>NW_004624742.1:9896911-9939411 GCF_000247695.1 Heterocephalus glaber | reverse complement strand
CTTGGAAGACTTTAGGTTTTCTTGTCAGATGATTTTATAAGACTAAATCCTCAGTGCTTGTGAGGTGGGTTTTCAAAAGTATTGTTATATCTCTTTCTCTTCAGTCACATGGAACAGATCTGCCTTATTACTGGTGTGACGGTTCTGACCTACACAATAGTGAGTCGTTGGAGTCCATTAGCTCAATAATCCCTCCTCTGAAGCATCCACCAGTATACATTTGACCAATGGCTGCAGAGACTGCGAAAAAGCTTCCAAAGTTCATCGGGCAATGGCAGTATGTTCTAACCTTCTCTAAATACACTTGCACTTGCATGTGGGCTTGCAAACTCTTTTGAAAGCAATGGGCCAACTTTCCATTCTATGTAACTCTAGGGGAGAATTAAATAACTCTAAATACCAACATTAAAAACTTAATTGACATTATTCAGGCAAAGTTGTGCAAGTCTGGTGACATAAGCTGCCAGTGGTGACAGAACCACACTTCTGGCTAACCCTGAGTCATCCTATTGTTCAAAAATACAGCCCAGGTCTGGGAGAAGCTTGTGATATTTTAATATCACGTGGGCTACAATTACTTGCTATACCTTGACAAGTTAAGAACAGTGGCAGTGAATTTAAAATGAGGCTCATTGTAACTTTCAGAGCTTGCCATTTGTCCAACACATAGTGGGAGAGCTAATATTGTCATCGTCCTCCTCCTCCTCTTACTACTACTATCAGACTCAGGTTACTGTACTGTTACACAACCACTGACCTAACCCCCCTTTGATTTTACACTTGATTTATATGTTACTAATAGCTAACTGGTGTCTAAAGCCTTTTTGATTCATGCTCTGTTTGCTTTCCTTCTGTGAGGTTTATGGTCAAGGGACCTAATTTGCTGGCTTCATTATAAACTGCATTTTGGACGAAATATGAACTAATGGGGTTGAATTTAGGCCTTCAACTTTGCCTCAAAAGTCAAACCATAGCTTTGTAACGAAGAGGTATTTAATGGTGTCATTGGAGCATTTAGCTTCCTGAAGTTCACATATGATTAGAAGTTAAATATCTAAAAGTCCATTTATTTGCTTAATAACACTGCCAAATTGAACCCGCCTGTGGTTTCTGCACTATAAAGCCACTAAAGGACTCTTTTGAGGTAGTGTGTATATGATTACTAACTACGTAGATTTCAGCTAGCACCACTCACATCAAATCATCATTCCTCTTCCTCGTGGACTGTGCACCTAGGAGAAGGGTGCCCTTGTCAGGCCAGGGGAAGTGGGGGTTCTTGTGCTGTCCTTTGTGATCATGCAGTTCACCATGTGGTTTAAGTATGGGGGCCCAGGTGTGTCCTTGTCCCTAACTCCCAATCCCCCATCTTTTGAGAATTGGAGCTAATTTGGGTGTGTGTGAATTCCATAGGCGCAGCACAGAGCATGCAATAGATCGAGCCCTTCCTATGCACGATGGCTAACACGGGTTGGGTGTTTTATAATGCGCCTGTTCTAAGCATCTTTCCGAAATAATTCCTAAACTTCTCTAGCAACATTATGAAGGCAGTACGGTCAGTCGTATTCCCCATGTTATAGAGGAGAAAAATATTTTCTCTCATGTTAGAGAGAAAATAGGGGAACACATGATATTAGTCCCCTGACCAAGGTTACATATTGGTAAGGAATAAAGCCATCTGAGATTCACACAGAGGCATGTCAACAAGCCCAGCCTGGCCACCTTATATCTTCTGTTTCTGTAACTGTGCCCTGAGTGACTCTATGATGCAGTTTCCATTCTTTTTTTTTTTTTTTTTTTGTATGGGGGATCGAACTAAGGACCTTGCACTTGCCAGGCAGGCAATGAAACCACTGAGCTAAATCCCCAGTGTAGTTTCCATTCTTAAGGGAAATATAAGCTGGTTGACCTGAACTCCACAGTACACAGTGCATACAGTATACAGTGTATACAGTATACAGTGTACAGTGACCCAGCTGTGTATTAAAGGGTGGCATGTGATTGAAAACTAAAGGCATGCCATTAGGTAATAGGGACTGAAAGCACCCAAGTGGCAACACCAATATGCGAGCTGAACAGGGTGGATTCCTGGGGGACGTGTGCCTGTTTCGGAGCCCGGAAGAATGTTGAAGACCCTGGGTAGGTGGCCAGGAGGTGGGAGTCCTTTCTGTTGTGAGAGCATGAGGAAAGGGAAGCGGAGTTCATTCTGGTAGGAGAGGCAAACCTTGGCCAAAGAATGGCCAGAGATGTTGTCTAGGAAGGTGAGGGCTAATGAAAACTAGGCTTAGAAGTATAGACGGAATTCAAAGAAAAAACATGATGATTCAGTTAAGCCGAAGGTTTAGAAAATCATCCCTTAGAGTTTGTTGAACTATCTAAGAAGTGGATGTGTGCAGAAGAGTGCCTTGCATTTTTACCTGGGAAAGAGCTCTGATACTTGCTTCCCTTTACAGTGCTACAGCTGGTCCTTGTGTCTTTCCTGTGGCTTTCTGCAGCGGAGAGGCTACTCCAGTCTGAGTTGTGCAAAGTCTAAAGATCAGGAGAGCTGAGCAGCAGTTCATCTGCGCTGACGAGGGGCAGTGCCTGAGGCTGCTCAGCTGGCAGTCCTGCATTTTGGCAACTGCCACACTGCATTCTTGGATTAAGAACCCAGCCTCCATTGTTAAGATCCAGAGAATCCAGCTAAGTTCAGTGATTCTTCCCCCTCTGCCTCTAAAGAGCATTTAGCCAGGCTCCTAGCATCTCTCATAAAATCTGATCCAAAAGGTAAATGTGTTCTGAAAATCCAAACTGACATCCAGCTAGTCATGAGGTAGCACATCATAAAACAGTCATCAGGACGTGGCTGGGTATACCCACGAGCTTGGAAAAAGATATCCATATTTGGATTTCACTTGAGATACTTACTCTCTCTGCCAAGCGCTGTAGATTCTCTAAAGAGTCCTTCTCCCGGGGACTACAGGTAATCCAGGCCTAGGCCAGAAAGAACATCGTTGCCATTGTGGGTGGAGGATGTCTCATTATAATATTTTAGAGTTTTAAAGGCTATTTTCTTAAAACATCATATCAAAAGTGTTTCCGCAACTTAGAAAGATGTACAGTTTTCATGTGTCTGAGAATGATAGAATTTAGTATCCGGATTCTCCTAATACACCCTTGCCTCTTTGCTCAGGGGGCCACCTGCTCTCCTTTGCCAAATGAGGAATCCTTAAGCCCAGAGAGATAAGCGATTTGCTAACATCAGAAGCAGGCTTTCACTTAGGATCTCCCAACTTGCGCTCCTATGCTTTCACTAACTCAAAGTGCTCTTTCCCAATATATATAGCTTTCAGGCTGTGTGGATTATTAGGGCTAATTAGAGAGAGTTCTCCTTGGTGAGGATAATTAGCATAGAGGTACCAGCTTTGAGTCAGAAATCCTAGGCTGCAATCCAGACTCTCATTGCCGAAAAGATCTAGCATAAATCATTTAACTTTTCTGATCCTCAATTTCCTCATCTGTAAAATGTGTATAATAATGCGTATCTAGTGCCCTGGGCTGTGAAGAGCATCAAAAAAAGGTACTACCTGAGAACTTTTTAAGTGGACCGTAAAGTACTCTGCAAATCTGCTTGATAAAAAGGATGAAAATAATGCTTTTAGAACCTGATAATGTTTGTATTGACATAGTTTAGATCTGTGTATAATTTCTGTCTTCCCACTACCCCCTGAAATACAAAACAAACAATAAATTGGTTTTAGAACGGATTGCATTCTTGCCAATTTTTCATTCTAAATTGAGTGTTATTGGAAGGTTACAAGGCACAAGAAGCGGCACATTCTAAATCATTCTGCTGAAATACATCAACATGTTCTTTCATGGTAACAGGAATGTAGGGAATCCTTTAAAACTTTTTTGCTTTAAATTTTCTCAATTAATGATGTATATATTAGTCTAATAATTAAGCAAAAAGCATTCTAAAATAAATCTTGTGGTACATTTGTAAAGGCCTCCATTTGATAGCAATAATAATGGCTACAATTTCTTCTTCGCTTCCTGTGTAGCATATACTTTACATGCTTTGCTTTATGCTTCATTACATTGTTAAAAATCTTACATGATGAGTATTACTGTTCTGTTTGCAGATTATAAACTGAGGCCCAGTGAGAAGGAATCACTTGCCTAGGATTGTACAGCAAAGCCCACGGATTCTCTCTGTCCCAGAACCCATGTTGTTTGTGTTATGCATTGCTGTGCTGCTGGGCTGAGGTTCGGATGCATTAGGGTTTGAGCCTTCTGCTCCCTCTACGTACCAGTCCATGGCTACACCAGAGATTGCTTCACAGTGGACAGCATCCTGGCCTCTCCCGTCCTCTCCTCTCTTCCATCAGGACTGGGCTGCAAGTCTGATTCTGACTGTTAAGAGCTGGGGCATAACCTCACACAGTGCCCTTCACTTCTCTGGAGCCTGTGGCTTTTCATCAATAATAATCTAAGGCCTTAGATTAAATAAATGGCTTTCAAGCTACCTTTAGTTACAGATCTAACCTGGTTTTTTTTCACGTGAATTTTAGTCGACTGGCCCATGTGTTAGGGACATCTTAGATTTTAAGGTGTAGAAAAGAAGACACAGCCTCAGCCCACACATTGTGAAAGTACAGTTCCAGGACCCTCCTCCCCATTTCCCCCGGCTAAGAATGGGTGGGTATTCATAGCTTTGCCTGTTCTGCGCTTCACTAATTCAAGCATAACACTGAGTTCTTTACCTTAAATTCCACAAAAAACAAAAACAACACAACACAACAACACAACACAACAACAACAAAAGAACACTCCTGTGAATTTTTGTGTGTCTGAAAGGATTTACCGGATATTTGGGGAAGATGGTGGGAGTCACAAGCAAATACCCTCTAATTCTTGTTAGATGTTGCACAAAGTTTTTTTGTCCTTTAAAACTCGGGTTCTTGCCCCATCTCCCCTCTCATCTAGTTCGTTGTTTCCCTCTCTGGCCATCGGATTTCTACTTCTGCTTCTTTTTCCTAGTACAATATCCACAATAGGGATTTGTGAGCCAAGTGTTGTCAGTATTGTTTCAAACAACACATTCAGTGTACAGAACTGATAGAGTGCTGCTTTCTGGTGAAATCTGCGGAGGATGAGACAGCACCTTGCTTTCTGAGGTACCTAAGCTCTCTCAGAGTGACCCAGATGGAAACCACACAGGAAGACCATCCTCCATGAACTGTTCCCTTCCCCACTTCTTCCTGGCGATGACTGGCCACTTTGTCCTTTGAAATTCCATTTCATCCCAAGTAGACATCAAGTGTAGCATCCAAAACGCATTCATACCTATCAGTGTAAATATTTGCCTCATCTTTGGATGGTTAAAGGAGGGGAGAGGGCATCCACTTAATTATTTCTTTACACCAGGCACTTGCTAAGCAGGTGTATAATGACTGCTGGTGGATGATAGTATATAACTGCGTTACCACTGAATTAAACAGATTATGCGCTAGAAAGAAGTAAGCTATGAGGGATCCTAGAGGCAAAAAAGACAGCAAAGCCACTGTAGTATGCTTGGGGAAAAGCTAGAAGGCCATCCTGCTCTCTGTCCTGCTCTGCATGTGTGGTATCTGTAACGTGTCGTTTTACAGGGAGGTGGGGAAAAGTTCTCCTCTAAAGCTTCATTTATAAACTTTTTGTTATCAGCTCAGTTGGCTGTTTTATTTAGATCATTTTGTGAAAGACCATGTTTGGATTAGTGTTGGGCATAAGTAAATGGCAGTTCTTTATCCGTTCTGAATGCTCAAATGGCTCACCGAGGCGTATGTGCAGCTGTTGTAGGACGTGTAATGGCATTAGGCGCTGAGTTGGAGAGGAAGCTGGTGCCAGGCGTTTCTGGCTGCTTCTGCAGAGCTAGAGATTCCCTCTGAGAGGCAGCTATCATTAGCGACAGCGCTAGGGGCAAGGCCCTTCCGGAGGCCACTCGCTGGAATAGAATCCTGCATTTCTGTGTGAGGAAAGAGGCAAGGACATTTTACTCTTGAGTCACAATCAGTAACGATCCCACTGTAATTCCATTTCAATGACTGGGAGTGGAGTGTTCACAGCTCAAAGTGGTTTCACACCTCACCTGTGTGTTTTATGCAGCCCCTTCCTCCTTCTCTTTCTGCCTCCCTTCCTCCTTTGCCCTACTGGTCAGATAGTATAAACCAGAGAACTTATTACAGTGGCTTGCTCTTACAGGCTTCCTGCAGGAGCATTCATGCCCTTTTACTCGTGCATTCTACACATTTTTGTGGAGGGTTCCGGCTACTTCATGTTGGTATACTGTCCTGATTCCTTTTTTAAGAAAATAGAATTGACAGATAAGGAAAATTACTGTGATCATATCTCAGGATAATTTATCAAACTTTTTCCAAGGATTAATAGGAAGTCCTCACATTTTCTAATTAGATGTACACGCCCGCTTTCTTTCTTTCTTTCTTTTTCTTTCTTTCTTTCTTTCTTTCTTTCTTTCTTTCTTTCTTTCTTTCTTTCTTTCTTCTTTCTTTTTTCTTTCTTTCTTTCTTTCTCTTTCTTTCTCTCTCTCTTTCTTTCTTTCTTTCTTTCTTTCTTTCTTTCTTTCTTTCTTTCTTTCTTTCCTTCTACCCTCTCTGCACATAACCATATAAATGGGAAAAATAGGTTTACTAAGCCACAGCAAAGACTTGTAGAAGCATGAGAAGTTTCTCAGGCTGGCCATTCCAAAGGTAATTTTATGTTTAAATAATAGGCTAGGATTAGCTACAGGTCACATGTTGACACACACTGAAGTGTAAAGATGTAGTTGCATGTGGAATAGCCTATAATGCTTCCCCACTAAACATCAGAGCCTCCTCTAATGATTCATACTGCTCCAGGTTTTTAAACAGAGATGCATTCCATGTCTACGTTTGTAAGACTCAAGGTACAAGTTCCTGACTATAAAGTACAGTTCCTAGCACATGGTAAAAACCCATCTTATCTGTGAAAGATGTACCATTTTAAAGAATCCTGGTCAGACATTCTGTTACACATTCATTAATTTCTTCCATCCACAGACATTTCTTAAGCACCTTCATTAGGGTTTAAGAGTCTCAATAAATAACACTACCCTTTCCTGCCTCATGTTTAGAACCATTTCAAAGACAGATGCATGGTCAGAGACATGCAGATCGAAACATCAACTTTATTACTGATAAACCTGATTGGAGAAATGGCCATATAGATTTGCTAACATAATCAGCACTCTCCCAGTTAAATTTATTGCTCACCTTGCTCGGTAAGATTTCAGCACAGTGGAGAGAGAAAGGGGTTCCTGAAAGCAGGCTGACTCTCTTCGATGTGTTTCCTGTTTCTTCTGCCAGGCTTGCCAGCTAGTGAAGTTGTTCTTCAATGGAGCCCGGAGAGAGGAGCAGGGGGAAGAGAAGTCTGGCTGCAGTTGAGAGAGTTGCAGTCATGAATGCTTCCCTGTGGGAAATGGGAAGAGGGGGAATGAGGGTCCTTACCAATACTGGGCAATGAGTTAGATGACAGCAATATAAGAATGAATGTGGACCAGGATAGACCTTGGAGCACTTGCTGTAATGTATTGTGGTAAAAGCTAAGAGATGGAAAAGCGGGTGGGGTGGGAGACATAGGCAACACATTGAGTGAGCATGCTTGCCTGGTGGGAAGGGGTCACGTTTCTTGCAGGGATGTCATCGATTCACTAAGCACCACAGCACATCTTCCTGTGTGCCATGTTCCTCCTGAATTGTACACTCATGAACATGCATGGATCAGGAGCAGTGCTGGTTCTACAAGAGCCCCCGGTACAGTGACAAGGAAGAGATTAAAGAAGTTATCCAAATAGTGACTTCTTAAAGTGGTGGAGACATCGGCATGGGCATGTTAGCATGTAAGACAGCAATGGAAAATTCTCAGGTTGTCGCCACCATTATATCTGAATAATCACTCCATTAGCTTTGGATTCCTCAGACACTCTCTTTTGTTTGCTTGTTTGTTTTTCTCCTGGGAACGATCTGAAGATTTTCGTTCTTCCTCCTGGCTTGCTTTTTGATCAGGGTGGATACCTAACAATGAAATGCCAATCAGTCAACTACTGTAAATCTGAGACTTTGTATCCTTACCAGAAGAGTCTAGGATTTGAGGTCAAAGAATTTGGATTCAAATTCTATTTCTGCTATTAAATCAGTTCTCTACTCTTGGGTGTGTCTTTAAATCTCTCAGAGTTTATATAAAATGAAGATTTTTGATACCTTATAAACTTACACTGAGGTTGAAATTAAACAGCCCTCTGAAGTACTTAGTAGTACTCTGCAAACTAATATTAGCCAACATTGGTTATTATCTGATGAGACATTTGGTGCAATTGCAAGGTGAAACAAACAGCTGAAACGCAGCACAGATGTACTTCCTCTCTTTCCTTTCCCCTGCTGTCCTACCTGTTCTCAAACTGAGTCTTCCCTTTCCACAGTTGCCCATGCCCACCCCAAGAGACACTTCTATCAGATGGGAGGAGGGCAGTGCAGCACTGTGCCTGTGTGCTGCTTCTCAGTCCAATAGCTTTGCCAGCTAATTTGCACATTGACAATGTTCAGCCTAGTAGGTTCAGTTTATAAAAGGGCAGATGAATGATGATGAAAATAATACCAGTGTTTGAGCATTCTTGAAGGAATGGATGGAATATGTATTTAAGTGCCTAGTAAACACTGTGAATAAGTGAGCACTCTTCTCTCTGATGATGGAGAGGAAATGGTGGAGGAAAAGATCAGATGCTATGAAAATGTGACAGGGTGGAATGACTGGGATTTGATTGGATGAGGACTTCAAAGTTGATGACCCTGGGGAGGGAGGGGATAATGAAGTTGTTAACTGAGGAAGGAATCACGGGAGAAGAGATATTAATTAATTGTGTTTTAGATAAATTGAACTTGAGGAGTCTATGGAACATTTGGGTTGAAATGTCCTACTGGCTTCCAAATAAGTATATGAGGAGATCAATTAGGGGTAGAGATGTAGTTTGGATGCCACTGTCATAGAGAATAGTGAAGCCGTGAAAGAGGACCTTTTGGAGAGACAGAATAAGGCCCAGGATGCTAAGGATGGGACAAGAAAGGAAGGAGTGGTGAGAGAAAAGCCAGCTGGGAAGAGGGAGGAGAAGAGTCAGAGGGGCACATGTCAGAAATGCACACAGAAGTGTGAGCAGGGAGATGGGGAATTTCCAGAAAGAGTTTTCATTGCAACGTTCAGTAGAATGGGAAAAAGTAATAAAAACCTTGGCTTCTGTAATCTGAAGTTTGCCAGTAAACTTTAGGAGAGCAGTTTGATGAGAAATGAACTTCATTCTGACTTACAAAAGTCAGCTGTAGTAATTCCCTATTTACATTTTATATACATCTTTTTTCTCACTCTTAGTGATAATTCCAACCCACCAAGGAAACATTAAATGATGTTCACAACAAAGAAAGTGTGTTTGTACTTGGGATGAAGGCTTCCTAGAAAATATACTGTAAGCTAAACCTGATTTTCTTGTAGTGAGAATGATGTAGATGAGGATTATGCTTTTGACACAGGGCCCTGTGCCCAACTTTTTATAGGCATGAACACAAACTCCATATTGAATTAATTAATTATAAATGATAACCATGTATAATATAAAGCCTCTTCAAGTATACATAATTAAACAGGGTAATACAAAAACCAGTTGCATAAATTATATTTAATATGAGGGAATAGCATAAATATTAAACAAAGTTATTGTTTTATTTCCTGACATCCTTTCTCATTGGCAGATGATGGGAATTGTAGTACCATGAAATCTGAAAGAATCTTTTGTAAAAGTTTTTACAAATATCCCTGAGAAAACTTGAGAGGTTACTGAGGCTGCTTAATGCCTTTACAGGGAATTAATGGATTATTTTCGCTCTCTTCTTTTTCCCAAAATGGTTCCCATAGTAAGAGCTGGAGCCCAAGATGTCTTTTCTGGTAGCATCCAGAATAAAGTCTTTCTGTTTTCTTAACCTGCCATTTTCACCAGGATTAGTACCCTTTCCTTATACCCTATGGTTGCTCAAGAAATACAGACTTTGAACTACACACAAAACACATTTTAAAATGTTGATTTTTCTCATCTTGCTTTTCTACACAATGTCAAGATTTTTACTTAAATAGGAGAAAATTCCATCAAAATTGTGATCCAGCTTCCAGCGTCATGGCTCCAAAGTGCCTGCTTAGAGCACAGTGGTTCCTATGCTGCTTTTGTGGATTCAACTAGCTGCAGCCTGCATAGGAAAGACCCTGGGAAACCCTCAAGCCACACAATGATTCAATCCAATCCCAATCAAAATCCCAGCAGCATATCTCACAGAATTAGAAAAAACAATCCTGAAATTCATTTGGAACCAGAAGAGACCTAGAATAGCAAAGGCAATTCTGGGCAACAAAGGAAAGAAGGGGGCATCACAATCCCTGACTTGAAATTACACTGCAAAGCTACAGTGATAAAAACAGCATGGTACTGGGAAAAGAACAGACCTGAGGATCAATGGAACAGACTAAAGGATGCAGAAACAACTCCAGACATTCCCAACCACCTTATCTTTGACAAAGGAGCCAAACACCTTCACTAGAAGAAAGATAGCCTTTTTAATAAATGGTGCTGGAAAAACTGGCTTTCCTCATGAAGAAGATTGAAACTAGACCCATGCACTAATCTAAAATAAAAATGAACCAAAGATCTAAATATTAAAACAGAAACACTAAATCTGCTGGAAGAGAGAATAGGTAGAACGCTCGAGGACATAGGAGTAGGCAAAGACTTCATGAACAAAACCCAGAACACACAAGAAATACTACAAAGTATCAACAACTGGGACCTCAACTTATTAAAAAGGTTTTGCACAACAAGAGAAACCACCAACAGAGTGAAGAGGCAACCCACAGAGTGGGAAAATTTTTTTTAGTGGGTATTCAGATAAAGGACTATTATCTAGAATATATAAAGAACTCAAAAAAAAAAAAATCGGATCACCCAAATTTAAAGACCCAATGCAAAAATGGGCATCTGAAATAAAAAGACACTTCTTAGATGAAGAACTAGAAATGACAAATAAATACATGAAAAAATGTTCAACATTACTGGTCATTCGAGAGATGTGAATTAAAACAATGCTGAGATTCTATCTCATTCCAGAAAGAATGGCTGCTATCAAGAAATCAACCAATAACAAATGCTGGTGGGGTTGTGGGGAAAAAGGAATCCTTCTCCACTGCTGGTGGGAGTGTAGACTGGTGCAACCACTGTGGAAATCAGTGTGGCCATTTCTCAAAAAAATAAAACTAGAGGTTCCATTTGACCCAGCTATACCTCTTCTTGGTATTTTCCCAAAAGAATTAAAAGCATCATACCACAGTGATATATGCACACCCATGGTTATAGTGGCACAATTTGTAATAGCTAAATCTTGGAAGCAGCCCAAATGCCTATCAACTGACAAGTGGTTAAAGAAGATGTGGGTTTTTTTTATACAATAGAGTACTATAAAGAAGGATGAGCTTCAGACATTTATAGCTAAATGAATGGACACTGAGACCATACTCTTAAGTGAAATACATTGGACACTCATGTTTAAATACCACACTGTTTCTCCGATATGAGAAACTGAAAGTGGAAATAAGAACTGAAATGTATAATGAATGTTGGGAAATGGGAAGAAAATGTTCAAATGGGAAGAGGAAGAAGGGAGGAGGGAGGGAGAAGGGAAGGAAGGAACAAGAAAAAAAGTGAAAATATAAGGAAAATATGGAAGCAAAGCTTTTGTACATAAGGAGGAGAGGGGGGCTTGAGGGGGGAATGGGATAAAATAAAATAAAATTTATTTTTATAAAGTTCAATCCAGACTGTATCACAGTATTTACTAGAGAAACAGATACAGCACAAGATACACAAATACATAGGAATTTACAAGATTGGCTTACAATGGCCACCCACAGAGTCGGATGAGGAAGAGTGCAGAGGGTCTGTCTGCACCCTGGAGACTGAAGGATTTAGTCAGTGGAAGGTCTGGAGCTCACTGCACTGTCCCATGAGAGTCCGTATCAGGAGGCTGAAGAGTCTAGGCCAGAACCTGAAGAGTCCGTGCTGGAAGCCAGGAGATGACCTCTAAGGTGAAGGTGAAGACTGGAGCTCCTCCAAAGAAATAGAAGCAGATCCATTCTTCCTCATTCCCCTTTATACAGTCTAGGAAGAGGGGCGTTAGGGTGGGTCTTCTGCACTCTAGGGTGTGGAATTGCTGAGCCCTTTTAGATAAGCTTCTCTTACTTCTCAGACTGACGCAATCAACCATTACACAGATCTGTGGTAAGTTGCAGTGAATCCTAACAACGATCGTTATTTTTATCCTTTTGGTGGAAAACTTTCAAGCTGCTAAGTCCTATGTGGTTATAAGGAAATGAGACTGGTGTTTTAATAAACACTGAGAATTTCTCATTTATAATAGCAAATATTTATTTGTGTTGTACTTTGGAATTTATAAAAAAAGCAACAACCTCTCTGTATATTAACTCATTGTAGTCTCACAGTGCCCTCTTAAATACAATATAATAATGGGGTTATTAGTTTGAATTGTTGTAGATGAAGATTGGAATCAATGAGGCTCAATGTCTTTCCTTGTGCAATGCTGTTCATGAAGGATAGAATAAGGGGCAGAACCCAGGTCTTCTAATTCCTAAGGAGATGATCTTCCCCCGAATCTCTTCCTTCCCATGAGTACTCTCCATTGCCTTTGGGATGCTATGCACTCATTCAAATCTTGGTACAATTGCTTAAAATCTTTTTTTAGAAAGTTTGCTTTTAGGTATATTTTCTCAGTTACGCTAGAAACATGGCCACAATGCCATTCACCCTCTTCTGTTCTCAGAGCTCCTATATCTTCCTTGGGGACCCTGAGGACAAGACAGGGTTTCTCTTTGCTGCAGACATTTGGGAAAAGTCTGTGTGTGGATGGGGTGAGCCAGAGGGCCATGCTAAGACTAAGGGTCAGTGAGCTCTTGTGAAGCTGTTAGGCTGCTGCTTGAATAACCTGGGGACACTTGTTTGTCACTCTCCCGTCCTCTCTGTTAATAGTAATCACAGGAGGAAGGTGACTCCAGCTCCATCATCAGGGATTACT
The DNA here is from genome assembly GCF_000247695.1 of Heterocephalus glaber. The sequence goes on along the minus strand of NW_004624742.1, from coordinate 9,926,239 downwards.
GACCATCAGATTTCCAGAAGTCAAGCACTACTGAAGCACTACTAGAACAATGCACTCCAAATTCTTTGATGACAATGATTCTAATTTTATTTCTACATTTTGACTTTTATGAAAACATGCTTTACTTCTTTGGAAATTTTACTTCTGTGGAATTTCTCATTCCTTTTTAATATCAGCAAGAGTTTGGAGTCTGATCTAAAATGGCATCCAGACTATGAAAGGATGCCATTTATATTGATGACGAATAAAAATGGAAGGAGAAGAATGTTTATGACAAATTTGAGTGAATCACCAAGTGAGATAGTTTGATCTCCTTCTGGATATCTCCATAAACAATACACTATCTTATCCAAAGGGAAGTGATGCTATTAGACCTTCTGCATCTTTCCAAAATAGCACATGATTTTGGAATAATTGTTTTCTAGTCGACATGATGGATTTGCCTTACTCAGCCATCTACTTTCTCCTTGATCAAGGTTAAGCATTTTCTCAATGGTTACCCCAAGAAGAATGTATTTAAATTAAAATTAAAAATTAAATGATAAAACATTTAAATAACATTTCAAGGTCTGTATCTAGATTCTGTCAAAGAAAGTAAAAGTGAGAATATTGGTTTTGTGTGAATATACATAAGGGGATTATCACCTCAAAGGTGCTGAAGGGAGTTCTCCCCAAGGGGTGTGTTCTAGATTTATTTGGGGAAGGGGTAAAGGATATTGGACAATACCCCAAAGAGAAAAACACGGGTGGTGGAGGCAACAGGGAGAGGATGAGTCCATGATGTGATCTGAACTTGACATCCACCATCTGATTAGGAGCTTAGAAGAAGCTTTTTCCTAGGACAAGTGGAAGATCTTCCCCAATGGGCTTTGGTAGAAGTAGAGGCAGTGGCCACATCAGTGCATCAGGACATGAAACAGGCAGGCAAGCAACCACCACACGGTTGGTCTTGGCCTTCTCACAGTCGCAGCAGGAGATATTGCTATGAGCCAGGCACTGGGACTGCAACCCTGTTACTCTGGGAGACAGAGAAACTTAAACAATAATGCTGCTTGTAGATGAAGGGTTAAAGGGGCTTTCTTCCCATAACTTCACATGTACCTGTGGCACATTATTTACCTAGAAATCAGTTCTTAGCCACTTCATAGAATTTCCCAAATGTGGGGTTCCACGACTCCCTGAATATGCTCTGTTAATCCAGGGTCTTCAAGGAATTTTCAGTCTGTCTTTCAAGTTTCAGCCCTACCCAAACCCTTTGAGAATGTTTCCAGTGCCATTTTCTACAGGTCAGAATCTCTTATCTAAAACTTTTAGGGTCAAATGTATTTCTGAGTTTAGATATTCTCAGATTTTAGAATAGTAATAACAATATAGATGGTACGATATACCTAGTAGTCACATGGTAACCCAAATAATTAATATTTATGTGGTGAATGTATTTATGCGAAGGAGATAAAGATCATAGAGAACTTCAAGTGGATTTGCATCTGGTTTTACTGCCACCGAATTTGTACCAATTTTGTGACAATATATTTGTTTTCAGAGTACTTAGGATTTCAGAACTGTGGACATGAGATTGTGAATGTATGTTTGTACAGTTAAGCCTCCTGAAGGCCAGGGGAGAATAAGGGATACAGGAGGAAGTCTCACATTTCTCCTTATAATAGGCTGAATGGTGCCCCTAAGAAGTGTCCGCTCCTCAATAACTGGATTCCTTGAATATTACCTTATTGGCCAAAAGTTGTGACTAAATTAAGGATCTTGAGATGAAAAGATTATTCTGAATTATCCAGGGTGTCCCTATATGCCATCACATGTATCTTAAGAAGATGAGGCAGAAGGGCAGGACTGTGAAGATGGAGCAGAAGGAGATTTGAAAATGTTAGCCTTGGAGCCTGGGATGAGGCAGCCACCATATGAAGGATACTGGTAGTCCCTGCAAGCTGGAAGAGGAAAGGAACAGATTCTATCCTAGTCTCTGCAGAGAAAGAAAGTACACTTTTGCCATCTTGGTTTCCATCTCTTGAGGCTAATTTTGAACTTCTGACTTTCAGATCAGTGAGAGAATTAATTTCTGTTGTTTTCAGTCACTGAATTTGTGATTATTTGTTACAGCAGCAAATCCAATAAAGTGTGTCTTAACACCTCTTATTGAAGATCTTCAATGTCAGTCACTCTTTAGAGATGACCTGTCTTTTCTTAATGATTCTGTGGATGTTACTTAACTTTTCTAAATCTCCATTTCTTCATTTGTCATATGAGGATTATAATACATACCTCTCAGAGTTATAATGGTCAACTTTAAAGATACATGTAAAATCATTCACATATCAAAGAATACAGTTGATGCTTCATAAATGCAAGTTCATTTTTGACATTACTATTCTCTGAAATTCTTTTTATAACCTTCTGGGAACTATAAATGTACATTTATATTAGAGTCCATCCATACTTCAGAAAGAGTTGATCAAACCTCAATTTTTCCTTATCTAAAATATGTTGCCAGCCTCTTTGTATTCTCCAGTGTCATGTGATGATGCATGCATTTGATATCTGAGTGTGAGTTGTCTAATGACTTACCAATCAGTCCTGAGAGGCTTAGTTTCTATATTTATCCTGAACATTTTTACTTTCTCCAAAGCTAGAATCTTTGAACCTTGTGTCTTCAGTCAAACTAATGATAATTAGTTGAAAAATGTTTAGAAATATGTGTATTTTCCAATGACAGTGCCTACTGATACTGTGTAAAAGGTCTTTTTCCAAAAGTTGGCAATCATATGAAAGTACTAAAAAAACAACAAACCCCCAAACAAACATATGAAGAAACACAAAACCACAAAAATTTAAGGGGCTAGAGCACTTTGAAGGGAGAAAATTAATAATTATTAATTGTCTAATCACCTAAAAAGAATAGGACAACTGGTTCATTAGCAAGCACTCACCAGGAATTAAAGACTATAAAGAGAAAAAGCTAATGGACAGAAGAGAAAGAAAATAATAAAATGCTGTTTGCCTACAATGGGTTAGGTGTAAGTAACAGGTATAGTCACTCACAGGAACTCTGGTTAGTTAATTTTGGTAGTTTAAAGTGTTCTAAAGCTTCGTTAATTTGCACAGAACTGGTTTTTACTATTTATAGATACAGCATATAGTCTTATTTCTTAAAGAATAAAGATCTGTTATTTTTGTCTTAACATAATGTTTAAAATACATTATTCTTTCAGACACTAATTTTGTGGCCTCTGACAAATGTTTCAAAGGCTCTGGGTGACTGGGAAGTGTCCACAGTCCCAGTGAAAGGCCTATCTGATACTAAGATCACAAAATGTGAGAGCTCCAAGGGCCTTGGCAATTACCTAGTGCCACAGAGATATTATCTAGTCCTTTATAAAGGAGAAAACTGAGGTGCAGAGTCTGGTAGTTGCTAATGGGCAGGGCAAAGTTAGACCTCCCAGGCTTGCTTCTCCATCCACACCTCTCTTGACCCTCAATAAGGGAATATCAGTGTCAATAGTTAACTCCTTGTTTTCAGTTTTCTCCTTTTCAAGTCTGCAACACATAGAATGAGGAAGGAATCCTGAACTGTCAGAGGAGCTTGGAGATCTGAATTAGAATGCAACTGAACTATAATGAGTACGACCATGAGAAGGTCAGTTGCCCTCAACTCATTTAAGGTTTCTCCATCTGGGAAATGGTCCTCACAGCTGCCTATTCTTTTCTTTTCCAGGATTTATCATAATTGTCATTATTCATGCTTTAGGTTGCTTTAGGTTGTAGTGGTTAAAGGCACAAGTGAAGCTACACTGCCCGAGTTCAAATCTTCACACGCCCATCTACAAACTGTGTGGGCAAGTTGCTTATTTGCCCAGTGCCTGAGTTTCCTCATCTGCAAAATAGGAGCAATGTAGGTGCTACTTCAGTTGGAAGATAATTGAGTTAGTAAGTGTAGAACACTTAGAACAGTTCCTTGTACATAGTATGTAGTTGTTCTTTCTCCTCCTTCACCACTGTATCCCAAGGGCTGACTATCTTTTCTTGATGGGGTTCCTGGGTTTCCCTTCAGTTTTATCTCTTGTTCTCTCATACTTCTCACTAAGTTTCCTGAAGTGTCACTGACCTTTTTTTCACCACTGCCAAACAATAATGCAATAAGAAAAAGACCAAACATGAAAATAGGAAAGGATTTCTTGGTTTTCTTTGGGAAAAGAGATGACCTAATGTATAAGGAGAGAACTGGCTGTGCCATATAAACAGTGAGATTCCCTTACATTAATTTCCATGACTCTCTGAGGGTGAATACTCACTTGGTTTATTCAAGCACATCCATGATTTTCCTGGGGTTAGTAATGCCCAGCACAAAGCAAGCGCTCCTGAGACCATTAAGGAGTCATTCTAGAGCATCTACAGCTGTGCCCCATGCCTCATGCTTCTCAATACCCTGTGAGAGTTGAGAGCTCTCCTCTTGGTGCTGCCACTGCTCAGCCTGTATTTTCTTCCCCAGTATTGTGTAGATCAATATTTAAATGTTTTGTGTTGGCTTTGCTTTTTCCTCTGACAAACTTCTGAGCTTTGTGAGTGTGGGCACCGTGTGTTAATGACCTGTATTTGCTGATCTAACATAGTATCAGATACGTGCCCTTCAAATTCTTTACTATTTGGTTTCCTGGATCCCACAGCCTTCCACTTTAATTCAAAACCCTATAAACCTTCTTTTTATTTTTCTTTTCTGTCTGTTCTTTTCTTTGCTCCATCCTTTGGTTTGTCTTTTTTTTCTGGGAGCCATGCCCAAAGCCATTTCTTACAACAGATGTCTTCCCAATCTATTTGGCCTCTCCCTTCAGCCAAGTTCTGGCCATTAGTTGGTTGATCCATGTGAACCTGAAAGCAAGTCTACTTCTAAAATTAACTCATTTTACCTTGTCATTTCTAAGTACTCTTCAAAATTTCGTTTTGTATGAATAGCCTGGATGGAAAACATGGATTTCCTCATCTCCTTTTCCTGTCACATCTAAGCAGTGTTTATATGCCCAATATGTAAGATTTACATTTCATATTTTTGATCTCTCCTCAAAAATTTCATTACCATCACTGTAGTTCAGGTCTTCCACATCTCTATTTGGGCTTCCTAACTCCCTCGTCACAGTGACATTTTTGAAGAGTATAAGCCAGATGTTTTGCAGACTGATCCTCAATTTGGGTTTCCTTATGTTTAGATTCAAATTATACATTTTTGGCAGAAATAATACACAAGCAATATATCCTTCCTTCTCTGGGCATCACATTAGAAGGCACATAATATCTCTTTGTAACTAATAAGTGATCTGTTGGAAGATATTTTAAGACTGTATAAATATTGTATTTCCTCCTCAAATTTTCACCAATAGCTACATCAACCATTGAAGATTCTTGCCTAAATAAATTAGTACCATGATGGTTGCCAAATGATAATTTTCTTACTCCACAATTCCCTGCACATTTTTAGTTGGCCTTATACTTTAACTGACTCAAAAAGGTAACTATCAGTGTGGGCTCCTGAATCTTTATTTTATTCAATGAAGTATAATTTTTATTGTCATTATTCATTTTGATGTTTTAATTAGTGAAAAATCCTTTCAACCTGGCTGTTCTGTCTTCTGATATATTCTTATATTTTTTAGCATATCTTCTATTTCTCATATAAGATATTTTATAGACTTTATTTCCAATGAATATTTTCACTATAAAGTCTGAGATTAGTATTTGTTTTCTTTCAGTATTTTAAAGATGTCTTTCCATTGTCTTTTGACATTCATTGGTTTTGTTGATCTGTCAGCCCTAAGACTATATATAACTCTTTTGCTTGCAGAGCCATTTTTTTAACCTCTTAACTATTGAATACTTTTTACATTTTCTCTTTTTTTTATTTTTAGTATGTTTTATTATCTTATTCCTACATATAGTTTTCTTCATCCTTTTCCTATTTAGGTTTTTAAAATTTAATGACTCTATGGCTTGATATCTCAGTTTTAGAAATTCTCAACTAGTATTTCTTCAAATATTGCTTTTTCACATGTTCATTTCTCTTTCTTTATAGGGCTCCAGTGATATATGATGAACATTTTCACTATGTAATGTATATTCATTTTACTCTTCTTGCCTTCTATATTTTTCTTTTCTGTAATTTAGGCTGAATACCTTAAACCGACCTTGTCTTCTACTTTACAAGTATATTTTCTACTTTGATTATCTGCTATTACACTCTGTTGAATTTTTAAATGAACACATTAAATTCTTGTTTTCAGGTCTTGATTTTTTTAATATAGATCATAAATCTATGCTGAAATAATCCATATTTTCTTAAATATAGTTATTTTAATGTTCCTGCCTAGTAATGCTAATGTTTGGATCATTTTATATCTATTTTTACTTGGCTTTGGCCATTTTTTAAAAATATGCATAATAATGGTTAGTTGGATTTTGAACATTACATATTAATTGCATTAAACGTGACATAGTCTGGATGGTGTTATTTTTCTTCTAAGAGCATTAAGGTCTCATCTGGTAACAGAGGATGTTCACCTAATTATTGTTAAAGAATGGCTTTAGGGTTGTTATATTTCACTATGTCTTTATTTGTAGGATGTAGACTTTCGATGCCTCATCTGAAAGTTTGAAGTGCTAACAAGGGCTGTTCCATGTTGGCAAGCTTGGAATTTTTTTCTCTGTCTCTGCAGGACACAAGCCTTCTAACATCTCTATTCATCCCATTGGCCTTCTAGCTGTCACTTCCTGATAGTTCTTTGAGGTCACACCTTGTGTACAGCTAGAAATTGGCTAAAGTCTCTACAAGTAGTTTAAACAGAAATCTTCAGGCTGACTTCCCTGTGGTTTCCTTCTTCCAGTTTTGTCCCTCAAGTCTCAGCTGCTTCAGTTGTCCTCAACTCTGACGTTTGTCTTCCTGGACCACTGAAACTGCCACTTTTTTTTCTAGGATTCTAGTCCTTCATGATAAAAACTGTCAAATTCCCAGGAGGAAAAAGCTGGGTGAGGGTGGATCAGTCTTTGAGGCTCTTCCTATGTTGGTTGTTCTCCATTGTTTTAAACACATTTTTTATGTATCTTGTTGAGCTTTTATAGCAGATTTTAATAGTCTAAATAAATCTTGTGGCTATTTAGCAATTATTTTTTAAAATGTTAGAAGTGCTTCCCAAACTCTCTGCCATGGTTTGAATGTATCTGCATGGAAGTGCATGTGTTGGAAACCTGATCTCCACTGTGGCAAGGCTGGGCAATAAGGACTCATAGGAGGTGTTTGGGTCTCAGGGCAATAGCCTGACTAATGGCTAATACTTACTAGTGGGTGCCTTACAAAAATATAAATTCAGCCCCTGCTTGTTCTCTGTCTTGTCTTCTCACATTGGATGATGCAGCTAATTGACCCTCTCAGATGTTGGCCCCTTAATCTTAGATTGGCTAGCTGTCAAAAACATGAACCAATAATTTTCTGGTCAGTAAAAATTACCCTGTCTGAATAATTTTATAGCAGCATAAAACAAATTAAGATGTTCTCCTTTTGTTACTGATTTTTAACATTACACTACCATTGTCAGAGAATATATGGTCTGTGTGACTGAAGAAATTATTTTCCTAGGTCAAATAGGGCTTCACATTGACACTTAAAAAATTCAATCTATAATTTCTTTGTAATACATTAATGCTTTGGAACCTATACTATGAAGGTTTTTTATAGTGTATCATATATGCTTAAGACAATAGATATTTCATATTTGTTGGGGAGTATTCTTCAGTTTTTCTTCCTTTTTAAAATTCCCATTGGGTTTTGACATTTTCTGAATCAGCCTGAAGTTACGGTCATGTGCTTTAAACAGTAGGACCTCGTTTGTTTCTCTCTAAAAGTATTGGTCTATACTAGATGTCATACTCTAGACAAGAGAAGGATTAGGCCTCAGAAAAAGAAAAGGCAGAGGCATCACCAGGGTGATCTTTACCTCATCCGCTTCCTGTGTACAAGTAGAGTAGAGAGGAGCAGAGAAAGAAGAAACCAGACCTGCAGATTTCTCTGCACCATAAAGGGGAGGAGAAAAGATATTTGATTTGCAAGTGAGTTTGAAGACTTAACCAGTCTTTTGTCCAGGTTATATTTAAAAAATGCTGAAGGAAGCTGAGTATGATGGCACATACCTGTAATCCCAGCATCTCCGGAGGCTGAGGCAGGAAGATCACAAATTTAGATCTAGCCCTGGCAACTTAATGACTTGACAAGAATCCATTCCCAAATAAAATAAAATAAAATAAACAGGTCTGGGTATATAGCTTAGTGCGAAGGCCTTGGGTTCAGTTCTATACTGTGAGCACACGTTTGCACACACACACACACACACATACACACACACACAGAAAGAATGCTGAAGGGAGCGTTGTTAGTGTAAAGTGGAACTTCTTGGATGATAAAAGCTCTTTGCATTTCAGTTATGACTCCATAATAACTTGTTGCATACATATAGACTGATAATAAGTGAAGTTTATTAAGAATATTATTCAAATCTTCATATTCTTCCTTAATTTTCATCTACCTGATCTGTTAGATTCTGAGAAACATGGTTTAAATCTCCAACTTCTATTGCTGATTTAGGTTATTAATATTTCTTTTAGTTCTGCTGTCTATTGCTTTATAAATTTTCAGGCTCTAGTATCAGGTAGATATATGTTCACAATTATTATACATCTTTGATTTTGTTTCTTTCTTATAAATATTTTCTTTCTCTCATTTAAGTTCTCTTTTGTTGCATATTAAAATTTTTGAGCTAAGGAGAGAGTTGGCCAGAACAGCCTGTCTGTGTTCCAGCCTGTGTCTTTGGAGTTCTGATTTGACTAGACTATTTTTCCAATATAGTATTTCTAACCTTTCAGTGTTTCTGAAGTTTGGTATTTTCTATTTATTATTATTCCTCTGGTTTTCTTTTTTTCCCATTGGGTAAATTATAATTAATTTGTTTTTCTGGAGATTACACATCCTATTTTTATTCTTTTAATGAATACATCCCACCTACTTATATCCACATTTCTACACCATTTTCTTCCATCAAGATCAAAGCTTACCTCAGACTTATCTTTCCCCTGAGCATGACAAGAATTTCAGCACCCTCTCACTTCCCTTTGCTCTGTACTTCTACTTTTGCTCTGTGAACGCTTTTGGAATTTTAAAATGGTCTTTGGTATCTTAAATATCACTCTCATGGAGTTTGAGATCTTTCCTTAATTTTGGAAAATTCACCATTTCATCATCTCTTTACTATTCTTCTTTACATTTTTTTTTCTTTTTCATATTGAACTCCTATTGGCCAGATTTTGAAAGATTCCCTTCAATGCCCATTTTGTGTATTCCCTTCTTCAATTTATCCCTGGCTATACTATTTGTTTTATGGCTATATCCATTCTGCTTTCTGATCAATCCAATGGTGTTACTTTTTTTGTTTTGCTTTGTTTTGTTTTTGGTACCGGGGATTGAACTTGGGACCTTGCGCTTGTGAGGCACATGCTGGAACCACTGAGCGAAATCCCCAGACCCAGTGGTGTTACTTTTAAATTCAATGGTTATTTTTACATACCCAGCAATTCTATTTGATTTTCCTTTATAATGTTTGCTCCCACTTTATGTGTCCATATTTTCTCTCTTTCTGAAGTTATTTGTTATGGTTATTTCAAATGCTTATCTGTCTCATGTATTTGAGTCTCTTCTGTAAGGACCACTCTAATTGTTGTTCATATTGGGGATGTTACTCCTTCTCTGTGAGGTCATAGTGGATTCCCTTGGGATCCTAAGCTGCCCTCGCCAAGAAGGAAGGAAGGGCAAAAGTCTGGATCTTAGCTTGTGTCCTAGAAAGTTTTTTGGCTTGCTTTGGTTTTCAGATGGGTCATAATGGGGAAGAAGAACTTTTAGAGATTATTTTTCTGAGTTCAACCCATCCCCACTTTTTCCTTTTCACAATTTTAACCTTGTAGCACTTTGGCCCTGACAGCCTACCAGTGTGGCTAGCAGAGCAGTGGAGGAGAATCTTGTGGAGTCAGCGAGCTTTGTACTCAGGGACATTGGCTCCCTAGCCTCTTTGGGTCCTCTCTTCTTATTGAGCCCCAGTGTTCTAAAAGGGCTCCAGGCTTCCATGGCTGCTTTTCTGACCCATAATAGCTACAGTGCAGCAAAAAAAAAAAAAAGCTCATTTAGGAGAGAAAAGAGTACAGCTAGAAACCTTTCCTCTTCTATCCTATGGGTCTCTAACCCTCTCATGCTCAAGCTACCAACCCCCACCCCATGCTAGACCCACCTGTTACCTCCACCTGGATTTCTCACAGCTTTTGGGTTGCTTGAGTGGGTGGGGTCTGATAACCATCAACTTCTTTATACTCTGAGTCTTCTCCCATGGTTGGTTTTGGAGATAGAGACAAAAACATCCCACTCAGCATCCCAGCCAGGGCTGTGAATACATGGTCTGTTTCTCACTGATAGGAAATTAAGGTGTAAAACTCGTGTGTCCAGTAGAGGCAAATTCTTGTAGGAAAATTATTGTAAATGGCTTCAACACGTATAGGGTTAATAAATAAAACAAAACACAACTATAAGATCTTTCATAAAATCTTCAGTATTTTTCCCTAGGTTTCTACTCAATATTAATTTTTACCTCAGGGGAAAAAGGACCTTATGTAAAAATCCTTTATTCTTCCTTTCCCCATTTATATTAAATAACACAAAATTATTTTAATAATGTGATATGGAATCTAGAGACAAAACACTTTGGTCTACAAAAGGGAACCAATTTATTTCATAAATCACATTCTTTTGCTCCTTCCAGCAATTTCCCTTTTCCCTGGGAGGGGGATGTTATTATGTTCTATCTGTGGCTTTTTGTGTAATTTTAATTTATCATTAAGTAACACTTTGCTTTTTAACATAAAGAATTCACTGTGCTTGATGGAGCAGTGCTCCATGGAAAGTTAGTTCTCAGCAACAACTGTTTAGAGCAGAGGAGTTTATTAATTTATCAGAACCTTATGTTCAATTTCAGACTTCTCAGCATAGGAACCAACAATCAGCTGCACCTGTTGCCAATTAAAGTATTAATGGCACATCAATCAAAGAAAAATCACTGAGAATGTAGATTATACAAGCTTTGTACTCATGTCATTTTTTGGAAGTTATCCTTTATTTCAGCAATAAGTGAGAACTACAGACCATACCCTTCACTCTGCATTCTGGACTTTTTCTCTAACACAGTTTTAGTAGCTGAATTCCTTACACTGTGAGGCCAAATGAGTTTTCCACAGGAGGAAACTGTTGTCTTGTATTTAAAAAGTAATAATGTTGATATACATGTGGAGAGTGGCAGGACCCTGTTAACATCTTTACAAATCTTGACAAAAGTTAATTACCAGGTTTACAAAAGGCAGAGCCAGCCCCACTGGCTCTGCTCTACATGGATGGAATCATCACTGTTTACTTTGAAGAAATTCATGGTGCTCACACCAGAGATTCCAGCGGAGAGGCTGGATCTCTCCATTCCCCTTTGAATGGGTCAGTACTTCTTGGAAGATAGTTAGGACTGAGGTTGTATAAGAGGGTGGAGAAGTAATTGGAAGGGCAGCGGTTACAGACCAGACAAATATGTTTGATCCTGGCCAGACTTTTGTCTGTGGCTTGGTCCCCTTAGTTAATCATTCTGAGAAGCAGTTTATTGTTGCCTCAGGTCCCAACTCTATAGAATGGGGAGAGGAGACACAAAAGAGACAGTTTTACCATATCCGAGGGTCTTTGGCATGTTTAAATACAGGAGAAACTTGAGAAAACAGTACAAAGCCCCGCACATGGTCAGTGTCCAATTAACATAATTGGTTCAGTGGATAAAGAAGGCATAGATCTGCTTTGGAGCTTATATTCTAATTGATATATAAACCAGATCCTAGTGCGCTTTGTCCCTGCCTAAAAGGGCAAATGTCACCATAACATTATCTATAGATTTGATAAATTAGGCCCCTGGCTTAAAATAATCTACCTGACCCATTTTCTTGTTTAGTAACTGCTATAGATTGAATCAGTGTGCCCCAAAGTCTTGGCCTCCAGTGTGGTGGCACTGGAGGTTCTGTGGCCCTTTAAAAAGTGAAATTTTTTTATTTTGCTTGTAAAATATGTTTTATTGTTCTTTAAAAAGGTTCAGAGTTTGTTTTTAAATCAGGCTGCACACCTTTTATCAGTCTGACATCTCTCTCACCAGTCAACCTGGCTTCAGCTAACAATAGTTCATTTAACCCAAAAGAAAAAATTGTTCTAATTTTTAGGAAAAAAATCCAGTTCTGAGAACAATTAACATTAGTCTGTAATTTAAGACAAAATAAGGGCTAATGTTTCTTGTTGCTTTATACATACTTCTCATACAGAACCAGGAATGTAATTCTCCTAACTCAAGCAGGCACTGATACTGATGGGACACTACAGATCAACATGTGTGTGTGTATGCACAAACACACATGTGCGCGCACACACACACACACACACTCTCACTCTTCCTCCAAACAACAAAATTCAGAGCATGTCAAATGGAAAAGGTTTGTGATGGTATTGACCAAAACCCTTGGAGTCAGCAATCTATCTGAATTAGAGGGTATGATGTTTTGATCTTGACTCTATGTCAAAGAAATCTATTGTCATGTTCAGAAATAAAATTTTTGGATAGTACCATCATTTTTTACTTTAAAATTCAAGCAACAATGTCAAAAAGCATTATTTTATTTCGTTTCCTGGGGTGAGGGAGGAGAGGATCTACAGATTTGCATTTAGCTAAAAAATCAAAACAACTCCCGCAGTAGGAAATAGGCAGTTCGCATAGCTGGCCGACATCTGAAGTATTATCAATGTGAGACAAGGTCCCAGGCCATTTCTAGGGCCCAGCTGATGCTTACAAAGTGGGACCTTTTGGTGCTGCTCAGTAATTCCGACAGGACAAGATGACCCTAAGCCTGTAGTCAGAGCCTTCGAAGCAGGCACTATTAAGTATATAATAGTTAAGTGACAAGAGTGCAGAAATCCCTGAGGGTGCCCCACACTTAACAAGTGAAATCTTATGGGAAGTCTTTAGATCAGTAGGGTTGTGCCTTCCAGGGGAGTAGGGGACCCTGGCTTGTCCTCTCTGCTTCTTGGCTTGAGAATGTGATGCCCACCATGATGTGCTGCCCTTACCAGAGGCTAAGCCGATGAAGCGAACCAATCTTGGACTTAAAGCTCTGGAGATGTAAGCTGAAATAAACAGCCTGAAATAAACATTCCAGTATAGTATTTTTTTTTTTTTGGTACCTGATCCAGTATAGTATTTTAAAGCTGACCAATACAGTAATGCAGAATATCTCTAACTATCTCAAACTTTTCCATGTGATCCTCAAAATTACCTTTTTGAGGGAAAAATACCCCACTGTGATACAATGAATGTACCAGTGTTATCTCAAATATTTTGAAGGACCAAAGATTGGGAAAGATGAAAGTGCCCATGTAGGGTTTTTCAGTGTTAGAATGGTTTAAAATTACTGCTTTAAGACACAGCTAGGATTTTACATTCTTTACTGAGTATACTTACATACACATATTTTATTTTCTTGCCCATTTTTTTTCCCTGTAGATCTACCTTTGGTCTGTTCACTGTGGTACAATGAGATTATGAACAATACTTCTCCAGCTTCCATTACGACTTCTCTACTGCTCAGCCTGAAGTTGCTGGGCATTTGGTTTGACCTTCCTCCTCAAGAAACACAAGTTGGTGCATGGAGCAGGCATGTGTCCAGAACAAGGCTGAGCCTATTGCTTGATGTAGGGATCCCATGGCCAAAAGGTTGTTTTTCCTCTGGGTGTCTAAACCAGGCAGGTAGACGTAGTTCTCCACCAGCTGAAGTCCTTTAGCAGCACAGGAGCACTGTGTAAAGAGAAGAGGGATGCAAGATGCGAGAAGGAGACCCGGGTGCTTTCAGACTGTGGTCTTTGCTGCTGATCCCTTCATTCACTCCTGAAAGTTCTGCACCTTTTCTGGCCTTGCAGCCAATGCACTCTTTTTCAGTTCTTTTGAATTGACTTTCTTCACAGCTAAAAGAACCTGACTAGCAATTCATGCTACAGATTCTGAAGCATTCCCTTCAGAGCCTTGACCATCTCTCACTCTAATGTTCAGCACAGGTATATATACAATTATGGAGAACTTCTGTGTTGCACAAACATAACTATCTGATGTTCAATTTTCAGCCTCGGGATTTCTCAACCTCAGTACTATTGATGTCTTTGACTCAGTGACTGTGCATGGCATGAGGTTAAACAATAGTCCTGCCTCCTACCCACTAAGTGCTGGTGATACTACTCTCTCAAAAGTGATAAACAAAAATGTCAAAAGTGTTTTTGAACATTGCCCAATGTCACTAGGGGAGGGGAAGTACAAAATTATCCCAGTTAAGAACCATTGGTATATATAAAAATTAAGTGCTGCAAGAGAGGATTTCCTTTTTTTTCTTTTTAAAGGAATATATCCCTAGTACCTAAAATAGGGACAGCCTCATAGTAGGTGCTCAATGGATGTTTATTCAAAGAGAAAATAAAAGTTCTCTAAGTAAATTGGGGATACTGTTGCAGATGCTGCTAAAATATATGACAAAGAAAAGAAGTCTAAGGAAGAAAACCACGTCACCTAATTTCTATGACAACCCGAGGAAGGGAGGGAGGTGCAGAGGAAAAGAGAGTAAAAGAGAAGGCGGGGGGGAGAGAGAGAGAGAGAGAGAGAGAAACAGACACTATAGTACGCATAATTTGGCAGGATAAGAGTATCACATATAGTATAGTTCCTCTTAATATGGGGAGTAAAGAATTAGGTTAGGGAAGAGGGGAATTGTTGATTTTTAGGAATTCTCTGTAAAGTATCATGGTTTTTTACATTTATTTTCTCCCCCCTTCCTTTTCTCCACAAAATAGTAGAGCTCATCAGTGAAGACTGATGTGGGGCTGAGGTAGTTAAAACAGAACCTTGAAGAATTCCATTCCCTAAAATGATGAATACTTTTGAAGTGTAGTTGATTTCTACATCTTTAGCAAATAGATTTTCCATCAGGATTAAAATGATCAGCCCACAGAAGACCCATCCCTAGATCTGATTTTACTCTTGTTGTACTTAATTTAAAAATATTCAAGTTAGAGAATTTAGTCTTACAATAATTTTCCCACATTGAAAGACAGCTGATATATGAACATATACATGCACATTCTTGGAAATAGTAACGTAGCCTTCATAAAATGACTTACATGAACCAGTCACATGGTGTTAGCCAGACAAAAATTTTATATACTTTATTTATGTTCAAATAAATTTTCTATTATACAGATTGTAAGTTTCCACCTCAACCTTCCCTGTTCTTCTGAAAGAAACAGTCCAGGGCTGGGAATGTAGCTCAGTGATAGAGTACTTGTCTAGCACGTACAAGGCCCTGGGTTCAATTCCTAGCACTGAAAAAAGAAAGGCAAGAAAGCAAGAACCCAGGACTGTTTCCAAGCTGCATTCCCACACTGCTTTATCTACCTGCCTGCACCTGAGTTCCAAAAGATTATCATCCACTTTGAGTTTTGTAAACACTCCAGTTCTTAAAATGTGTTAGTTTCTTTTCTGTTCTATTGCCAGTCTGAGTCAATTACTTTATTTCGCGGCGGTATTTCACACCAAATAATTTTGTTAGTTTGTTGGTGGGAATGGAGAGCACTCAAGCCTCTGTGAAAGGGAATCTCGGGTGATCAGCCAGGTCCCCCAGGTGAATGCAGGTGAACCTCTGCCTCAGCCACAGAAGAGGCCACTGAATTTTGTGCCTCAATTGTGCTCAAAGGCACTCTGGAGTTAGACAAGCCTAGGTTTGCAAATTTACTATCTGGGGGCCCTTGAGCAAGTGAGGCAACTTCTGGGAGCCTCAATAAGTAGCACCTGTGAAATGTTTAAACTGTGAGACACCGGAGAGTGTGAGAAGTACCCTGAAGGGCTACCATTGGGATGAATTTCATCCAGGACTACTCTCAAATAATGAAAGCCACAAATGTGAAATCCATGAATGCTAAGGCCCATAGTGCAATCTGACTGTTCAAATGTCAGTGATAGAACACTATTAAGTTTTTCAGGTTTCAAATGTTTTCATAATTCTGAATTGGTCTGTGAACCAGATTTGCTGATAGGCTGCAGTGAGGAGTTAATGCACAGGTTTCCTGGTTTGATTTTTATCCCTGAAGTGTTTGGACTCGTAATTTAAATCTCCAAGGAAGTAATGAGATAGCTCATGACTCTTCTGCTTGCAGTTGATTCTACTCCAGGCTAGGCCAGAACTTTCCCAATCTTCTTTCCATTGCTTTTGAGGATAAGAGAGTCACTCCATTCAAAGGAAGACAACTGATATCCATTGAAAGTTATAAAGCAGTGGCCATTCAGTCCCTATCATAGTCCATTATTGAATACTGATGCCTAATCTATTTAAGGAACCTTCATTTTGGTAGTAATATACACGTGCTATGCTGTGAATGTGCATTTCCCAAAAATTCTTATGTTGGAACCTAATCACCAATATGATGATATTAGAAGGTTGGGACTTTGGGAGGTCATTAGATCATGAGGTGGAGCCCCCATGAATGGAACAAGTACCCTTATTCAACCGCCCCCAGAAAGCTGTCTCACCCTTTCCACCATGTAATGACATAGCTAGAAGGTGTCTTCTATGAGGAACAGTCTTCAGCAGACACCAAAGCTGCTGACATTTTGGTCTTGGGCTTCCCAGCCTTCAGAATTGTGAGCCACTCAGTTTGTGGTATTTTGTTGTAGCAGCCAGAATGGACTAAGGCCATGTGCCAAATTAATTATGCAAATAATTAAGAAATCCAAAATCAATAATTCTGAAGGTCTTTTTACTAGCAGGATCCAGTGTGTCAATTTCTATTTGACCACTCAAGTTTACTTCCTGGTTTAAAAATAAGTATATCTTGAAACATAGACAGTATCACAGTCACTTATCTTAAGGGTATTTTAACTAACTTTCCAAAGTATAAGAAAGCTTTAATTCATTACCATTTGCTTCTGATGCTGCCCTGAATGCCTTGTAAATTCAAGTAAGGTTTGGCTCTGGTCTTAAGAGGATTTTAATCTACACCATTCACCATTGATGCAGATAAAAATCATATTACTTTTTGGAGAAACCTCAATAGAATATCAGTAACATAGAAGCTTCTAATTGTTTGTTATTGTTTTAGATGGCTGAGTTTGAATAAACAATAAATAACTTTAACCTGGCTAGGTTAGCAGACTTCATTGAATCATGAAGGGAGATTGTGTATTAATCTCCAAATATTTCCTGTATCTCCACTGCTAGATACTCTAAGCTAGCATCATGTCTTGCCTGGCCTTACTTTTGCTTACCTTTTCTAGTCATTTTACCTCTTAAAAATGTGTCACAGCCTTTAACACAGCTGATTAATGGCTACTGATCCTCTCTACCTCTTAGCTTTGGCCTGTTTCCCTTGGGGAAATGGTCTGTCCTTTGTAGTCTGGGTTACTCTTGTGTTTCTACAGCTCTCAATAGTCACTGCTGCTCCATACTACTATATAGGAATACAGTACTTATTTTTGATACCCCATTTGTTTCTAAGTTCCAGTGGGCAGAGCCCTACATTTTCTGTTTACTACTGTAGTCTTAACATTTGACATAGTGCCTGCTAAAGAGTAGATATTGTTAAAGCAAATTAAAACGGAGACAAGGACCGGATAATTCCAGAGCAGACAAAACTACTTAAGACTTGAAAGTAACCTTAACCTCGCGTGCAATGCAAACATAAGCAAAACTTGATTTGGGCCATTCCTTTAGATGCTTGTACTGGAGGAAAAAAAAAACAACCTTAAGTTCCACTAGTAGAAGCCACTGAATCACTTATATAACTAACTAGGGATTTCCTAGTGGGGCAGGCCAAATAATGCAACTATATCGGAGTAACCAGTCAGATAGTGTGTTTGTTTTACTTTTGCATTTGTCCTATAAAAGCCTGTTCTCTCTTGTCCCCCACCCCCTGCCTTTTTAAAAAAAGAATTCCAAACCCTCTTTTGGTTTGGTGTTTCCTGATTCATGTGGAAGTTTGTTCAAAGAAATTCTAAAATTTATTGTGCCTCAGTTTTTACTTCCAACAATACACAGTAAATGCTTTGTTGAATTAGGGAGCTCTTTTCTATTTTTCCTTAGGTGTTTAATTGCTCTTTGCTTTGGTGTCTACACAGACTTCCAAAGTATCTCTATCTGACAGGAATCGCTGGGATGATGGAAGTACTCTACCTGTGTCTGTCTAACACAGTAACCACTAGCCATGTGTGCGTGTGAATGCTGGAAAGGAGGCTGGTGACACTACGAGACTAAATCTTTAATTATATGTCATTACAATGAACTTAAGTGGCTCCATGTGGATGGCCACATTGGACAGCACAGTCCCAGAGGATCGTTATTGGGTTCAGATGCTGTCATATTTTGTCAGGAAATGTGTTTGGAGCTGTGTTGTCCCAAAGTAGCCACTAGCCATGTGGGGCTATTTAAAGTTTGACTCAATTAAAGTTTAATACAAGTGAAATATTTAGTTTCTCATTCATGCTAGCCAAATTTCAAATGCTTGAAAGTCAGATTTGGCTAGTGGCTACCGTATTAGGCCTCTCACAGAGAAAATTTCCACTGTTATAGAAAGTTCTAATAGACAGCAGTGATTTGGAAGAATGGCTCACCTGACTGGAAACAAAGATGCACCAGCTTCCTGTTGAGTTCGAATTATGAGGAAAAGTTGGTCAGAGAACTAGGGTCATAGTGCCCGTGGAATGCAACTAACATCCAACTTTTGCTCACCTTATCTGAATAGGATACTGACCTCTACATTCCTGGGTAACCATAAAATGAGGGGCACTGATGAGAACAAAGTGGCTGACAGCACCACGGAAGTCCATGTTGACTCAGAAAGGTGTTCTCCTGTGAGAGAATGTCAGGGCCAATTTCAACACTTCCAAATCATGCTTCTTATTTATTCCCAGACATGTCAGCCAGCAAGGTTGCAATGACCTCTTGATCCCCAGCTGCCATGGGATTCCCAGAAGGTAAGAAACCTCTTCTCAGAGCATCTCATCTCTCTTTTCTCCTCATTTGCATTCAGCTCTGAGATTGGCTACCCCTCCTCCCCCCATGGTGCAGATATTGGCAGCTACTCCCTTCTTTGTTGCCTCTAGAATGGTAACTACAAAGCTTCCCTGGAGGACCACCCAGGAGCTTCAGCTGGCACAGTGTGGCGCTGTCCATCTGCCTAAAGGCACCGGGCACACGGTGCCAGGAACACCTGCACTCCTCGGTTGGCCCTGGCTACCTCAGCACTTTGCAGTGGCAGTCAAGGTGCTGTCCTGAATGCCCATGCTGGAAATCACTGCTTCGGAGGTTATCTCCTCCCCTTCAGCAGCATCACAGCAGTGGGATGCTGATCAGCTAAGAATGGTCCCGAGCAGGGGATTACAGTCAAGGCATTTTGTGAGGAATTTACTTCTGGTTTGACAAAGCCAACTTTTTTGTGTTCTGGGACACAGTGAAAAAGCCATCTGGTAAGCTCAGCTTTTGCCATGAAGGGTAGGTTTAGGGAGTGGGTATTTAAATAGTGCTTTTTTTGTTTTCCTCATGTATATTTGGGACTTTGAAAATGCATTGATAAAAATGATTAACTACAAACCTTCAGTTTTTATTAGAAGTCTTTATAAAAATCGTTGACTTTCTCATTAACTCTGTGGATCTTCCTTACAGCCTCTGATGTTTCCTGCATGTCGCCTCTTCACAATCCTAATTTCTCAATCTTTGGCCACAAGAAAGACTTTGCTTTCATCCTTTTACTTCTCCCGTTTACTTCCTCTCATGCCCACACCATCTCCATGTTTGAAAACCACGGCCATTAAAAATTCTTTAAAAAAACACTTAAATATCATCCCCCCCAAATGTCCTGTCAGATTTCTTCCTCTTGTTTGCTTCAGAAAGTGGTGCTTTGATTGTCCATTAGAGAGTTGTTTACATTTCTCCAAAAGCTCCATTTAGTTTCCTTGACAAGGTGGAATAAGTGACTGGCTGTGATGGATAGAGGCACCTGTCCTAATGGCTGCTCACACTGTGCCCACCAGCGCACGTTACAGTGATAAATTGACAACAGTTGGGACATGCTCTGCTAGCAGCAAGAATGAGACTATGAGGACAAACACAGGCGGTTAGACAGTCTGCTTTAATATTCCTGCGAAAGGTGTACAGCCTCCTAATCTAACACCCCAACAGCTGCGGTGAGGAATCAGTGCACAGGCAGAATTTCTTTGTTACCTTGACACTACCTCTGCTAGTTAGTCTAGAATTATATTCCCTGTAAAACATTCCTCACTCTTCTAATTTAGATGCCTGCAAGCCTTGAGTTGAGTGCCCTTAATGAAAAATACCTGGTACAACGACAATTTTAGGTTATTATGAATGTATATATTTTTAAATTCCTTCACTGAAGACTTTTCTTGTCTCCCTAAGGAGAAAAACAAGGACAACAAAATGCTGCCTATTAGCTATGTGTTGATAATCAGGGAAATGTGGAACTAGCTTTAGTCAACACTGAGGTGTTAATTATCTAGATAAGGAGCTCAGGAGGTTCTGAATTTGGAGTAATGAAGAGGTAACTGTCTGTTACCACACCCCACTCTGCTAGGGGGTTAGAAGGTGTTCAGTTCTCTATCCTGCTCACCCTTTCCTTTTCTTTTTTCCACTCTGTTGGTTTTGTGTTACCCTTAATGAGCCTGGGGCAGAGTGAGGCTCCTCAGTGGTGGTGATGTTGACAAAGGCAGGACTCCACAGGCAGATTGAGGACTTCCAAGTTTCCCTTTGCAATGTCCTTCTCCCGGATAAGTTGGGAGCAACCAGGCCAAAGTAGAGGGAGGGTCTGCTGACACAGTGGCCATGAACGGCAACAGCAGAGCAATCTCCATGCAACCCCTTGCTCCATCCATTACAAGCTTATCTTCACTGAAGACTAATCTAAAGGAACAAATGACCACTGAAAAAATGCTACAACTTAATATAAAGTCAGAGAGAGAGAGAAAGAGAACATATGCCAGAGCAAAAGAAGCATGGACATAATAATGCTTTCCTGAGCCTCATTTTCAAATGGCCTAGTTACTGATTTTATGATAAAACACAGTTTGCTTTTGTGATTTGCATGGATGATGAAGCAATTAGCAGCCATCATATACAAAACATGCTAGTTCTTCATTAGACATCAAGCAAAAATGGCACAATGCAAGATGTGTAATGTGGAGAGGCTCAAGACACTTGCTCGCTGTGGTGACTTCGCATAGAGTTTTGCTGGAAGCCCGGCTGCTGCTCATGTCATGTTAGAAGACGAGACTGTGGTTAGTTTGATGTGCAGTTCTGGCTGGCTGGCAGTTGCCTCCACTCCCCACCCCCTAACTGCTACTAAATTTCATTTCAAGTTATAATTATTGACATTGGAAACAGCTACTCGTATCACAACAACAAAGCAACAATTATACAGGATCTGGTGTTTCTCATGCAAATTACAGCAATAAAATACAGGAAAATCCGGCCCACTTACAGACCAGTTTTTGTCTTTGGAGAACACAGTCTGAACTATTTGGTTAACTAAATTAAAATGTAAATCTTGGCTGGCTTTTCTTCTTAGATAGTGATATGAAACAGTTTCTAAAAGACAGAAAAAGCTTAAGGGACCACATTTCAAACAACTTGTCATGAATATTTTTTTTAATAAATTAGGTCTGAAAAGCTTAACTGTCTCTAACAATCAAGGATTCTCAAATGCTGTTCAAATAGGAAAAGCATAAGGGGAGAGCGAGACCTGTGTATTCACCCCTTATATTTTTGTTTATAAAGGAACGTGGGAGCTTTGTAAGGTGCACAGTAATAGAGTCCCTTGCGTCTTCAGGAGCAAAGCCATCTCTCCCTTATTCCCGGTTGGTGTAACATGTATAATGAGACGTATAACCTAGAGAAGGAGATTAGTGAGCGTTAAAACTAGGTTCTTTTACTTTATTAGAGTTGCTTTCCTTCCTGTCTTTGTCTCTTCTTCTACACAAAACCCGAGCAGTGAAAGTGTCACAGTAAGGGAAGGCCTAAATTAAAAAGTCAGCCACAGTGGCCTTAGCGTTAAGGAGCTGTGAATGCGGCTACTCCAAGCCACATTCTCTCGGCAGAGAACCAGAAACAGTTATTAGAATCTATAGGGAAATGGTATGGTTTCTGATCAATCATCTTGCTGCTTTTAAAAAGTGAAACTAAACCAAAAAAAGCTCCCCTCGACAAGCATAAAAAAGGGTTGGATCCACAAGGCCACAGTCAGTACATCTGAAGACGACATCAAAGAAAAGCCACTGCTTGTGCCCTTGGCCGGGACTCAGCTAGCCACACATCTGCCTCAAAAGTGTACCTCAGAGTTTGACCACAAGTAAACTGACCCATACGAAGCCAGGACAATGGAGGATACTACTGACATTTAATTTATGTATTTAATTTTTTTTATACAGGGAAAAGCAATGGGATGATCACATCTCATTTATTACAAATCTGATCTTTAAAAGGCAATAATTTTACAAATGCATTTTTGCATTAAGAATACTGTTATCATAGGCGTGGAGCAAACACTGTGTGGGCAGTCACTCTGACTTATAGCAGCTTCATACAGCCGCTGCAAGATAACCAAGAGTAATGGTTTTTGATAATCAGGCCACACTATTAATATAACATGAACCACAAGTGCTTTTGTGCTGCAGCTCTGGTTAAACTAGCAAATATCATTGGGATATAAAGAAGGGGTGGGGAGTCGTGTTGTTTCTGGTACTTCTGCACTGAAATACATGCCTCAAGGTGCTGTCTGAGGTGTTTCATGTTTCAGTGATGGTGCAGCAGCACTGAAGAATGTTTCCCTTTAGAATCTCTGGCCCTTTCTGCTCAGTTCGAGCTCAACCTTTACCCGCTAAGGTCAGAATTTAGGTTCATGAAACCCAGCAGACGGATTTCAAATGGCAGTTCTGTTGGCTCGGGGAGAGCTGGTGGAACATGCTGAGGTCCACAGCAAGCTGGGTTCATGCTGGACTCTCACTGGTCTGTGACTGCTGAAATATTGCTGGGTGTAAAGGGAGTCATTTTGGCTGATGTGAGCAGAGGGGAATGCTGCCCCTTCATCGTAAATGTTAATGTGAAGGAAAATATGAGGGAAGCACTTCTGGTGGTAAGAGTCAGGCAACATAATCATAACAAGTAAAAGCAGGCTTAAGCATGTCACTACAATGTTTATTCATATGGTGACGTTTACTGTAACTTTCCTCTAAAAGGCAACGGTTTCCTCCTACTTTAAAAACCCAGAAACCATTATGAAGTTATCTTTGGACACATGATGTGTATCTCTGTCATGTAGCTCTCCATTTCCTAGGACTTGTGCACTGGGGGTGAATTATGTCTTGAAAAATCAATGCATGGGCCATTTCTGTAAATTTGAGAAGGCATATATATGTGTTCAGGAAAGAAATACACAGTTCCCAAATTTCATGTCAAAGAAAGAAGGTTAGAAAAGGTCCATTAAACAACTCGAGACTCAGTAATAATTTAAGATTCTTTTCCAGTGCCATGTTTTTCATAAAATAATACAAATCAGGAATGGGTCTTTCTGAACTGCTCCAGCATCCATGGAAGCAGACGAAGGTGAAGTGTTCCTAGTGCTTTGACTCAATGCTCTTGTGGCCATGGCCATAGACTGTCTTGTATTGTTTTTCATTCATTAATCAAACATTTATTGAGCACTTACTCCATATATGCCAGCCAATGGACCAGGGATGGAGGAGAAGGATGAAGTGAATCTGCCTCAAGGTGATTAGAATCTGGGAAGAATGAAAGACACAGACATAATTCATTACAAGGTTTGGTAGGACATGATAAAAAGTCTATTTAACCTGCCGTGGGAAAGATTACATTGAGCAACACAGAATTAATGAAGACTTTGATGCATGTAATCTGAGCCTTGAGTAGTTTGTACATTGTGCATACATGTTTTATCATTCCTACTGTGTTGTAAGTTAGCTTAGACTGGTCATTATGTCTAGTTTGTATTTATATATAATACTACACAGAGAAAGTTTCTGGTCTATTGATGCCTTACAATAACTGACACCATCTATAGAGTACTTACTGTGTTCATACCCATACACTCTAACAGCCTCTGGTCAATAAACATTGTTTGAATGTTGAATAAGCTAGCAGAAATTTCTTAGCAGTTCTAATGTGATTTCATTTACCACTGTAGGATTTCTTAAGAACACTTAGCTAAGAAAATGAAACAAAATAATCATTAGGGTGAATAAAACTCAGTTTATAGCTGGATGTGATAGCTATGTGGAGTGCTTGTATTCCCAGCACTCTGGGAGGCTGAGGCAGGAGGGTCACAAATTTGAGACCAGGCTGGGGAACTTAGCAAGATTCTGTTTCAAAATAAAAAAATAAAATAAGGGCTGGGTAGGTAGTTCAGTAGAGTGACCGTGAGTTTAATCTCCAGGAACACACACACACCTGTTTATGATGATCTCCACAAGAAAGTCAAGCATTTGTTCACAATATATTTGTTCTCTGAAAAGTCTTGAGTTGTGAATAGTGAAGGGCAGTCTCGACTTACACTGATTTTTTTGAAAAGAGTTTTTATGTTTGATGATTACAGACCATCATTGCTCATGGCATCAAGTCCAGAATTGATCCTTATGTGGTCATCACAAAGTGGGATGATGAATATCCACACAGTAAATGTAAATTCTATAGACCTGTATCACTAGCCCCCTCGGTGTTCCACATGAATTTCACAACGATCCTTCCCTGCGTAAGAGGAATTCACTGGCATCTTGAGCAGAAGATTAGCAGTGCCTTGATCTTGTTGGCATGGATCTCAGTGGCATAGATTGTAAAGAGTTGATGGGCCATCAAGAAAAACAAGAAACAATGGCACCATATACACGAACAATTGAGGCACATACTTTGTCAGGAAAAGTTAGGAAGTTAGGTGAAGCCTGTATTTCACGGGATTCTGTCTCTACTTATATGCTTTCCCCATTGTTATGACTTGTGTACAGATATCCCTTCAAAGCCTCATGCGGTCATAAGTGGGATTTTTCAGAGGTGACTGGATTTACAGTGTGTGATGTTGGGATCAAGGGTGTGTGATTACTAAATTAGTCCACTGACTGGTTTAGCATAGTTCTGAGTGTGAGTGCTACCAGCTTTAAGGGAGTATAGTCTGGAAAGAATATAAGGGACAGAAAGAGGGGTGCTGTCCTTACTTGCTGTTTTGCTACGTTAATGATTGCTGCCTTCTGCCTCCTGCCTGCCACAAACTTTCTCCTCTGCCATGCCACTCCACCTTGGAGCCAGACAACTATTAACTGAAACCTCTACAAACTGTGCTACAATAAACTTTGACTCCTTTAGCTGTGAGTGTTGGGTATTTTGTCTCAGAAATGAGAAAAGTAACTAGACACTTGAACTTGTGTGTTTTAAAAAATAAGATATGGAAAATGCACATCAGATAAAGTTTATTCTTCTAAAAACTGGTCAAGAGCAAAGAAAAAGCTATAATATTTAATTTGTTGATGTTGCTAAAATGGCTATTGTTTTACATCTGTATAAGGAGTGCAAAAAAAAAATTGTCTTTTTGGTAGTTTGAAACTTTCTCTAAAGCTATAAAATGCCATGCCAAAAGTACACATGACTCCATGTCTAGTATTTCATCATAAGGAAATAAACATAAAGATTTATAGATGACAATGGACATCCAAAATTACTTAAAAATATTAAAAAAGCAGAACTAGCCTACATGTTCAGCAACAGGGAAGAGACTAAATAAATCTTAGTACATTTATAAAATAAAAAAACTAAATTGCAGAGTACAGAACTATACATACAATATTGTCTAGATTTAACATGAGGAAAATATACCAGAGGATAAACAGATATTATACCCTTATAAAATTACTGATGTTTTTTATTTTTCTTCTTTGTACACCATATATTTCCAATTTTTATGAACATATATTATTTAAATATATTGAGAGTAGAAACTAAATATGAAGCACTACATAGAAGGCTGTGGGCATGCCTAAGATTCACCCAGAAGGATCTTAGCTTTTCTCTGTGAAAATAAGATTTGGCCTCTCTATTATCTATGTTCTCTCTCAGTTGCTGGAAACAGTGATACTTCTTTCTCATCCTCCTACAATAAATTCTAAGATATATATGTATATAAAATAATATATTTCCAAGAGAAAAAGTATAAGCAAGTTGACTTGGAGAGCTTAAATTCAACTAATCTAATTGTTTCCTAGATTAGCTTATTTTTGGATTGGCATACAATATAGATTGCTTTTACTTCGTAGGTAATAATTTCTAACTTTTTTTTTTTTTGGTACCGGGGATCGAACTTGGGTCATTGAGCTTGCGCAGCAGGTGGCGAAACCACTCAGCTAAATCCCCAGCCCCAGTAATTTCTAACTTTAACAAGTCAAACATTATGAATAGATTTTAGCACAAAGTTTTCAAGATAAGAGGAAATAAGAGGGGGCAGTATTTAAAGCAGACATGAACATTCTTTCTTTGGACTTCCCTAGATAAGTATTGATTTTTATACGGCTACACTGGTTCCAAAGGAATATTGCTGGCAGCTGTTAATTACTGGACAATTGGCTTGTGAAGACAAAACTGCTGGCCCATTCAGTAAATGTTTCTTTCTGGTTTAAAGAAATGAATCAAGAGCTAAGGATGTAGCTAGTGGTAGAGCATTTGCTTAGCATGTACAGAGCCCTGCGCTTGATCCCTTGCACTGTAAAGCAGCAATAACAACCAACAAAAAGAAAGAAAAAGAAATGAATCAAATAATTTTGATTTTTTCCCAATTGCCAAATTGTGGCATCATTCTCAATTTTATTCCTGCTCAAATGACTTTGAAAAATTTAATTCTCTTGTATTCATAGTTGGTATTCATTCTTTCCTCAACATTAACTGCATTCCTGTTATGCAACAGGAAATAAGATTTTTTTATTCTTTTAAATTTTATTTCTACCCTCTTGGAGATTGTTTGACTTAAGACTAAGTACTATTTTCTTATTCTTTTACCCAGCACCCAAAATGGTGTGTGGCATATTTATTTTTTAAATCAAAGTGAACTAAAGTAAATTTTTGTGAATTTCATTATATCCCTTGCGATAATTAGAAACATAAAATAACATACCACAGAAGAAAAATTGTCTTGATATTTGTATGTGTGAGTGTGTGTATATACATGTGTACATGTGAGTAGCCCATACTGGAAGTAAACATCACAGATAATCACATAGATAATGCACATTCAGGAAAGCAACAGAATTTTTAAGTCATTCAAAATGTTATGTTTAACTGAAAATATAATTTTCATATAGTAATTTGAAGAAAAATGAAAATATTTGAGTTTGTTCAACTTCTAGATCTAAGTAGCAATAACAAAAAGCTCATGTTAACTACACTTGCAGTTATATTTGCATTAAAAACAATTCACTAAAACAAGAGTTATTGTTTAATTTGATATAAACAAATTAATAATTTAATTAAATAACCTAGGAATTTTAAATAATAAAGGATAGTATGATATAATCACACAGTCTATGTAAGTATTCCTAGCAAGAAAAAAGTTAGTATTACAGAAAATGAAACTAGGAATCAACTTTATATAATCCTATCCATTTTAAAGACAAAAGAATGTGTATAAGCAAGTTAAGAGACTTCTCCATTACTCTATAGCCAGTCGGTGGCCAGCTCATCATAAAACTGAGGTTGTCATCACCTTTTCTCAGTCTACACAGCACAAATTGTCCTACTAGAATTATAATCAGTTGTATAAATAGTTTCAGCCAGATGTTCTAGTGGCAGATCAACCTATCTGTAAAATAGCTCAATATAAAAGAAAAGAAAAAACAAAAACCAGATGAAAAGAAAGAGATCACTCACTAGTATTAAATGATCTGGGTAAATGAAAATATTTACTGGGTGTGGTGTAAAATATATATATAATTAAAATTCAAGGCAAAATAACAAAAGGTAGAAGGAACAATGGGAGTCACTCAACATGTAATATTGTTTGAGAAAGAGTAAAACAAATAATTTAAATTGAACTTTAATAAAACAGGAAAATTACTTTTACCTCTGGGATAATTATTATAATAATTTAGTATGCTAACAAAACAATAGAAAACAGGATGACAAATTATTAATTAATTTAAAAGAATAAAGGAAAGAAAAATGTATAAGAAGCAAAAGGAAAAAGCAGAAAACATGAAGTAAGATTATACTATAAAACTAAAAATACCAGTAATGATGTTTAATGTCTACAGACCAAATATTCCAGTTCAAACATAAAGATTATCAAATGGGATGAAAAGTAAAACCCAACTATATGTTGCTTACATGCAATACATCATGACCATAAGTACTGAGAAAATTTGAAAGTAGAAAACATGGACTGAGGAATAAAATAAACACAAAAGACATATTAACATCAGACAAAGGAGAATTTTAGATATAAATAGTGACATTTCAAAATGATAAAAATATCAGATGGTCTGGTTTATACAATAATTTAAAATTTGTAAGCACCTAATGTGAATTTCAAATTATGTAAGTAAAAAATGGATGGAGTAGCCAGGGATTTAGCTCAGTGGTTCTGCCACCTGCCTCAAAAGTACAAGGTCCAGAGTTTGAACCTTGGTACCAAAAAAAAAAAAAAATGGAGTAGCCAGGCATGGTGGTGCATGCCTGTAATAACATATATTTTCTCTTATATGAAAAACCCGAAGTACAAATAATTTAAAGAGCAATGTTCCAGAGCTCCCAGATCAGAGGAGGTTTCTGGGTCAGCGTGCCACAGCTCCCAGCTGAGAGGAGGCTTCTGGGTCAAGGTGCCACAGCTCCCAGTGCAAAGTAGGAGGCATCCAGGCCAACCTAACACCACCCCCAGCACAGAGGAGGTGAGCTGCATTGGCGCCAGCAGCACCTCCCATCCCTCATTGAAATGAGAAGACATGTAAACAAGTCTTAGAACCAAACTTCCACATCACCTACACAACCCCAAAGGGAAACAAGAAGGAACACTCTGATACTCAACCACCTGGACTCCCCAAACTAGGAAGAAAAGAAGATATGGAAAAAATGAAATCAGAAATAATT
>NW_004624742.1:9819284-9883264 GCF_000247695.1 Heterocephalus glaber | reverse complement strand
TACATGAGAAATTATTTCTGATTTCATTTTTTCCATATCTTCTTTTCTTCCTAGTTTGGGGAGTCCAGGTGGTTGAGTATCAGAGTGTTCCTTCTTGTTTCCCTTTGGGGTTGTGTAGGTGATGTGGAAGTTTGGTTCTAAGACTTGTTTACATGTCTTCTCATGTTGACGGGGGATGGGGGTTGCTCTTGGTGCCCACGTGGCTCCCCTCCTTTGTGCTGGGAGAGGTGGTGGTTTTGCCTGGAAGCCTACTACTCTGCACCGAGAGCCATGGCATGTCAACTTGAAAACCTCCTCTGTGCTGGAAAACTTAGAAACTTTTAGGAGACATTAGAGAATATCTACATGATGTGAAAATAGGAACAGACAATTCAAGAGAAAAGGTATAAAATTTAGAAAATGACAGCATTAATATCTTTCACTCAGTGAATGATCCTATAAAGAGGAAAGAAAAAAACACCCATACACTGGGTGAAAGTATTTGCATCACAAAACTGAAAAAAACATTATCTTAAACATCTGAAACCTTTGAACAAAAGAACGACAAGACAAGCACCCCAATTTAGAAATAAGCAAGTTTTTAAAAAATGAAAATCAAGTAACCTTAACAGGCAGAAGAGGAAACAATGAGCATTAATCAACAAGAAAATGTTCTGATGATCAATAAAATGCCCCACCTTTCTACTTGTCACAAAATAAAAGTTTTATTTATTGTGGCTGAATTTCTGACTCATAAGATTTGCACAGTCAAAAAGTCAAAGGTTGATGAGATAAGCAGAAATTCCCTTACCCTTAAAGAAATACAACTGTGTTGGAAAGTAATTTGGCAATATCAACAATATTACAGATGAGCATCACTTGTGACCCAGCAATTACATCCATAGGTGTATACTAGGAGAATCTGAGCCCCAGTATATAGGATTCATGTAGAAGAAGGCTCAAGTGTGTCTTTCACTAAATGGAAACTTCAGGACTGCAGGGGCTTGGTGTACTATAATTATATCCCCCAACCCAGAACAGTGTCTCATTCCTAGTCACTAAACTTGTGTTGCTTAAAATGCATCTAAAGTGAGCAGCGCTAAGAATGAGATAATCATGAATATTGGTACTCTGAACCTGAGGAGGACAATTCAGAATTCAGTTTAACCATTCTGCTCTGGCATCTAAGTTCATACATCAAACTAGAGTTTACTAAATACCCTAGCATTTATCCTTCTTTCTTACCCCAAAGCCATACTGCCTATTTCCAGAGAATGGCTGCTTGGGAATGATCTATTGCTTCCACAGCTTGATCTCATGATGCAAGGTTATTTCTTAATTCTTTATATTAATTCTCCATTAACTTTCATCTGAAAAAGACCTTGAGAATTTTACATCACTGAAATAGCATCCTTTGAAAACATGACAGTGGCACCATATAAACAAGATCCTTCAGCTTTTAGCCAAATAGCTGTGATTCTTTGAAAGATAGGCCCATCTCCAGTTCCTTCCTTCAGCAGTGAGTTGAGGGCTCTCAGGCAGTTCTAGACACAATGCAACAGAGGTTGACTTCAGGTATTAGAAAGAAGTATTATGTAGATTAAATTGTTTTATTTTCCTCAACATGAGATAAAAATGGGCCTGTGTACAAAAATGTTTTCACTAATCATTCTGGAGATCAAAGATTTCATTTCCTAAGAGCTCAAACTTCACATCTTTCAGCAGGGACTTACTTTGAACCCTGTTTAATGATGGTGTAGAAGACTTTCTTTTTCTCTTGAACTACAGCTAAAAGACTTGTAAAAAAAATGTCATTTCAACACTGAAGCACTTTAAATGACTGGCTCTAACTACAATGTATAAAAAGTATAATTCAGACTTGGCAAAGGGAACTAAATAAATAGTGATGATAAGTGACCTATCTAACAATGTAGCCTCCGTGTCTTGTCATTAACACAATTATGTCAGCACAGTCAATCAGCACATTGCCTTGACTTTAAAGCCGGAGATTGAATACATGCTTTTAAAGTTGGAGGGAACAGAGAGATAGAAGAGCTATCACACTTAAGCCAGCAATGTGACTTCACAGTTATTCAGGGCTTTTTAAGAAAAACAAGGTTATACATTTACAAAATGCTTTGTTGTTGCAGTAATGCTAAAATTATTCTTATGAGTTCAATACCATCTGTAATAACCCTCTGGTGATCCCAAACAAAAAGAGGGACTTGGGTTGCTGCATTCCTTTCACACAGGAGAAACTGATTTACTACCTGAAGTGATAATTAATGGGATTCCGTTCAGTTTCAAGTGGAGATGAATCGCACAAGAGGTGAGTATGGAATCTCAGAATAGCAATATTCTTCTGAGAGCTCTTCCAAACGTTCTGGGCGGAAAAACCTCTGTAATGGTAAGCAGCAGGTGACAGCACCTGCCAGCTGCAAAGGGACTGGGCCATAAAAAGGGAAAGGCACACCTGAGACTTCTGTGCTGTCTTGCTTCTGTTCAGCTCCAGGTAGCCCGCCCAGGCTGTGACTGCCTATTTGCCTCATTTGTTGGCATGACTTTAATTTCATTCACTGACATAAGTGAATCACCATGAGGGACACTGTATTCACCTGAGTTTAAGACAGTTTCTGCAGACCAGTGAAGAGGATAAGTACTTTTATTTTTTTATTTTATTTTATTTTATGTTTTGCGGTAACGGGGATCAAACTCAGGACCTTGCGCTTGCGAGGCAAGTGGCAGCACCACTGAGCTAAATCCCTGGCCCAAGTACTTTTAAAATTTAGTGAAAGAGTTTTACTATCAGAGTTTGAACAATAAAAGTATTGTTTTGATACTTAGGGGTGCAGTGTCTTTATTAGATGGGCTTTTACCACACCAGTTCTGTAATGTTGGCCATTTGTAAAACTACAAGCCATTTCACACAGCTGCATCAGAAAGGACTGTGTAATAATACTTGGCAGGGATATACTGTAGTACCCCATTTTATAGAGGAGGAAATTGAAGTGCACGGTTTTGGGGGGCTGAGGTGACTTAAGCCTTCATGATCCGCATAAAAGATAGATTTAAAATACACTTAACTCATATTAAAGCTGGAAATTGTATTGTTTCCTGGTGCATGTGTTAATTTAATTTGTTTCATCGTCTGCTTTGTCTCACCAGTTCAGCTTCCATCCTTCATAATCAACCGCAATTTTACAAACTCTTCTTCACATTCTCTTATGCGATTCTCCAGGCACTTGTAGGAAGGAGGGTCATGTTTATTCTCCGGGGTAGTGTCCAAAGTAGCTTGCCCCATGCTTCACAGTATATAGTGTCATCCTTACCTTACTTTGTTCTTCTTCACATTACTTTTCACCATCAAGCATATTATAGATTATGCATTATTTGTTTGTCCACTTGATAGTCTGTTTCCCATCTGGAATGTAGGCTTTCTGAAGTAGGGATGTTTGTGTTGTGTTCACTGCTATATCCTTAGTATCTATATCTGCACCCACCAGGCCTCTGTCATTCATCAAAAAAGGAATGAATGCTCTTGTTTTCTAGATGAGATGACTAAGATTTAGAATCTTGCTAAAAGTCAGTCAGAATGTTAAGTGAAGGGGCTGCCTTTTGAACCTAATTCTGAGAGCTGCCCTGTCTCCCTTGCCCAGAGCCACATAGCTTTCAAAACAGAGATTATCAATTCATTTAAGACCTGAGAAACGATAGAATTATTAGTTTGGGTGCAGATCAAAGTCAGGAAATAAAATTTGATAATATTTCCTGCCTTCAGAAAATTGGTTTAAATGGTCTGGGTAACAAAAAAAAGTCATGAATTTGAATAGGAAATGAAATCATTTTGTAATTTCCCAAACAATTTTAACAAACTATTTTGAGGTTTCAGAAATAATTGAATGGGCAGCTTGATGTCATTGAATACAAATTTTAAATACTGCAGCAATCTGTTCTGCTGAGGGCAGCGCAGGGAGGGACCTATGTTCTATGATGCTCAAAAGAAAAGTAATGCCCACTCTAACTGAACTGATATTCTTAAATATCAGATTAACTATTTGTTTAAATAAAGCTTGGTGGAACTATGCTTAAAATCATAAAAAGTGCTTTGGGTGGAAATTAGAAAAGCATTCTTAATGTTTTTGGACATTAAAACACAAGAGCTAAGGGCTGACCTTTACTCCAAATGCACCTGAAATTCATTAGTAATTTCATGAACAAGGGAGAGTTGTCCAGTATCTTTTTGTGCAGTACCGTTTTGTGCTGTTACAAAATACCTGTGACCAAGGAGCTTATAAAATAATAGAAATTTATTTCTCAGAGCTCTGAATGCTGGGAAGTCCAAGATCAAGGTGCTGGAATCTGGTAAGGGTTTTCTTCTTGAGGGTGGAAGGTGGAAGGGAAAGAGTATAGGAGAGCAAGCTGGCCACACATGTAGCCTAACACTCCACAAAACCTTCCAATAAGGGTCTGAATCCCACTCTCCAAGGGAGGAACCCTCATGGCCTAATCACCTCTTAAAGACTGTACATTTTAATATTATTACATTGGCAACACCTACAGTTTGAACGGGGCCACATTCAAGCCCCAGCACCCAGGGACTTGATAAAATAAAAGTGGGACTTGAGAATGTTTGCCATAGACCAGGAAGGGAGGCTAGGAGCAGGAATAGATGACCATTTACCAACTCATATGACATACCAGGCATTCTGCTCAGCTATCTCACAAAACCATTGTTAATGCAATTCACAGATACAAATAGTACTTATTATAGCTAAGCAATTTGCCCAGAGTCATTCAGTTCATAAGAAGTGGAGCTAAGATTAAAATCCAGGAACACTGGTTTCAAATTTAAAGATGTTAAGATGTGATGACAAGGTGGTGACCACAGAGGTCTTGAAATTTACTTCCTTAGCAGGGTGTGGTGGCACATGTCTGTAATTCCAGCACTGTGGGAGGCTGAAACAGGAGGAGCATGTTTGAACCCAGCTTAGTCAACTCATTAATATTTTGTTTCAAAATAAAAAGTAAAAAATAATAGGCGGGGATGTAGCTCAGAGCAAAGGCCTTAGGTTCAATCCCCAGTACCAAAAAAAAATGTTTTAAAAAACTTCTTTCAGAGCCCATTTTGAACATGGCATGAAGAGACCTTTATAAACGATAAGCCCTAGTTTGCTCTTACATGATGCAGAGAAAATAATACCTACTTTTAAGTTTAGTGTGAAGATTGGAAAACAAAAAGTTGATGGATGGGTAAGAACCACAAGGCTGGCAAGGCCCAAAGACATTTTGGGTAATCAGACTTTTTCTTTTTGTTTCCATATGTAACATTTTTGGGTGTGAGTTAAGGAAATGGGGAGCACTTATAAAATATACTTAATGGTAAAATGCCCAGCCAGGGATAATGCCTAACAACATCTGAGCAGAAAGGTGACAGAAAGTTCCTAGAATTTTATATGAGGTGATTTTTCTGAAAAGTGGATAAAATCACCAGAATCTTCCCTTGGTGGCACGAGAGGAGGAGAACACAATGAACCGTGGAGAAGAAGATTCTCAAATCCCAAAAGACATGTTCTGTCAACCATTATAGTCCCTGGGATTGTCCACTTTAATACCTTTAGGGGAAAGAGATACCCTAATTAAGAACTTGAATCTGAGAGTTTTCCCCCCATGTATCATAGTCAAACACAGCTGTTAAACAGTTATGTGTGTGGTACTGTGTTAAAGCATTGGAAATTATGTTCTCTTTACAACAATGTTTTAAATTACATATCATGGCTATCTTTGCACATAGGGAACTTGAGGCCTGAAGAAGTTAAAGAACCTGTCTAAAGTTGTCCAGCAAAATCCAGGTTGTGGCCTTTTTTGGTCTGCTAAACTGCTGCAGGTAAGCCATGAAATCTACCTTCATTCTTTAGGGTTTGATGCTTATTACCATCCTGGGTGAAGGAGGTGCCTAACATTTTCTCAGAAGAATAGGACCGCCACTAGGACTCTTACAGAGAGGATGTGGAACTATGTTTCTGCAGCAGTTTGCCTATGTTGGTCCGCAGAGACGGACACAACTTTCAGGGGGTCATTTTCTGGAGTTTCCCATTTGAATGAGGCTTTATCCACACCAGAAAAGGAGGACAAACCTCATCTAGGGAGACACTTATGTAACAAATGGCCTGGAATATAAAGAAGGCTGACCAAGCAACAATTAACAAGGATGTGTTGACAGTTTCCAAACACTAAAGTCTGCGAAACAGAGACAAGTTTCCAAGGAAAAAGTGAGGAAAAAAAATTAACAAAAGTGAGGCACAATGTATAATAATTGTTCTTTATATTACATTGAATAAAATTAAGGAAGGAAAAAAATTAGGCCAGATGTTGAAAAACTACCACCCTGACAGAATTCATATCAGCTGTAGTGGGCAGGGTGCAGGCCCTGGCTGGCTCCAAAGAGGTGAAGCTGCACCCACATTTTCCCAGCTGGGGTCCAGGCCCACTTGATCCCTCTGAGGCTCAGTACTGAATCATTTCTCATGGCTGGATTTATGCTTTTCTTAGACTTGATTTCCCTTGTTCTGGTTACTGTTTGTCTTATTTCCTAAGCCCAAGATCTCATTTTATTAAGCTATCCAGCTTTCCCTCAGCATAGGGACTGAACTTCTGCTGTTTCTAACAAAATTCCCACAGGTCAGTCAGCCATCTGTCTACTCAAGTTGACTGACTGCATTGGATTCCCTTTGTAAAGCTCCATCTCCCTACTAGGAAAGCCACGAGTTTCATTTGGCTTTCCTTAGATCTGACCTATCACGCGCAGCATATTTACCCATTCCAAATAGTCTCTGCTTAATGTAATGGGCCAAAATTTTCCCAGCATCTTCAGCTGGGTATGATCACAGCCCCAAATTGCTCCCAGTTTATGGTGTGGCTGTACTTGAAAGACTTGGCCATTTCTGGCTTCTTTCCTTCCATGGGGATATGTCTTGGGCACATCTGCACAGAACTATATAGACTGAATGCAAGAGTGTCTTGGAAAGCAAAGAGTTGCTCAGCAAGTATCTCATTGGGTGACATTTGAGTTGAACCTTGAAAAATATGAGTTTTTTGTGAGGTTAGCAGAGGTAGGGGAGGGGGCTGACACAAAGCCACATGAAATGGACAGACCTGTCAGATGTGCTAGCATGGCATGACACTATTGGACAAATAGTTCGCTGTTGGCAGGAGGTTGACACTGGAGATGAGGAATGGCAGAAAATGATGAAGGATGGAGGAAGGAGTGGCCTTAGAAAGAATTTATATACTGTTTAATGAGCTTAGACTTTGTTCTGAAGGCAATGAGGAGACAGTGAAATATTGTCAATTGGGTTAATTAGCTTAATATACTTGTATTTATATGTTGGAATCACAATTTAGGTAACTAGAGTGGGAAGTGGAGGTGGAAGTTACGGAGAGGGAAACCAGGTAGGAGATAAATGCAATACTACAGCAAGGGTTGAAGAAATAATAAATTCACAAGAAATAGCAGTGAGCAAAAACGTGAGTGGATAAAAGAATAGGAGAAATACTTTGGAGGTGGAATTAATAAGATGTATTGGCTTTTTCAGTAGAGAAAATAAGGATGAATGAGGAATCTAGACTAATACTGATTTATAGAGTAAAGTAATAATTTCCTCTCTTTGGCAAGTAGAAAGCCAGATACTGGATTTCTCTATGGCTGTGGGCTAGGTGAGACACTGAAATGTCTCACTGAATTGCAGAGCATAGGACAAAATAAAACAGAAGGCCAGGCAGACACTGCCACCAAAGTGTTGCTTCAGGCAGCTGAGCAGAAGGAGACCCTGAAGCAAGAATGCCATTCCAGAACCAGAAGATTCTAGCTGGAGAGTACAAAGCAGAGAGATTTTCTGATATCCCCTGATACCTAAGTCATGCCAGAGGAGAAGAGAGGATTAACTCAAGCTCAGGCACACCGAGCGTGAAGGACCTATTGGCCGCCCAAACCGAGATGTTCAGCAGGCAGTTGGATTTCTGGTCTGGCACTAGGGATGAGTTATTAGTGTGCACATTGGATGGGTCCACGGGGTGGGTGTGGTGGCCCGGGAAGAGTATAACACATTGGGAACAGCCCACACTTGTATGCTCTTTCTTGCTTGTCCCTTGTGACATTCTAATTCTTGCTCATTGCTCCCCTGCCATTAGGAGTGCCTTTAACCTCTGCTTGTTACACTGATCCACTCACAGCTCCTTTGGAGCCCCAACAATCCTCCTTGAGCCTTCCTTTGCTGTTCTGATCCCTTCTATGCCTCCCCTGTGAGTCTTCAATTATCTCTCAGCTTTTCTGAGTCCCTCAAATCCCTTAAATCTGAGCGGTGAAATACACACTATTCTTAGTAGGCATTGCCCCTTCTGAAGTCAATGGGAATTTACAAACAACAACAGTAAGAAAATAAACATGATCCCTTTGCCATAAAACATTGATGCAATTTAAGAAAAAACTAGAAGTGATAGTTTTTAAGCTATAGTATCTTCCCTTCATTTGAAAGAGCAATATCTGGTAAACCTTTTAGAGAATTTTTCCTCCAACCATTTCTACATTTTTATTTTAATCAGAGTGTTTTCATTAAAAAGTAGATTGAGAAAATACTCAAAGTAATGTCAAGAATTGCACACCCCCCCAACACACCCAAAATCAGACTCTGATTAGTAACTGGGGGTAAAGAGAAACCAATTTCTGGATGCATTTTAAACAACAGAATTTCATGCAATATTATTAAAAATAGTTGTAAAAGGTCAGACAAATCCCACACAAAGCAAAGATCTTGAGGTTGGCTAGGCCTTTAAGGTACTTTCATTAAAGACATGTGTCATGTGTCATATTTGAAGATTCAAATGACTATCAACTGCAATTTAAACTTGCTTTGTATGCTGTGAGAGAAAGAATTGCCCATAATTTATGTTTACAAAAAACAGATAGGACATTGGAAAAGTACTGAGCTTTGGAGGTGGGGCACTTGGCTTCCAGTTGCATTTTGGCTGAATTCCTTGGAAGCATGGAAAGCAAAAGAGAGAGAGAGAAAGAGAAACACAGAGAGAGAGAGAGAATTGAAAACTTCAAGTCATATCTCAACTGCAGTACAGATATAGTTTCTAGTCCTTACACACTGTATTACTACCCTCATTTTGTAGATGAGAAAACCGAGGTTCAAGGAGGTTAAGGGTCTCATATTACTGTGAAACAGAAAACAGATTCAAACTCAGGTTTCATGTGCTCGATAAGACTATGGCCTTTTCATTTTATGCCACTGCCTTTCATATAAATGGACTGTTACTAATAAACTATGTGAATTTAACTTTGCTAAGCCTGGTACTTAATCTTTAAAATGGAAACAATTCTTTGTAAAGGACAATTTACATATAGAACTGTTATGAGACTATAATGAGGAAATATATAACAAGTGCCTGGCACATAGTAAGTGCTCAATAAATTGTACTTATTTTTGATAGCTGAGAACCTTGGAAATGAAGGGCCTTAGTTGTTATTAGTGGGGCATAGTATAAGCAGGTAAGTCACAGATAGTGTCTCGTTCCTCTCCACGTGTGGAAGGTAGTTCTGCATCTCAGAATATATGCTGTTTTCATGTAGTTTTCTCATTGATCCTAGAAAGTTGTCATTGAGTTTTCATTCACTCTTGAGAAAATAGCATTATTAAAATTCTTTTTGTGCTCTTATTTTAACTAGTGATTCAAGAATATGTTTAGTTAACTTATACCACTGTTTATCACTATGCTGCATCAGCAAAAAAATCAGCAAGGAACATTAATTATCAAATGTGCCAGTTTTGTGACCATTAAGTACCTCATTAGATTCTGTTTTGGAAATTGCATTTATGAGCATCATTATAGAAAAGAGCACAACATGATTGGCATTGCTTAAGCGTAGCACAATCTAAAGCAAAAATCATTTAATGCAGCTCTTTTTTATTATTGTACTGCAAAACAACAAAAATGATAATTTCTCTTTGCAAGCATAACAAAAAATTACAACCTCAGCCTCAAAACCTAGAACTCGTTTAAGGGAGAAGAACTACAATCTTCACATTATAAAAGCCTCAACTTTGTAGATTTAAAAACAGAGATATATCTTGAGGATCAGCCTGTAATTTCTGTTTTGTGTTTAAGCTCCTTGTTTGAATGGTGAGGCTTGTCTACACCTATAATCATGCCCCCTCATTGTGCTTGCTGGAATGTGGGCAAAACTAGTCTCTGTTGACAGGTTTTATATCATATCATCCTTATAGGCACTGAGTTTTTTAGTAGTGGTTAGCATGAAAATCTGATATGCCTCACCTCTGGAGGAAAAAAATAGAAAAGAGAAAAAAATTAAAACTATGTTTAAAATATATGATATAGCCTAACCTTTCCTCTATTAGGGAAACTATAGCTGCAAAAAAAAAGATTAAATACAAATTTGCTTTGCTTTTAAACCTACTTAAGAAACACCTATCCTATCTGTCCATATAAATTCCAATGGAAAACTCGATGACATGCAATTACTAATCTCAATGTACACAGCTATGCCTCGGGGACTTGGTGGTTCATATTTTACTATTCTGTAATCAAATACAAAACTAATGAGTAAAAATATGCTTCCCCCAATAAATTTCCAGCACCTGGACAAGTGTCTGACAAGGAAATGGAGGATGCACACACAAAATTCATTCTGCAAAGCTATTAAAGTGTTATACTTGCCAACAAGTGTTCATTAAACAAGAATGAAGAATCTTTATGCCAGTTTCTTACCAAAGGCTTTTTAATATTTTAATGGAGAGTAAAGACTATTTATCTGAACTCTGATCAGTTAACGTTCAGATCTGTTATAAAGAAACAAGGAGTCCTTTATAATACCTTTCATAAAAATCCACTTTGCAATGCTTCAAATAAAGACTAAGGACTGTAAAAGATTATGTGGCATATAAACAAAATCAGTATCGTTTTGAAATTATATGGTTATCCTTGGAACTCCTTAGTACATTAGAATCATGCTGTATTTTTATTTAAAAAGTGGTTAGCAAAATCCAATATACAAATGGAAAATGGGATTAGAGGTGGCATCTTAGCCATGTGACTTTATCTAGGCTCCAAAAAGCAAGGAGCACAATTAATGGAGCAGCCAAGGGGAGTAGAAATCTCATCTGCCATTGAGGTCTCAGCAAAAAGCAAAGAGGAGGGGAGGGAGGGGTGGAGGGTTAGGGGAGGAAGAGAGATGGAGGGGAGGAGAGGAGAGAAGAAAGAGGGGAAGGAGGGGGAGACAGGGAGGGGGAGAAGAGAGGAGAAGAGAAGAGAAGCAAAGTGAAGAGGGGGCACTCACAATGTCAATGTGTGATGGTAGGACCTACTTTTCAAACCAGAATTCAAATAGATTAGTTCTGCTTGAGAGTCAAAATATATGCATGCCAAACAAAACATGTTATGAAGTGAATTCAGTCTAATAGAGGTTATACTACAGTGTCTCTATTTTAGCATCATTTTCATGACTTAATTCCACCCTAGGAAATATGTAGTACATACGCTTGTGCATATATATATATATATATATATATATGCACACACACACATTTAAATGTGAGTATTGGAGAGGACAACTGTACAGAGGCCTGGATCTAGATACTACACTTGATCTTAGCCAAAAGACCGAGAAGCGATAGACCTGGATCTAGAAAAGGGGCATCACTACGTATATATACAATCACAGTTTTATAGGACTTCATTTTCCATACCTGCATTTACACAGCCTTATGTTTGTACAGGCCTAGAAGGTAACCAAGCGTATAAAATAGAGTAGGAATCATGTCTAATTTAGAGTTTAAACAATTTTTGAATGGACAGACTAATAAAAATAACAATAACAAATGCTTAAGCTAGCATTTATGAGAAAATTTCTGTGTACTAGGGACTGCTCTAAGTACTTTATGTTTGTTTATCTGTGTAATCCTCCAAACAATTTGATAAGAGAGATACTATTATCAACCTTATTTTACAGGGAGGAAAGTGAACCTTCGAATATCTCACCACTAATTCACAGAACAGTCAGGATGAGACCCAGGCAGTCTACACACTATTAAGCCAGAAATTTAACAGCAACAACAACAACAAAGCAGGAACACAAGAAAAACGCATAGAATAGGTGATGACCTCATTTGTTCTCTTTGTGCCCGGATTACCAAGGTGGTTGAGAGCTCACAGGGTGTGGAGCTGTTTTGAGGAACATGAATGTCATAATATGCACAGGCTGGCAGTATGAGGACCACTCATTTCCTAGTTAACGTCTGGGCTTATGCTTGGGTAAACTAAGATTCTCATGTTCAACTAGAAAAGGGATAGGAAAAACAATGAATACTTTTTGGAAACTCTGAGACCCTCAGATAAGACAACTAAATGCTGGTGGAAAACATTACAGTACCTTTGTTAACTCCCACTTTGACCCAAAGTGTCTACGAGAACATTCAAGTGACACCAACACACTTCTCACAATTGCATCTCAGCGCGTTAGAACCTGCTCGTTATGCATGTCTGCCAATGCTATGCTGCCAATAGGGCTTATTTATTTTTTATTTTTTATTTTTTTGGTACCTGGGATCGAACATGGGTCCTTGCGCTTGCGCAGCAGGTGGCGAAACCACTGAGCTAAATCCCCGGCCCAATAGGGGCTATTTTTGCTAAATATGAGAACAGAATCACAATTATTGGGTGGCTCCTTTTGTTTGGGATTTTAGAGTTTAACACAGATCCTAAAATCTCTTTTCGTATCTTTCCTTTGGAGTTCTGAGTTTCACATGCAGGGTCCTGGTGAGTGGATACAGCTATCTTTCTCTTTGGTCCCAGAGGTCAGGAGAGAGTTTAGGGAGTCTTGTTTTTCAGATTTTTTTTTTTTTAATGAGAAAAGAGAGAAGGATCAGGGTTTAGATGAATGAGTTTGACATTCAGGCCAGTGACCTGTTTAGGTCATGGGGAAAACATATTTATAGGCCTTGGCTTTAATTTCTAAAGACTCATTCCCCCTGTAACCACACCACGAGCACTGCCAAGATCTGTGTTCACGAAGCCATTCAGCTGTTAATAGTGAGGTACAGTGAGGTCCCTAGTCCTCACCACAGCCTTCTGAAGTGACTACACTC
Source organism: Heterocephalus glaber (assembly GCF_000247695.1). The sequence goes on along the minus strand of NW_004624742.1, from coordinate 9,870,122 downwards.
TCCCTTAACTCACAAGCAAATTGCTTTCAGCATGAAAGCCTGGAAGAACTGCTCATGTCCATGAATAAATAGAAGGTTCTGGAATTCCTCCTTGTAAAAAGAAAAATCTGAATTTTACAAACCATGAGAAAAAAGAATGGCTAACAGTTTGGTAAACTCCACTAACAAGAAAATATCAACAAGGAGTAGAAGATTGCCTAAATGTACCTTTTTGCGGGGGAGGGGATGTATAGAAATACATTGTAGAATCAGAAAAACCAATTTTAATTTTATATATTTGGCTTATTTAACAAAGAGAGAGTGCTCGCTGTGTGCCAGTCACTGTTCTAAGTGCCTAAGAAACATTAACTCATTGAACTTTCTCTTTTGATGCAGCACTAAGTCTAAGAGATTGTTTTATTTTGAAACCTGGAGAAGAGATAAGGTTGTCTCTGTCCATTAAAATGTCTTGCCTTATAAGGAAGCATTTGACTGCACTAGATTAAACTCATAAAGGCTAATGAAGAGTCCTCCTTAATACACATTTCTTTTTTCCTGTTTGGACTTGAAGTGACAACATTACAGAAACACCCGCAGGTTTTTATCTAAATAGCATCCTATAAAACAATGTCCTCTTGTCAGTCACCACTAATTCAGCACAGGCAAGCTATAAATCTGTCCAAAGGCCAGCGAAGTGCTTAACTTGGCACATCACTAATAAAATTAGGAATGCGGGTTTATTACATGAACCTTAAGTAGGTTTGGCCAAGATATTAAGATTTTTGCTTATGGCAACCATGGCTAATGTGGATCGGTATTTTCATTATAACACGCCCCACAGCACTTCCTAGGAACATCTCAGGTTTCCAAATTAGACAATAATCTTCCACTCTCTCATCCTCGCTGCTAGGTGCTACAGCTGGAGCCCTGTCTCTAAAGCCTCATGCACTTTAGGGTACTCAAGGATGGGAGAGACTTTTCACTAATGCTAATTCTGATGAATAAAATTAGAGCAGATTAATTAATACTTCTATTAACGTAACCTGATTTCACTTTGTTCAAGAACAGAAGCACTTATAGGCTTTTAACATGCGCTTAGAAATATCATTTCAGCTCAGGGCAATTTTGAGAAGTGATTTATAAGCAGTTGCAAATGCTTCTAAAATGGTAAGATTTGAGAAAGCCAAATGTATGTTAACCAAGTTGTCCTGCGGTCTTTGGTATTTTATTTTTTTAAGTTATGAAAGAATCACAAACATACCTTCTCTCCTGAGTCAACATTTATCGCGATGGCTTATATTTGCATAGTGATTTAGTTTACAAAGTGGTCTCATCTGCTCTCCTGTGTCTGATCTGGGTTCGATGTGATGAAGGGGGTAGTGCAGTTATTATTTCTTTCATTTTATTAATGAGAACATGCAGCAAGGGCCAGAGCTGAGAGTGGGGATCAACTCTCTCTACCGTGTACCAAGATCTCCAAACATTTGTGAACATTTATGGTCCCACTGAGTATGATAATTTCCATTCAGTCCTTATATTGCCTAGAAATGTTGTGCATGGATATATGCGCATTCACACGCATACTTTATCTTTTTCTGGTATTTCATTTGTCCCCAGTCTAACGACTGTTTGACTCTTGTCTTCCCAATGACACTAACTTGTACCGAATTTCCTTCCTCACCAGTCTTGTTGAGGTTGCCCACGTTGGCACCTGTGTATGCAGCTATGTTATGAGATTTGAAATGCAGCTGTGCAGGGGAAGATGGGAAGATCTCTTTAGCATGCTGCAATCTTGAAAAAACCTGTAGATGGGCAAGTCACTAAAGTTCACTTCATGAAAAATACAACACACCACGGAGAGCAAGTATGATTGATGCCCGCAGAGCAAACTGTTTATCAGACAAACACATTTTGCAAACTTTGACATAAATTGTTAAGTTGCCTTATCACCCAGACAATATAAGACTAGAATCTTTGTAGGAACTTCCCCAAAACTCTTTAATGACCTCTAAAAAGCTTTATCTTATCATGATCTGATTTGCTACTACAATAAATCATTCACAAATAGGTTAAAAGAAAAACTGGTATTAGAAATATGGATTCATTTTCCAAACATAAGAAGGCTTCAGCACTTGGCTGGCTATTGTACAATTGTGAAGGCATGATAAAGCACTCAATATGCTCAGTACTAAAAGATTCAACAGGAGAAAGTGCTATAGCCTATCTGGATCTAATTGGAGGCTAATTACACATTTGGTAAATCACGTAGGCCCTTTAATTTTCTTCTTTCTTGCTTCCCAATTTTTATCACTTATGGTAGGGGTGGGAGTAAAAAGGAAGTTATATTGTTCAATTTCTAGCATGTCTGATATTTTAAAATTAAAATGTTATCTCGTGGTGGTGGTATACAATTAGCAGACAGGACACTCATATTTAAATTGTGCTTTTGTTTTATATAATCCAATTTGATTCTATCAAACCAGCTAAATTAACATTTATTGAGAACCTACTATGAGCCATACACTGTATTAGGTGTTCAGAATATGAAATGAGCAAAATATTTCTGTCCTTAATGGATCTTTTATTCTGATAAATCACAGCCTCTCAACACATTGCCTTTTTCACCTCTAAAATAACAGAATTAGCCTAAGTAATTTTTAGATCTTTCTAATTTCTGTGTGGATGATGATGATTTTTGTTTTGCTGCATCTCATCCACTTGCTCCTTCTCACATGTTTTCCATTCTGTTCCACCTGGCTTTCTACCCTGGAAGCCTGACAGTGGGAGCCCTGGCCTCTGGACTTTGTCTGGTTTAACCAATGGAAAAGTCTAGAGAGGGAGGTCTGAATATTTGTTCTTCTGATTCAGAGGTTCTCAGGGACAACTCGGCCTGGTCGTCACTTTGTGAAAAGTTCCTGGTTTTTTCAAGGCGGCCCTGTATATGCAGCTGTCTCCTTGGTAACTAACTTGTCCAGCCAGTGACACCTTTGGGTGACGGTGTGCTAAGAGTATCAGGGTCACCACAGTTTTGCATCACTGCTGTGGCCTCCCCAGTTCCCTGATTTCTAAATTGTCCCTTTGTAAACTGTTTTCAAATCTTCCCAATTTGAGGATGCTGTCTGTCTGCTGCAAGGACTGTGGTTGATATACTATGAGCTTTTTCGTAGTTCACTGAAAGTGAATTATCGAAGTCTTGACAAGAACGCAATGTAAGGTAGAAATTCTAAGGAGGGGTCTGAGAATATTTATTCTTATAAAAGTTTAGCATTTCCTTTGCCATAGGAAAGGCATTCTAACATTTCCTTTATTTTCTGTTTTATGGTGATAATAACTCATAATATGAGATCCATCCACTCATCAGATTTTCAAGGGTACAATACAGCATTATTAATTATAGTTACTATGTGGTACAGCAGGTCCCTTGAACTTATTCATCTTTTATAACTGAACTTTATGATCACTGATTAGCAACTCTCCCTTTTCCTCCCTCCAGCCCTGTCTATCACCATTATATGCTTTATTTCTATGAGTTTGACCATTTTTGATACCTCATTTAAGTGTAATCATCTACTATGTCCTTCTGTGACTATCTTATTTTACTTAGCATAACACCCTTAAGGTTCTTCTGGAAGGATTTCCTTCTTTTCTTAAAGCTGATACTGTATGTATAGTCATATCTCACCGAATGATGTTCTGGTCAACAATTTATCGCACAGAGCTCAGCAGTCCCATAAAATGTTCATCATTTTAGTTTGTTAAGTATGTTCCTTATTGTTCCCACAATGATGAAATCACTGACCAGTTCTCAGACCATGTCCCCATTTTTAAATGACACATGATTGGATTTACCACATTTTCTAACCTTTCCCCCACCTTTGGACATTTCCATATTTTGGCTATTGCAGATAGTGTCATTGTGAATGTGGAAGTCCTAATATCTCTTCAAGATCCTGAGTTCAAGTCATAATTTAATCAGACTCAGATTAAATATCATGAGATAATGAGAAACTCTAAATGTTTGGCTAGGCTGAACTCTATTTCCCAGAATCCCTTCCTTGTGTGTTGTAGGCTATGGTGAGCCTTACGAGACATTCTCCGTGTGGCAGTTGGCAGGTGGGGCTGAAGCAGCACCATATTGTCTTATATTCTCAAAAGGTCTGGGAAGGTCCCCCAGGCATTTTTGCAGCTCCTGTAATGTGTCAACATACTTCATCACTTGGGACAGCAGCTGGGTCTGCAACTGCTCTGTTTCTTCTGGATTCTCCTTTAGCTTCTTTGACTTCTAGGAAAGGTGTTAAGGTCAACAATGAGAGGAACTGACCTCTTCCAAATCTAACTGTCATCAAAGTTAGAACTGACAGGGGTTCCAGTCTGCCCTTGTGGGTTCCAAAGTGATTGGCGGGTTCCAACTTTTTCTTGTTCCTCCTGCTCTTAACATTCATCTTCTTTACTCAGTTTCCCGCCCCAAGGACTTCAAGCTGTAACCTAAAATGTAAAGGAAATGGCCATATAGAGTCTGTTTGGCATGTCCTTATGATTGTGTAAGAATAAAGACCTACACTAAATTCATTTCATTGAAATATACAATCATGTACCATGTAACATTTTGATCAACAATGGGCTGCACACACAATGATGATCCTATAGGTTATATCTCCTAGTGACATCGTAGTCTCAAGTATTTTGTAAGTATACTCTATGATGTTCCCACAAAGTCAAAATCACCAAACAACAATTTTCTCAGAATGTATCCATACCATTGATACATGACTGTATATATTAATATATAAATGAAATATGTGTATATTTGGATATCTATATATAAACTAGTATTTCTGGCATGTATATCTACATGTAATACACACACACACACACACACACACACACACACACACACACTCTCTAGCAGTTCTGTTGCTTTTATTGAATCCTGACTACACTTCTTTAGAAACCTACTCTTTAGGCATATTCTCTAAGTTTTATCTACTTTTCATACTACCATCCAAGAACACACTGGCCAAGACCTACTCATGAATATCATATCAAAAACAAAGACATCTTCATTCCTAAAATAGCCCATTTGGTAAATGGATGTAAACATGAGTAAGATTTTAAACTGTGCAATTATCTAAAAATCTTTAAGAGAGGGTACTGAACACACCTTTGGCTTGATATCCCTTGTGATGATTCATTTTATGTGTCAACTAAAGAAGGCCATGGGGTGCCCAGGTTAAACATTGTTTGGGGGGTGCGTCTGAGAGTGTTTCTACATGAGATTAGCATCTGAATTGATGGACTCATAAAGTAGATGGCTGTCTGCAATGAGGTTGGACATCATCCAGTCTTTTGATGGTCTTAATAGAACAAAAGGCAGAAGAAGGAGGAATTCATTCTATGGATTCTACCTCCGTGCTTGAACTGGAACATCTCATCTTCTACTCTCACACTGGGATTTACATCATTAGCTCCTCTGGTTCTCAGGTCTTCAGACTCATACTGATGTATACCACCAGCTTTTCTGATTTCTCTGGCTTGAAGATGGCTGATTGTGGAACTTCTCAGTCTCAAGTGCATGAGCAAATTCATTATAATAAATCTCAATATATAAATGTATAGTGCATTATCTGAAATGCTTTGGACCAGGAGTGTTTCAGATTATGTTTCTTTTTGAAATTTTGGAATATTTGCGTATACATAACATGGCATCTTGGAGTGGGATCTAAGTCTAAACACAAAATTCATGTGTGTTTTATACATACCCTAACTGTAAAACCTGAAGGTAATTTTGTACAGTACTTTCATTGTGCCTACAGTTTGGCTGTGATCTGTCATATGAGGTCAGATGCAGGAATTTTCATTTGTGGCATCATATGAATGCTCAAAATGTTTCTGAGTTAGGAGGTTTTAGGGTTTTACATTTTTAGATTAAGGATGGCCAACTTGCATACAATATCTTCTTTTGGTTAAGTTTCTCTGGGGAAACTTGGTAAGTAAAACCCTGCAGCCAACTTTGGAGATACCATAGTGGGACACAGAGGTTGATGAATCTGAGAAAAAAATGGTGTGGACCACCAGGGAGGCAGAAATGGGATCTGAGTATGGAGAAGGAAAACACAAGCAGACCAGAATGTACAAAAATTTGTAGAATAGAAAAGTAACAGATTAGGGCCGGGGATTTAGCTCAGGGGTTCTGCCGCCTGCCTCGCAAGTGTAAGGACCCAAGTTCAATCCCCGTTACCAAGAAAAAACAAAAACAAAAACAAAAACAAAAAAAAGAAAAAGAAAAGTAACAGATTAGAGGTGAGGTTCTTCAATTTCTTTATTACCCACTCCCAAATCATTATGAGGCCAAAAAACATAGTGTGGTACCATTCTAACCAGAGCCATTTGGAGTGACAGCAGGGTGGTCAAGAGGTCTGGGTGGGTGAGAGAATGGAAGGGTAGGCAGACCTGTTGCTTCTTGAACATGGTGTCTTTATTTCCCTGCACCACAGGTCAGGGGCCATGTGATTACAACCAAGAGATGAAGCTCTAGACAAAAGTAGACTCCAAGACCAAAACTATGGGGAAGTTTCCTGAGGGTCATGTAACAACTTCATAAGTTGTGTTTTTGCCTGCAAATAGGAAGTGATATAATTGAGAGAACAATATTGGAAGACTTTTAACCCTGATTTATTGGTCTCTTGCCCTTACTTCCTAAATTCATATGAAAGGACATAAGCTAGGGTCTGAATTTTTACCCTCCATTCAAAGTCAAGATAATTGATATCCTTAGGGTAATATGAGTTCAAAACAAAAAAATTATGAAATGTTTGATGTGCGTAAGCATTGTGAGATACCAAGAACTAAAACTCTATTTTCCATAAATGAAATAATGAACCCTAAATACCAAGAATCTAAAATAAGCCTACTAATTAGTCTTAGATAGGTAAATTGGGATATTAGTAGTGTGATACAAAGTATAAAGAGGGATCAATTCAAAATCTGAGAATATATGATAAATTAAGAACTCTATAAATATGTAAGATGGCGATGTCTCAACATAAATTAGTGAACTGGAGGATTAGAAGAAAAATAAGTGGCATAGAGTAGAAGAAGGGTGGTTAGATTGATCAATGCATGCTTTATACTTGTATGGAAATATCACAATGAATCTTATTAATATGCACAACTAATATGTCTTAATTTTAAAAAGAAATAAGAATATACGAGAAAAATATAAGACATAAATGATACAAGAAGAAATATCAAGATGTGAATAATAGACAACTCAGAAGAGAAGAAATATTTGACAAAACATCCAAGAACAAGACATGGAGGGGGGGAAGAGAAGGTAGTGAAAAGGGATAAAAAAGGAATTAAGATGTATATGCACATTTACTAACCTCACACACAGAATGAAAACATTACGTACTGCGAACACATACTAATAAAAATAAGCAAAATAAAAAATTTAAAAGGTTACACTATTTAAAATTGGCTTCATAAGAAACAAATAATGTTTAGAAATAAAAAAACACCTGCGAATTTACTAGAAATAGAAATGAAATGCCTCTGATTAAAAATATTCATATATTTCCAAACAAGAACTTTACAAGGAAAGAGCCCCTATACTTAGATACTTATGGTAGAGTTTAGGAGTGGTGAAGAGAAATAGTAAATTTTAAAGCTGTGAGAGAGAAAACACAGATCAATAAAAAGGAAGAGGAATGTGATTGACATTAGACTTCACTGGGGTGGAAAAAAAGGTCAGGAAGATAAGGGACTTATGACACATGTGCTACATTTCACAGAATATTTGCATTTTGTATCTATGGAGCATTGTCAGGTTCAAAACATAGTCATGAAAACTATGTTCTACTCTCCTCTTCACTGTCAAGGGCTTAGTGGAGGCCACACAGTGATAGCTATTGCCTATGCATTGTTTTTCTGACTCAGTTCGTCTGGTGGCCAGGAATTTCTTTGTCAGAGTTCTTCATCTTCTAGGACCCAGTAGGTTGACTAATGTTTCTTGGATTTGTTGTATCGGACTAATAATTTGTGATATTTCTTCTCTACTGAAAATTTGATTAATTAAACTAACATCAAATTTGCTCAATAAACTCTAGAAATTGAGTCCAGCAAACATATTCCATCAATAAATATTTACTATGTAAAACACAAAGCGGAAGATCCAATAAGAGTGTCGAGGTGAATGAAGCATAGATCCCGCAAAAGATGTGGGAATAAAGGGATTATAGGCACAAAGCTAAGATATAAAAATTTTAAAAATCAGTTATATGCAAGAGAAAGGAAAGCCTGATTTAGGAATTCAGGGGAAAGAGACATCAATTTCATTCCATATACTAAAGAAAGTCTTCATGAAAGAAGACAGACAAAGAACTAGTGCTAGGTGGAAGGAATAGCAGAAGCACAGGAGAAGATGTTCTGAGAATGTTTAAAGCCCAGGGTGGTGATGTTGAGAGGGTTAATGGGGGTTAGGGGCCGATGAGCCCAGAAAGACTGGCAAAGTCCAGATTGTGGAGGATTTTATACACAAGCCAAGCAGCTGGATTAGATACAGTGGTGCACAGAGCCCTGGGAGTTCATGACTCAGGGAAGGACATGGTGAAAGCCAGATGATTGAATGAAAATTAATTTTGCACCAATAAAAAGTATATATTGGTTGGAAAAATCCTAGAGTCAGAAATATGGCTGTAATAATCTGGCAGAGAAATAATTAAAATTCTGAACTTGAAGAATAGTAATGAACAAGGCAAGGCCAAATGAGATGGTGACTACTTGGGAATTGGTTGGGTGTGGGTTTAAAGAATAAAGGAGGTACAGAGATGACTGCTAGTGGTTCCTGCAAAACATGTGCAAGTCATGACATACCGAGTATCGAGGTCTGATCTTGGCTTCTAGAGAGGGAAGAATATCTACATATCTATCTATCTGTCTATATCTATGTGTATAGATATATATATATATATGCTTTTTTCTTTTCTGGTCAAATTTAAACCACAAAGTCTTTTGTAAAAACCTGTTCTTTTCAACTTCTCAATCAACCAAAATATTGAAATTGAACTTTTGCCTTTCTTTAGCTGATAGATAATGGCTAGAAAAGTCAATCCAGTTAGGTTATTTTGCATTGATTACTTTAAATATAGCTTAATTTAACATGATGAAAGGAGAAAAGCCACTCAAACTAGTCTTGAGTCCCCAAATATTCCCAAGTATTTAGATTTGTAGAAAATGGAGATCAGGGGTCAAATAAAAAAAATCTTGTTTTGCAAGTGAAAAACTCACAGTGAGCAATATAAAGTAAATTTACTTCAATTTAATATGGATAATCATATGCAGGTCTAGAGTCTTTATATTTTATAGCTCTCCTTAATTCCACATCTTCCTACTGCAGAGAGTACAGACATAAAATATTTCATCACAGTGTTTAGGGATTTCTTTTTCCATACAAAAAGGAAAGAAAAGGAAGAAAATTTCTTTCCTAATGGCTTATACTCTCCAAATTCCCAGCTATATTATTGACAATTGACAATCATAATTTCTGTGTCAGTGTTACAAAACCGCACTGACGTTACTGAGATTAAACATAGACCCTCACAATGGAAAGAGCAATACAAGAAATTCAGCTACGTTTTTCAAGGTCTCATTTTAGAGATAAGCATTACTGATAAAATGAACATTTTACTGCTAAATATTTGTCATGCTGCATTTAAATCACATTAATTTCCATGTCTTGGCTTTCAAAGAGCAAATGCCACTACCCCTTTGGAATTTAACATTTTCCCTGGCTTTTTCAAGTATCATCAAGTTTAAATTACACATAGTGGGGTGGGGCTTGGGTGTGCTTACACACTTGCACACACATATACACACAGAACCTACTGTATGTCACTAGCCATCCTGATTATCAAAAGTTAATGGACTCTGAAATTGATACAATTCCAATATTGCAGCTCATAAAAACCAGAGTGATATTTTATTTGTGACCTACATCATTCACATTTAAGAATCCAGAGGGAATTAGGACAACCTTCTGCATTTCACCTACATAAACACTTCATTCATTGTATTGGATAATAAATATCATTTTTTACTTGCAGTGAAATATAAAAAACAAAATTTATCTTAATCATTTTAAGTGCTTTGTTTGGTACTGTTAGGTACATTCATGCACCAATCCACAGAACTGTTTTCATCTTGTAAAACTGAAACCTTACATTCATTAAACAAGAAATTTCCATTTCTTCCTCTGCCCAGCCCTTGACAGCCACTATTCTTCTATCTTTATAGATGCTTCATCTAAACAGAAACATATAATATTTGTCTTTTTGTGACATAATGTTTTCAACTTAATGGTCTCAAGGATTGTCCATATTATAGCACGTGTCATAATTCCCTTGAAGTTGAATAATATTCTATTATTTAATCATCTATTGATAAGACACTTGAGTTGCTTCTATGTTTTGGGATGTTGTGAATAATGCTGCTATGCTATCACCATAAGGATATGAATATTTTCTTGAGACCCACCTTTCAATTATTTTGCAAACATATGTCCAGAAGTGAAATTCTGGGAATGTTATAAGCTTATTTTGTATTCATTAAGGACCCAGACTCAGGCTGTCTTCCATAAGAGTTATACCATTTTACATTCTTATCAATAGGACACAAAAGTTTCAGTTTCTCCACATTCTTGCCAACACTTGTTATTTTCTGGTTTTTGTTGTTGCTGTTGTTGTTGTCTTGATAGCTGCCATGAAAATGGGTGTGAAATGACACATGATTGTGGTTTTTATTTGTATTTCCCTCATGATTAATATCACTGAGTATCTTCATGCACTTTTTGGATGGGATACTTTTAGACTTATTGATAAATAAGATGACAGGGATAAAAAGCCAATTTTCTAATTTCCTAGGACTTTGGAGTGACAATCAATAAATAGCACTACGCAAGTCTCCTAGACAAGGTTCTGGGTTAGGGCTACAACTTATACAAATAAATAAATAAAACTAAAGGGTTTAAGAGCAATTGGCCTGCAGCAATGTGGTGGAGAAGACAGGATGTGCACATAAAAGTGCAATGACTCCCCTGAGACCTTACTTTCGTCCAGAAAAGAAGTAACTTCTGTGGCATACAATTTCTAGCATAGAAATATTTTATGCTGTGTCTTTAATAAACATTTGTTAACAAATGAATAAACTCATTCTTTGTATATATGATCTTCAAAATCAAATTTTCCAGTGCAGGTGTTTTATGCATTCTAAGCGATGAGCTTCACCATGGATCAACATACACTACACTCTTGTAAGTCTTCTGAAAACAGTTGCTTTTGAAGAGGTGTGAATTTTTCTTACTTTCCTTAAAAGGGTGTTAACTTCAAAAGGCGACCTGGTGAGTGTTAAAAAATTAACACATTTAAGTCAGTAGCCATAACATCACCCCTGGATCTGTGAACCTGAAATTGAACGGGTAGACTGAGTTGACTCTAGTTTGGATGCCAAAAAAGTCATCACTCAGCACTAATCTGAGCTAGGGGAAATTTGCTCTTTCTTTGGGATGGGGAGAGGGAAGGAGCTAGAGGACTGTGTTGCTAGCAGGACATGAAAGCAGGAGACAGATAGTTATAAACTCTTCTTCCAGGCCCTTCTAACCCCTTAAACTTGCTTTAAAAGCTACTTTACTGCAGAGAATGTGCACTTTAGCTGGCTATCATCAAAAGAAACCTCTTTTTATTAAGAGTAGAATTGTTTATTTGTGGAGAAAATTGACTGGGCCCTTTTCTTCCCTTCTTTCCTTATTTCTCATCGTACACAAAGAGACATTTTTTTGTCTGTTCCCTATCACTTGGCCTGGCCTCTACCAATATTTTACCTGGACTTTGGTTCTGTCTGCAATCTTTGTTCAGGAATGATCCTAATTACTAAATTTTGGCCAATGGTACAGTAAGTGCAGAAGTACTGCAGTCTGGTTCCACATCAGGGACTTCTAAAGCTGAAAGGAGGGCTGAAGGCTTGAGGGCCCCCAACCCCCACCGACCCTATGCCTCTGGCTGGCTGCACTTAGCTGAGGCCATTACAAAGGCTTTTATGCCATACAGAGGTAGCACATCACAGTGCAACATCAGGAGCAGAGAGAAAATCGGTGGCTAACAGAAGTACTGAAATTAAAAAAAAAGTTTCTGAAAGAGTTGGAGGCCTTGAGACCATGACCTGGGCTACGGTTTTGCTAAAGCTGTAAAGCAGTAGATAATGTATGAGTGCTTCTAAAAGGGAGAGAACTGGCTGCTGAGTGGACTTCTTAGCCATTGCTGCGGAACTCCAACAATCTCAAGCGGTGATACAAGAGGGCCTCACTAGGAGATGCATTCCTAAAACTGCACTGTGTTCACTAGGTCATTCATTCCTGCATTCACAGAGATTTATTAAGTACTAACAACATATCAAGCACTTTGCTAGGTGCCAAGGATAAAGGGATTACTACGAATTATTAATTGAATTAAAGGTCTCACAGTCTAGTAAGGAAAGGCAGACCTCTGAACAGGAATTAAAATGCAGGCTGATAAGTATGAAAATACCAGCAGTGTTAGGTACGGAAACAAACAAAGGAGAAAGAGAGCCGATCTGTATCTTGGTGAGTCAAGAAAAGGCTTTTGGAGCTTTTTCTTCCTCCTTTTCTTATCTGTCTCCTAACGTCTGCTTCTCCATTAGTATTCTCACTGGCCTCCTAAGCCTCTTCCGTTCTCCATCATCTCTGCTTTGGATTTAGAGCCCAGGGGGAAGACGGTGAAGGAATGTCTACTTTGTTTTACTTAATTTGTTAGTCTCTATTCATATTAACACAGATCTTGCAATGTGTCCACTTTTCTAAATCTTATACATGAATTCTATTTTTGTCTTTCTATCCCCCTTTAAGGTAGGTACTGTTTCCCATCATTGTTTTATAAGCCAAGAACCTGTGGCACAAAGAGGTTATATAACTCTCCAGGGGGGTGGACTAAGTCTTGGGGGAGCCAGGTCGAAGCCAGGCTGTTTGGCTGTGGGGCTTGTGTGCTTGGCAGTCCCCACTACAGTGGCTGAACTACCCTGATTGCCTAGAAGTCTGTGTAGTCAGAGGAGCTGCAGGTCCAGGGCAGGCACTGAAGAACACTTGCATTCAGCCGGCAGGTCTGGTTAGTGATGGCAGCAGTAGGTGTTGCCCAAAGGGTAGAAAAGATGATGAAAGGAAGAAGACAGCAGTGTGCTGCCACCCAGGGAGGAGAGACCTTCGCAGTTGGAGAAAAGCGCTGAAGGGGTGGGAGGCCAGTGGGGGGGACCTAAATCCCAGCTGTTGTACCCACACATCGGGTGAGCCTGGAAAGGCCACTCAAGTGCTCTGAGCAATGGTTTCCTCAGTTTAAAACAGTGATAACTGTGTCATAGGAGTTGAAATAAGGATTCTGTCAAAGTAATTTTTCTGACCATCCTGAATATAATATTAAGCATTCTGTGAACAATGTGCCCATTGTTGTACTATTCCACCTGAAAATGATTTGGTTCAAATGCTAGTGAAAAGTGCTCTTAAAATTGTTCATTTCTACCTTACTATTTAATACTCTAAATTATCAATTCAAAAATTTATTAATTAGCTAGAGTTTTGAAGATTTACTATATAAATATATTCAATTTATGATTTCTTCATGTAGGAAATTATAATTTAGTAAAGAAGTCTATCTGTAAACAAATAACTATAGCATAATGTTGCTTCACTGGGAGCCACTTTCTCCCTGCCTTCTCCTCCGGAGGACACATCTGGAGATATTTCTGGCTGTTAAAATTGAGTGAAATGAAGGCATTAAAGTCAGTATAGTGGTATCTGCATATCTCATGTTTAAGGCAACACAGTTCACAAAAGCCAGGTTACGGAATCAGCCTAGGAGCTGGTCAACAGATGACTGCATTAAAAATGCGATATATATATATGCACATTATATTATTCTGCCATAAAGAAGAACTAAGTCATGTCATTTTCAGGAAAATAGATGGAACTGGAGATGACTGCATTAAATGTAATAAGCCATACTCAGAAAGACAATTATCAGATATTTTCTCTCATACATAAAATCTATGAGAGTAAAGGATGACCTTAAACTAGAAGGGATACTACTAGAGGAGAGGAATGGGATGAGGGAGGAGAGAGTCGGGAAGGGTAAAGGGAGGTGGATTTGATCAAATTATTTTATACGCATGCCTGAAAATGACACAGTGGAACCTATTACCTTGTATAACTAATATGTACTAATAAAAGTAAAGGAAAATATGAAAAAAAACCTGAATGGGATAGATGTTATTGATGTCTATTGGGCAGAAGTTAAGGATACTCCAAGTGTTTTCCAGGGCACAGTACAACACCCCTCTCCTAATTTGCAAATGATGATCCAGCCCCCCAAAAATAGTACTGTTAAGGTTAGGAAATTCTGCCATCATATAATGAAATAGAAGCTATAATTAAGGATTCAAAAGATGAAATCAAAGAGGAAATGATAGCATATTTCTTGGAAAAATTAGGAAGTTCATTTGGATCTTGTGTAAAACATGCCAAAGACAATTCCCATTTCACTGAAAGTTCTTAAATTATACATATGTTGGACAGATACACAAAATCTTCAAAGTATTAAGCATAACTGAACCTTTTTGGTGAGTTCCTTTGATGCAGAGCTTAGTCTCTTTTTGCTCACTATACTTAATTACGTGGCTGTACCATTAGCCAGGACTAAGTCAAGAAAATCAGAACCATTGTAGATACTTTGAACAGAGAGAATTTAATTTAAGGAATTGGTACTACAGATGATGGAATTGCTAAGGAGCCACACAAGGGGAGAGTAAGGCAACTCAGAGATTAGCAGGAAGGCTTGACCACCTTGAGGACTAAGAGGAAACACAAGAGAAGCTAGTGTTGTCCGGTTTAAAAGCTACAGAAACCAGTTGGGAACAGAAGGGTTGGACAAAGGTCCATCAAGCAGGAGCTAGAAAGATGAAGGAAATACAAGCACAGCCAGAGATGCTACATTCATGAGTATGAGAGGAGATATCCCTGACCACCCCCCTTAGCTTTTCTTTCTACCCTTCAGGCTCCTTCTAGTCCATGCCATTGGCTGCGATTGTCTTTTAACTAACTGATGTGAGAACTTGGGCAATGTAGTTTGTTATGATACAATCAGAGTGGGAGAAGCGTAGTGAGTGAGCAGAAGGCATATACCTGGCACTCACATCATTGCCAAGGAAATATAAGAATACCTACTCTTTAAAAGGAAGAAAGGTGCATCATTACCTAACCATATTTTAAATAAATACTCTATTCAAAGCTGTAACAGAAATGGCCGAGACATTTTTAGCTCGATGAATAATGACAAAGATCTCTGAAGTTTTCTCTGCAGCAATGGACATCTATGACCTAAAGTTTTCTTTTACCTCCAAAGAAGGCGCATGTACAAGGCATTCAGTCATTAAATTGAATAATCATTTAATTGATTAAAGAGAAGGTAGCCTTGTGTATAAATGTGGAGTAGAGTGTTTGAGTAATGCAGATGAATGACATGTGTGTGTCAGTCAATATACTTAAGTATGGCTACCATAATTCCTGTTATGTGCTGGAAATTGTCGGTATCTAAGTATTCATGTTTGGGTACCTGTAGTTTTGAGGTTGCATAGGGAATCAAAAGTTGACATAACAAAAATATTCCCTAATGTACTCAACACAAGTAATCCTCACACAAACATCTTCACCAAAGTTGGTCCCAGGATTGCTTACCAGGCAAGCCAAAGCTGATGGTCAGTAGTTGACTGGTCATCAAACACTATTCCATACAATGCAAACACAATATGTATATTATGGAGTGAAACAGAAAATATTAGGGAAAAGGGAGTTATGATGTTGGTTGACTGAATAACTGGCACAATAATAAACAAATGGTAATTAAACAAGTTAATGAGAAAACGACCAAAAAGTAAAAGAAACTATAAACAAAACCAATTTTATTATTTGGAAACTAATAGAGGCTTCTAGAAGATCTGAGTATTCTTAAATATTACCAAAAAAGTTATTTTTGCTGATCATATCATGGGTAAAATTTGAAATAAAAGTTGTCCAAACAAGGTATCATATTATTTGTTGGAAAATATCACCTCCAAAGTCAACATTTTATTCATTCTTTTGAGAATGAAAGCTAGTTGGAAATACAATGACATGTTTTATCAGATAAAATAGTACACTTGTTTTCATATATTTTAGATTATTTTGAATCTGAATGATTTTCTTTTTGCTATTGCTTCTGAAAAATTGATTCTCATTTTAAGCAGATTCCTGCTAGTGGCTTCCACTTGTACAGATCATCCTCCAGGAGGTGGCTCTGCTTGTCCTCTCCTGGCACGAGGGCATCATTGTTTGTGTTTGTGTCCTACCTTAGACACTGAGTCCCTGGAAGCAGTCAGGGACAGTGACACAGCAGTCACTTCAATATCACTGCAAATATCATCTATAGCTTTTGTAGTGCACAAATTGGCACGAAAGCCAATTGCTATAACTTTTAAGAAGCAAGAGAAATAGGAACAGATAATAGAGGACACAGACTCATAAAATGTTACAGCTGAAAGGGACCTTAAAATCATCTAGTGGCCGTCCCTCTCATTTTCCAGTTGAGGAGACGGAACTGTCTGGAGGGGATAACTTGCTTTATCATTCCACTAGTTTGTGGCAGAGTTGTAGCTTGAAACTGGGTCTTGGGACTCTTGTCCAGAACCTCCTTCAAAATGACACTTGAGCATTGAGAGCAGTGGATGAACTCTGTAGCCGAGGCAGAAATTGTATACTTTAATGACTTCTCAAGCACTGGCTGCTGGCTGCTGGTCAGGGCTCTGCAGTTTGCAGGCACAGGACTGTGCAGTGGTGATGAACTCAGGCTCTGGAGCCAGACAGACTGGGTTTTTAATGAGGCCCCACCACTTTCTAGCTGAATGACCTTGGGCAAGCTACCTAATCTCTCTGCGCTTCCATTTCCTCAGTATTTTCTGAGTGCTTCCTCTGTGCCCGGGGCGGGTAATAGCTTTTACTTCGAGGATCTAAAATTAGCTAATATTTATCAATATGTTTAGAATATGGCGTGGCTCATGGTAACCTATCATCCATTCCAATGTGAGCGGTAAGGAGCTGAGCAAGTCAACACTGGAGATCATTGGGGTTGAGCAGTGACAGTGAGTGGGAAAACAGTCTGTACCAACTGGACCTGGCCACCTGAGAGCCTGAGGGCAGGGAAAGGTGATCAGAGGCACCCAGGAACCAGATTCCCCCTCTTCCATGTGGTTTCTTCTATGTAGTTATCTATGTAAGTTGAAAATTCAGCAAATCTGTAATTTCTTCATGGTCTCTCTCTACTCTGAACTCTTTGTTGCGTCTTCAAAGCCTGAGTTAAAAATTAATTCAGTTATAGTTAAAAGCCTAGAACTGGGTGAACCCAAGCATATTCACTAGTCTGGTTTTCTGATAAAGAACAGCCTATATTTGTTTGGCCAGGTAATAAAGTCTTCAAGAATTGAAAGTGTGGCAGGGAGCGACCCTGCTTGGCCCACCCAGATAAATCACCATGTAAAATAGAGGCTACACCCATACCCATACGAGCACACAAGCAAGCACAGTAGTTTGGATCATCTCATCTCCCAGCCTCTGCTGCAGACAGATTTAAGTTCATGCATGCCAAATTTCCTCACAATTTTTTTCAAAAATATACCAGTCCCAGAGAGTAGGTATCCAAGTCCAGAAGAATTAACATGTTCTATTTTAATAAAAACGTTTGTTAAATACATCTAGCCTAATTTCTCTGAAGTCCAGATCTCACGCTAACCTGCATAGTTTATCAATCTTATTCTTAAACCTTCCTGAGAAGTAGATTCTTCCACTTTACTTAGAATTATTTTCAGGTTTCTCCAAACAAGAAATGCTGAGCTAAATTGAGCTAAGTTACAAAATGAGAATCCGAAGAAAACAAGCAATCCTACTAATGTGTGCCAGCTTCTCCCACCCTGGTCCTTTAGATTAGGTAGGACTATACACGTTATTCTTGTTTCAAAGGTGTTGAAAAAACATCCAACCTATTTTACCGTCAGTCTTCTAATTGGGAGGGAGTAAGGGGAGAGGGGTACTCATTACTGAAGGCTCTTTTTAGAGGATTCTTCAGTCTTGTGAAATGTCCTTCTAAAAACCAGAAAACAGAATAAACAGGAGACTACAAATGAACATCCAATGCAAAAGGAATTAAACTGCAAAAAGCCGCAGGGAACAAGGAAAATCCAGTGAAACTTTTGTTTGCCTGTAAATATATCAATCATTCTTTCAATATTATTGAGAAGCAAAAAAAAGTGTGGGGTTAAGATCCCGAGCTTTGGGGTCAAGAGCATGTGGAGTCATATCCTGGTTCTTCCACTTATTAGCTGTGACAGTTTAGGCCAGTTTCAAACTTCTCTGAGCCTTTGTTTTAATCAAATGTAAAATGAGGGTACTGCAGTGCCTGCCTCATACAGTTGTAAGGATTAGATAATGGAAACAGTGCACTTACCACTGTCTTGGTACCCTGTAAACATTAATTTGTTACTTGTGTACCGAGTGACTACTATGTGCAGGGAATGAATTAACCCAAGTCTCTTATCTTGGAGATATGCTCTGGTTGAGGGTATAGAAAATAGTCAACCTGCTCATGGAAAACCAACATACCATACATCATGTGATCACAAAGAAAAGTGATGCAATGTAAAGAAATAAAAAGAGATGGAATTGGATGGGGTTGTTACTTTGTATAAGGAATTCAGAGAAGGTCTCCAGGATAATATGACGTTTGAACAGAAACCGACAAGAAGTAGGGGTTCTGTAAAACCTACAGACAACTAGGCATCCAGTGATTTGGCAGAGGAAGCCCTGCAAAGGTCCCAGCAGGACAGTGGAGCCGAACACAAGAACAACCTCAGAACGCAAGAACAAGAGGGTCACTGTAGTGGGTAAGAAGGTAGCATTTGGTATTGGGTGAGGTGCAAGTCAGGAAAGTGAGAAGTGCTGTGAGGTTTTAGAAGAATCTCCCAATCTTTGAGTAGAGCAAAACCCAGGGGGCAAGCACAGAAACAGAGAGACCAGTTAAGGGGGTTTTGCAGTAACTAAAGCAGGAGATGAGGAAAGCTTAGACTAGGGGTCAGAGTCTGGATACATTATGAAATAGATCCAAAAGGCCTTGCTGGTGAATTTCATGTGAGATATGGAAGGAAGAGAAATGCCAATGATGGTAACATTTTTAGTTTGGGGAAGAAAAACTCAGAGACTGCCTTCTTTGACATGGAGGGTATCTTGGGAGTGAAACTCCATGGCAGATGGTGTCCTGTTTCGGTTACCACCTTTTCCAATCTTGTCTCCATTTTTTACCTTGGAATACAAATTAAAACTCAAAATAGTCTATTTTCCAGTCTAGTTGGGTTCTGGCAAGTAAGATGAAGGGAGACATGCCTGGCTCAATTTCCTGGAAACATAAAATAAGAGTGGGCTCAGAAGGGAAAGGCCATTGTCCTCTGTGATGTGGCTTTTCCGCTTTTTTCCTGGGAAACAGAAAGTACACTTGAGTTACACCAGCCACCTGTGAAGATAGGACCAAAACACACACTAAAAAGATGGTGGAGGTGGGAGCTAGAGAAATGTGGGTCCTTGAGGTTGTAGTAAACCAATGGTTTCAGGTCTGGACAGACTGCCATGCTGTAAAATACCTACTGTGTGTCATAAATAAGCCTGATTGGTTAAGCACATAATAATCAAGTTTTTTCTTACCCACAGCAGAACACATTCTTAGCTGATATTAAACATCTAAGTGGATGCTGTCCATGAAGTTTGTCCTATAATCGGAAATCAAAGGAGAGGTCAAGTGTGAAGATACATAACAGGATGTTGTCAGCATATAGATGACATTCAGAGCTGGAGGTCATGAAGAGAAGACTCAGGAAAGCAGACTGAGAAAGCATAGTGATTGAGAGAGAAGAGGACCCATGCGATGTCTCAGCAGCCACCTGAAGATTTTATTTCAAAGAAGGAATGACCAACTGTTCAGGTGTTAATGAAGGATAAAGTAAAAATGCATGGTGGACTTGGAAATATAGAGACCATTGGTGATCTTGACAAAAGCACATTAGATTCAATGTGAAGTAACTAGAATTTTCACTGAGTACACAGTGAGCCAAGACTCAGATAGCATCTGCACTTATCAGAAACAATCTGGTAGCCAGCGATCTAGTATACTACTTCACTTTTCATTAAAACAAAGAATAGTCAACAAATGAAACAATTATTTTCACTGATGGAAGTTCAATAAGTAAGGATGAGGGTGGTGGTTATCTATTTCTCCAAGTAATACCAACACTTTCAGTATTTTTATCTGGTTATAAACCTTGGAAGAAGGCATGGAGGTAGAATAGTGGGTTGGAAAGAGAATGGAGTAGACACAAGGAGAACTGTGTGCCAGTCCTTCTCTACTTAATTAGGCTTTTCTAGAGATACAGAACCAAATATAGATACATGACAGATAAGTAGACAGTTGTATTATAAGATGTTGGCTCATGCAATAGTGGAGGCTGAGAAATCCCACAATCTACAATGAAGAATCTGGAGACCCAGGAAACCTGGTGATGTAACTAAAAAGCCTAGGAGCCAGTGAGCTGATGATCCAGATTTCACTCCAAGTGCAAAGGCCTGACAACCAGGAGAGTAGATGCAGAAGGTTGAGGTCACAGCTTAAGTATGTAAACAGAGAAGAAAAATTCAACCTTCCTCTGCCTTTTTGCTCTATTCAGGACCTCTGTAGAGTGAATGACATCCACTCACACTGTGTGCACATATGTGTGTTTGAAGGTGTTTATGGGAATCTGCCTCACTAGTCCACTAGTTCACATGTTAATCTCTTCCAGAAATACCCTTATGGACACACCAAAGATAATGCTTAACCAGATATCTGGATATCCTGTGTCCCAGTCACTTGAATATTAACCATTACACTCACCACCTCTAATTGTATCCAATGATTCTAAATGGGTCATTGAACCAACTTGTGCTCATGTCCTTCCTTTCTATAATACATTGGACTTCTCTGTAAGACTTCCTGCCAATTTTAATTGTCTAATTTTTAGACCACTTAATAAATATTTTCAAATATGTAGTGCCTAAATCACCATCTAGCATATTGTAGATATTCAAGAAATAAATTTAATGAAAAATGAATGTACATATTCAGAGACATTGCCATTGACACTGTTGTGACAATGTCATTGTCCCATGTGACAGAGATATTCACATGGACATATTAAGAGACACTGACACAGGGTTAGGTGACTAGACCCTAAGGGTTGGCAAGTAGTAAAGTCATGGGTAGATCTTGTAACTCAAAGTCAGTAATGAATTTTATCTGAATTTCAAAATATAAAATGTAAAACCTTTCTGTCTATAAAACAGCTCTTCTTTTGTACATTTACAATCATATGGATAGTAGCCAACTGAAATAGCCAAGACTCCTAGACTAATTGGTCTGAGCATTAGAGACCTTCAAGATAAAGAATATATGTACCGTGGGCCAGGGATTTAGCTTAGTGGCACTACGCCTGCCTTGCAAGCTCAAGGTCCTGAGTTCGATCCCCAGTACAAAAAAAAAAAAGAATATATATACCTCACATGTGTTAAGCTAACTGGTTTGGATACTAAAGTATTATTTAAAAAATAGCTCAGTGAGTCCTTTTAATTACAAGAAAGAATAACATCATCCATGGAGGACATCTTTTTTTTTTTTTTTTGAAGGTTTATTTGTTTGATTCCTCAAAGTAAAAATGCCCTCAATTCCCACACAAGCAGAAACTTAGTTAAGCTGCTTGGTTCTGTCGAGTATGCAAATATCACAACCCAGTCTTATGTCAGCTTGAAAAGATAATGTCATGCAGAAAATTAAGACCATCTGATGAAATCATGTTATGAAATGTGGCTTGAGAGAGCAGCATTTTGTTTGTTACGATTTGATGTATTTTCACACCAAAATTCAAATGAGCAGGCAAGGAGTCTCAATTAATGCAAAATTTGAAAATTTGAGACAAATTTACAAGGTGTTTACTAAGAAGAGAAGGGAGGAGGGGAACATCTTAAATACTGTCTCCTCGTAACAGCCTTGATTTTATGTAATGTGTCTAAGGACCTGAATGCCTCAGCTTTTCATTTAGAGTTTTGAATTTAATCTGATGGCAGTTTGGGTATAATAATGATGCATTTATTGTTAATTTCCTTAAAGCCTTCCTAACAATGTAGACCATTATCACCCCAAATACTTTTTGTGTTTGAAGGGATTTCCATATTCCACAGTGCACAGAAGCTGACTCCAAAGCAGGGCTTAAGCGGAATATATGAGAAGCAAGAATATATTTCCTTAGTAACTAGCTGGTCTTTTTTTCCTCTCTGCAGAACTGTTTTCCAGAAGATGAGAAGGAGACTTGACAGGACTTTATTGGTTCATAAATTAACTTGGTAGATTTACAATCATTACTTGGAATGCCAGGAACTCTTTTTAGGAACTTATGTTCAAAAGAGAAAAAAACATGCTTAACTCAGAATATGAAATTGGCACTACCATACACCTAGGTGACAGTGGGCTAGCTGGTTTGTCACCTACGGACCTGATCCCATCTGCGACTGACACAGTCATTTTTGTCCAGAGAGACTTTTTAAACAGATATTCACAATTACATTTTCTTTCTAGTGTAGATGAATAAACAATAATCTGTCATTAGCCAGATGATGGCTGAGATGTAGTTGGCTTCCTCAGGAGGCTATCATGAAGTTGACAGGTTAAATGAACACCATAGGAGTATCTAAAATATCCAGGACTTCCTATTAACCTGCAAATCTAACCCAGGAGTGAAGAAAGATAGGTTAATATATACATGATCGTCTCCTCCCCACCTCGCCCAAAGATGCATGTAGTCCTACTGATGCGATCAATGGCTACATCCTGAGCAGATCTCTGGGTTCAGGGTTTGTGGGAGAGAAAGTGCACAAGTGAAGGAGATTGCTCTACACTGACAAGAAGCAGAGAAAAGTCTTACTCTCGTCTACTGGATCAGAACCCTTTGGCTGTCTGACTTGTTGCATCCATGAGCAGGAGAACTATAAAATCCTCCATCCTGTTCAGAAGGAAGAATACCAAAAGATAGATATTTAAAACCAGAATCCTGCATTCTGTGGAAAAACATAGGCTACTAACAATGAAGGAGCTGCCCATTGGCCAAAAGAAACTTGGGCCCCATTTTCTTGTGATCCAAGCAAGCAAGTAAAAAATAAGTTTTTGAAAAGTAGAATTGGAGCTAATTATAGGAGGCAGAGAGTAGGTAAAAGAGCTCCTTGTTCAGAAGCATCCACATATTTTCCTGAGATGAAGAGCAAATATTTTGTTTAAATAGCAAGCAATTTTCTATAAAAGTGCTACTGCTTGGAAATGCTCTTTATGATTTATTGCTGCCTTTTAACCTGAAAAAATATTAATAACTGAGAGCCCTTGTTGGTGTCTTTATTATGCTTAAACCCATATAGCCATAATATTATAACTAGTGTGGCTACATTCAGTATTTTTCTTTCATGAATGTAACATGAGCTTATTAGGAGAACCAGAAAATAAAAATAGAGGCAACCTTCCAGGCCTCAGCTTTACATGAGATGCCATCCTGTAATAAGGCAGCTAACTTTCAAAAGTTGGGGTGAGGCCACAGAGAATCTTGCCACATTTTCCCCTTTCTACCAGAAAGAGCACTTTTCTGTGCAAGAATTCATGTCATCATTCAGCTGTTTCTTCTGGCAAAGCCAGAATCCAGAACAGAATTTCAGTGAAAAGGAAACCAATAAATTAGATCTCTTTGTGAGCAATTTGTCGTTAGTTCTATTCTCCCTGCCTATTAAGATTCTTTATTTACTTCACCAAGAGATTTCTACTGACAAGTCCATCCATTTACCACTAGCCTAGATAAAATGATAATAAACAAAATGTCAAAAAATGTATTCATGGTACCTTCCCCATTCCCACCTCCTCCCCTTCTCTTTTTTCATCAGGCTGGTGTTAAAGGACCACCGAAGCTATGAAGTTGAAACCTGTCATATTGACAGAGGTGTTTGGTTTCTTTAATTAATTATATTTTTATAACTATGCCTGTATTTATATATTTTAATGACATATATATATAATGACACATATATAATGGGATGTATATGTGTGTGTGTGTATATATATATGTGTGTGTGTGTGTGTGTGTATATATATATATATATATATATATATTACTGTTATAAAGAAGGTAAATATCTTCCAGGTCCTGTCACTTCTGTTCCTGATCTGGCCAATAGTACTGTCTCTGGGATGGGGAGATTGGTTAGAGGCAAACTGGGAGAAGGAAATTTTCCATTTTATGCTTATGGATGATTCCCAGAGTAATCTTTTGTTTTCAAGAATCTTTTGAGTGCTTTGGGTGAAAGGCAAATGCTACACGGTTCTTTCTTGCACGTAACTCCAATGGAGACACCCATAATACAAAACAGAGATCCCCCGAGGGCACCGTTATACATTTATTATAAAGCAAAGATTAAAACAATTTTATGGAAATTAAAGATAATATGGAACACTTGTCTCTCTCTCAGTCAAAGAGTAACATGATGCAGTTCAGCAAACAGCTCCAGGCATTCCATGTGGGATGATGGAATGGCTGGGTCTGAGGGGACAGGCGGCCGGCTGCACGAGACGAGGTGTGGGCATCTTGCTGGTGCTTGGCAACCATGTTCTGGTGAAAAATGCCCCTCCTGCAAAATCAGAACAATGGGCCTAGGGGTACTTGGTGATTTGCCCTCCTGAAATCTATCTCATCAGGACAGGATGCAAACTGCAGGGTGGGGACCAGAGGGGTGCTCCAGAGAGCTTTTTAGGTCTGTCTTTCCTGGAGTGTGTGTGTATAGGGAAAGGGGGACGTTAGGTCTGTTTCTACTTGATTCACAGGCTCAATGGACAAAAAAATGTACAAAAGCCCTGAAAATTTGCAAAAACACCAAGCAGGTAGCATTTCCATTTTATATATAAGAGAATCTTGTTACCAAAAGACTGGTTGTCAGAAGAGCGTAAAACATTTCTGTTAAGCAAGAGATGTACTCAACTTCATTCACACCCGGGGGTCTGATTTGACCTCTAGTGTGCTGAATTTATGGTAAAAAGAAGGCTTTTAAATTGGGTTTGTTTTATTTTGGTCCTCTGTCTGGATATTTCCTTCATACCTCCCAGGCAGTTGCTCTCACGGGTAAGCTGATATTTTTGTTAATAAAAAAATGCAATTGGCGTTAATCTAGACTTCTATCATGGTCGTTCAAGCTTTCCAATGTTAATACCACTCCCAAAGAAAGGATCATCAAAAGAGTCCAAGCAACGTGGTTTTGTGGTCAAGGCAGTGAGCCATATTCAGAAATGTCTGATTTCCATTCCCTGGTCCACTGCTGGGTAACTACATGACATTTATAAGTTAATTATTTCTTTCGATCTTGATTTGCTTAGTTTTAAAACACTACTCTTTATTTACTTATTTAACGTGAGTCTGGGGATGACAATGATTTATGGAGTGAACTAGTTAAGAGATGTTGGGATTTTGATCTGACTGACCTGGGTAGGGCTCTCTCTTTGCTACTTACTAGCTCCATAACCTAGTAGAAGTTACAACTTTAACTCATGTTTATATCTAGAAATGTATATGCTGTTATTGTGAAGATTAACTGAGATAATGTAAGTACACAAAGTATGTTAAGACAATGACACATAGCACTCAATAAATGTACAGATTTTATAATAATAATAATAATAATAGCTAAATGTTGTTAGGACTCCACACAATTAACTAAAGAGGAAGCATTATCATGCAATTATTATTCATAAATAACAATAGCAACATTTATATACAGATTTTTATGAGCTGTACACAGCAATGAATTTTAATGCCAGATCACAGGCACTGTACTTCACCTTTCCTTTCAAACTATATGACTTTTTCATATAGTGGCATAATGTAGTGCAGACGCTTGAAACACCTCCAATTTTAATTCTCCTCCCCCGCTGCCTCCTGCTTTGTGCTCTCTAATGAAAAGTAAAGGTTAAGGGCAAGCTGTTTAAGGATACAGCTTACTAGCCAGACCAGGCCAGGTAATGGCGCAGGGCTCAGAGAGTGAAGTGAACAGGAAGGGAGACATAAGAAACTTATGAAACACACAGAAGGTGTCTGCTCTTTCACATGAAAAATACTCTAGGGAAAAACGCAGCACCAAAAATAGCAGAAGAAATATTTTCAAGCACTTGTCATGTGCTTCCTTTTATTCCTCCAATGGGAACTGTGCTCCTCCAAATGGATGGATGTGCTGAGTACAGTAAATAAAAAAGCTCGCTTGTTAGAATTCATTAAAAAAATAAAGGTAAAAGAGATTTCTTTTATAATCACAAGAAAGACACAGAAGCCATGGCTTCCTGGGTAATAACACGCATCAAGGGGCATTATAGGGACAAGGCCTTCATTATTAGCTAATAACATTCACCCTGTAGTGTCACTGCTTAATTATGGTTTCTCAAATATTTTGGCAATAAAGGAACCAGAATATACTTTCAAACACATATTGATGTACAGCCAAACAATGTAGTTGTTTCTTATCTATTAATGAGGTTGAGACCTATGCCTTTAAAGGGATCACAGCTAAATTCTTGGGTATATTTTGCTGTTTAATATTTTTGAATATATGAATTCATCGGGATTTAGGGATTAGGTAGCTGCTGTCTACACAAAAAAAATCTGCAAAATTTTTCATTACTTTTTTATTAGTTGGCAGCAAATACTCTAACTGTGAACTTTTATGAAGCTATAAACATAAAGGACCTTCTGATACTGGTATGATGATAATTCTAAATTTCCTCTTTGCAGCTGTGGTTGATCCCCCCTATTTGGTACAGTCTATTTTTTTGTGACTTAACAGAAGAAAGTTGGCTCACTACTGTATTGCCTTCAAGCAGTTTCTTGGGAAGTTCTTGAATTAAATCCACATGGAAACCCAATTCCCCTCTCCACCTTTCCCTTAAGGTGGTTATAAAATGTCAGTAGAAAGCAAAGCTGTTTATTTTACTTGGGGTTGGAGTCTGTTAGTAAATGAGTTTCTGGTGGGCTTATTGCAAACCTCATCTTTCAGTCAGTTTCTTTACATTACTAAATTGTGCCATAAATATTAATTTAAAATTCAGAAGTTCAGATTTCACTTAAATCCTTGTGAATAAGCACAGAAAGAAACTATTTAACAAGTTCTAGATTCATATTCTAGCTTCACTAGCAAAACTTTGCTTAACTTTTGCAAGTAGCGGGTAAAGTGCTATCTTCCCAATGGACTGACTTCTCACCCAGCAGAGACCTGTAGCCTGGCTTTAATGCAACAGCTTGGAGATCTCTGCAAAGAGAGGGTAACATTCCTAGCAGGGCAGCTTTCCTCTTGGAATCCAGGATGGTATGTACTAGGCAGGCCCTGGCTGCTGGGCCATGTCTAATGCTTCTAGAATTGAGCAGTTTCCAAATATGATAGAACAAAGAGCTACCTTGGGAGGTGCCAAGTGAGAGGATACAGGGAGGTAGGCTAATCAGAGACAATATGGGGTCTCTGGACTGAGCATTTTGGATTATCTCTTATACTATGTTGTCTGGCCTAATGAGGTCGAGGCCCTCAGTGGGCCCTCAGCTGCCCACCTGCACCCACCTATTTTCAGAATGATATGCTTTGAAGAATATTGCACAATGTGCCACAGGCAGAGAAGCATTAGTGCTTGTGTAGGTAGGGCAGGAAGACAAAGACATCAGTTGCACTTTCCTTTTCATTTGACTTATTTTAACTGTGGCAGCAGCAGATCTTTAATAATTTCAGGTTTAAATAGAAGGAAAGTGGCATCCACAGAAACTGCAGATTGGATGGTAAAAATCACCTACTCCACTTTCTTTCTTTTCTGGTCCTACATCCCTGGGCCTGCTGGTCCTATGTAAAGCTGTAGAAATCTACCCATTGTTCTAGGGCTTTATGGGGATGATTATACACATTCTCTCATTAAGGAAGTACAGGATATCAACGTTTTTAAAATAGGGAAAACCCATTTTATTTTCTTATGAAGTCTCATGATGCCCTACAAATGTGTTTTAAAATCTACATTATTAGTCATATCCATGTCTATAACCTTTGCAAATACACTGAAAATAATTAAATGTATTGATATGAAATAAATGATCTTTGAGATTATCCTTGGCTTTTGCTCCACCTCAACTCTAGTATTAACTCTGTTGTTTCTCAAGATCTTGGAGCCCACACATTTGTAACCACTGAGGTTCTCAAATAATTCAAAGGTGGTTGTAAGGTACTTGCTTTGATCTTTCATGCAATGGGTCTTAAGAGAGTGAATCTTTGGGTATCATCTGGGCTCTGCCTGCCAGTATC
This sequence comes from Heterocephalus glaber, assembly GCF_000247695.1. Next base: position 9,841,582 of record NW_004624742.1, on the reverse strand, counting down.
ATCCTTTTCTCAGGGCTTAAAGGAGAGACAGCTTGAATTATAAAATAATCTCGGCTGATAACAAATGTATGATGGGCAAGCAAGTTTCAACTACATGGATAACTTTATCACTTCTTGCAGTTAGCTTGGGGGTTTGCAGTATTTCTTTTTTTTTTGGTACTGAGGATCGAACTTGGGTCCTTGCGCTTGCGCAGCAGGCGGTGAAACTACTGAGCTAAATCCCTGGCTGTAGTATTTCTTATATTAATTTTTATTTTACTTATTTATTTATTTATTTATTTATTTATTTGGTAACGGGTCCGAACTCTGGACCTTGCGCTTGCAAGGCAGGCGCCAGAACCACTGAGCTAAATCCCTGGCCCTAAGTATTTCTTATATTAGTGGTAAGCTTCCACTAAAAAAAAGTTAGAAATAGGGTTAACAACCTGAGCAGTATGGTAGAAAACTGGTTAAGTCTGACGGCAAATTTCTCATTTTTTCTCCTATGCAAATGCTTCAAAGCTTATATTTGAGTGATACATTTGACTCAAACGGTAAACCTATAACATCTAGTGGAAAGTAGTAGAAGGTAGTGATTATGAGAATAGGCTTTGAAATCACATTTGGGTTTAAATAAATATTTCAATACTTACCAGCCAAATGAACTTGGTCAGGTAACTGAAACTCTCTCCAAGTCTTGGTTTTATTACTCCTAAAGGAGCAATAATACTTATATATATAAGTTAGTGATTATTAAATAATAAAATTATGTAAAGGCTTAGCACAATTGATGGTGCATAGTAGTGCTCTAAATTTGTAGTAACACTTGTAAGTATCTTGTGACGGGCAAGAAAGCGATTCAGGGCAACACTACTGAATAATTTATTTCCTTTTGGATTTTTCTTTGGAAATCCAGCTGGCTCAGGTCTCGATGCTCATATGTACTATCTAGGACATTGGGTGTGAGGGGGCTGGTGGCTGACATGGGGACTGACAGTAACAGAGGCAAGAGTGTAGTTGGGTAAGAGTGGGGACACTGGAAAGGAGGAAAATGAAAAACAAACCAACAAGAGGACATGACAAAGGACTGGGGCCGAGCAAAGAATCTTGGGGAGAAGAGAGAAGGACATTTAGAGGTCGGGTGAGTAGTTTGAATTCCTGCAGCAAGGCATTAATTTGAAAAGGTCTTTAGCCTTGCAACTGAGTCAATATCAATGCTAGTATTTGAATTGTCATTAGAAGCTGGGGTATACCTTATAATTAGGCCTCCAGTTTCACAGTTCTGGAGTCATCACTCAATAAAAATGATACCACTACTAAGATTCATAACAATGACAACAAATATTTAATGGGTTCTTGCCATGTGCCAGGCTTGCCATCATGCATGAGGTCATTTAGCCTTCATGACACCTCTTTGAAGTAGGTAGTTTTGTACTACTGCCATTTTACAAATGAGAAGACTGTGGCTCAAGGAAATTGTGACTAGTTAAAAGTCATGCAAAGCATAAATGACAGACCTTAGGTAAATCCACATTTTAGACAAATCCCAAGCCTGAGTTCTTAACAAGCCTGGTATGTATGGTTGCCCAGGGTGAGCACTATAAAACTCCTCATGCTTGCTTTCATTCAGGAATCAGATAAACAGAGAAAGCTTGGAGCTGTGTAACGCAGAAGACCCAGTTATTAATCTCTACTGTATAACTCAATTTAACGTCCCTAACCTGTCTCTTTAAGTGAGCATGTAAAGCTTTATGTCTTAATGTCTTCAATCTAAAGAAGACTCTTTGGCCTCTAACTTTCCTGTGCATGTTTCACAAAAATAGAAAATTCATGTCTGTAAACATATTTCCAATGTAGGCAGTAGCTAAACAAATCAAGATTACCACCAAAGAGTCTACTTAAAATAAATTACTGTCAATCAAGCATCTTTAAATAATGTCTTGACTCTTCCAGTCTAAATCAGAGTCACTTCAAACATGTGAAACCCTGTATTAATTTAAAGAGAGAAGAAAGGGGGCCTTTAAAACAATCCTCAATACTGAAAATCGGTATCACCAACTTAATAAACGATATCACCTTTGCCCAAACAGCTTCGATCTGTTAAAACAGATTTTTATCTCTTGTTTGTCCAGGTAAATAAAAACTTCATTTGTAGTAAAGCAATACCTGTCTTTCCAAATCCTGTCTGTAGAATGACTTTTTGTATAGGAAAGTCAAACTTGAGATCCCAGGAATTTGGCTGAAGTTTGGAAGTATTAAAAAAAAAATTTTTTTTTTGTTATATAGTCAAAGCTAAAGGGCAGGCTGGACGTTAGAGGCTGAAGTGACAGATTCACTGTCCGGAAAATTGATCAGGGAAACAGAAGCACCTGCCATTTTCCTACCAGGGAGGAAGAATCTAGAACTGGGGAATCAATTTCTTGGCTGGCCAACTCCAACCTCATATCCCCGTTATTACGTCGAGGATTACTGTCGGTGTTTGATTTGACAACACTCCTTTGCAGAAACAACAAAAGCCTTTTTTGAATTATTACACTCAGATAGAAGTAAGCTTTCTACTTACCAAGTTTCCCTCATTTTCTCCTGAAATTTCTTCCTCTCTTATCCTCTTATCCTGTGGTTGCTGGGTTTCTTTTCTTGTTGACTCACATACCTATTCTTTACACACATGTGGCATCTGCTTCTCAAACTCCATGGTATTTCTTTTCTCCAAATATTCTGGAGAGTATTATTTGCCTATTAGAGCAGAATGCCAGGACAGAGAGAACAGTTTAATATTCCAAGGTTCCGTAAACAGCCCCAGCCATTGCTCTGATTTAAACCACCTCACACATAATTTTAACAAATGGAGATGCATTAAAGGGTTCCAACAGGTGTATGATTATAAAAAGAATGTCACATTTTCTGTGAAAATTAATACTGGGAATGTAAGTTCTACTATTATCGCTTAGCAGCAAATGGTTCAAGTAGTACAATAATATAGCAGGCTCCTGGAGCCAATTAATCCATTAGAGGAAAATTCCATTTATTTGAAAAAAAATAGAGTTTTAGCTTATACAGAAACTCCAGAAAACAATCCTAAGTGGAATTCATTTTAGCAAATTGCATACTGTTTTGTGGATAATTTAAAATCCAGCCATGGAAGGTAAAGAAGGATGTTGAGAAAGTAAAATGGCTATTTTTAATATCTGTCTTTTGAAGGATACTAAAACTTTATGTCACTGACAGTAATTATTTTGGCATCTTATTGGCAGTCACAATTGGAGAAAAAGTGGAAGTATGTAAGTACAAAACAAATTCTTGGCTTCATTTCTTCATCCCTACATACCTCAGGGTTTTATTTATGGCTAAACTGGAGCTAGATGTCAAGTCTGGGCCCCTCAGAAGAAAATCTTAGTAATTAACTGGCAAAACTGAACATGATCGCTTTTGACACACCTACACTGGTAATTATTGCTTTGAGGCCATTTACTAATGAAATTAATGTATTCATTGCCCTAACAAATTAGCATAATTCATACATAATGCCCCACATTTCAAGCCCTCACTAGAAAAACAACACTTACTACTGCGGAATGAAATGGCAAGGGCATTACACAGAGACAGTCTTCACTGAATTACTATGTGTAAAATACCACAATGGCTAAGTGTTTTTTACAATGAAAAATGTAAACACAATGTGGGTATTAAAGACATTAATAGTGTAGTCAAGAGCATACAATTGATGATTATCTTTGCACTTCAAATAAGTAGATATTACAATAGCAGTAACCATGGAATCTAATTAACTGGCTACTTTTAGAACTATGAAGTATGAAAAGAATGCTCTGAAGACAGCCTCGGCTTCCCATCACAGTGACAAAGAATATTGTTCAGCTGATGCCACTTGTGCACATTTCTTATTAACTGAACTCAATGGCACACTCATTAAATAGTAACCCCTGCCCCAGCAGCAAGAGGGTTAAAAAATGGTAGGTAAACATTTTAGTAGCACCTTTATAATTAAAGGGGAAAAACATGAAAACTACCAAAGTCCAAGCTTAATGTGTTAGTACAAGGAGATAATTTTGCTTTTATACTCTGTGAGCTTTGTACTTCAAATGACAAAGTATAACTGTAAGTCCAGTGGAGTATCAAGAAGACAAATAAAAATAATTAACTCTAAACTATAGCTTCTTTGACAAACTGTGATTTAATGGCATCTTCCCAAGTATACAAAGATGGTAAAAGTTGATGAAGTTTTCAATATCCCTGCTCTAAATCCACTTTAAGGGAATTGTGCCCTAAAATTATTACATACTTGACTGGGATAGTGCTTAAGATAAGCATGCCTTGGACACACATATGCACACACACAGCAGTTAGGAATTATTGGACAGTTGAGGTTTGGGCTTGACTTATGTTCAATAAAACAATGATCTCTATTACAAAAAGAATTGCATTTGCAACTTCCTTCTACTCCCAAGTATTGGCCTCTATTTAGTACTGTACCTAGACACATGTATTCATCAAAATTCAGAGCAAAAGTGAGAGAACTCAAAGGATTGATAAGAATTGGAGGCTTAAATATTCATGGATGGAAATAATGTGGACCATCATATAACTCAGCTTTCTCACATTTGAAGGTGAGAAATAAATATTTGATTGTTTACGCAAATTGTCCACGATATCATTGTAGGTTTAGTCAGCTGAAGCTTCTGGCTTTTCTGACCTTAATTCCAAAGCTCCTTTCTTTGCATTGATGACAGAGTGAATGGATAAGCTCCACGGAGAGAAACTGTAGATGTCTCCTTGCTTTGTTGAAGAGAAAAAACAGATGAGAAGTGTATCTTAGGACCAGAGACCTTTGCGGTTTCATTAAAGTGTCCTAGAAAACATATTTTCAAATATCGTTAAGCCCGAAACGTCATGAATCCTGACATGTATGCAGGCACTTCAGCTGTAAATGATCCACTCTTTAGAAAGCCAGGCCGCAGCCTTGACTTCTGGGTCTCCCCATTTGCTTCTAAGGGGAAGCAAATACCTCCTGTCATCAAGTATACACAGAGAGTGGGGAATGACAAAATCCTGTTCCGTCGTTAATCAACTCTATCACAGTGCAAAAGTGAATTTTCACTAAATTGACAAATCCCCCACACACATATGTGTACACATATATTTGTTGTGTATTGTAGGCATCAAGCCTTAATGTTGCTCACAAACAGATTCTTGGGAAAATCAAATCAAATAAAAATAGAATGAAGACTGAAGTGGTGAAAGTACTGTATTATGTTTCTGTTAGACCACTACAGGATTGCAATTGAGTTTAAGAGCTGGTTTCTATTTAAACCTCACACAAGAGGCCTTGTGTTTTTTTAATTTCTATAACTCTCTCTGAAGGTGGCTATTATCTAGTACAGTGTGATTATCTCTACTCCATTCACCTTAGTTAACCTTCTCCTTCCTTCCTTCCTTCCTTCCTTCCCTCCCCTCTTTGTTCTCTGCTCCCTTCCTCCCTTTCTTCCTTTTCTTTGAAGTTATTTCCAAACCTTATACACCTCACTGACTATTCTACAAAAATGGCCAAGTAATGGCGATAAAACTTTTAGCATATTACCCTGCAGCACTGAGCCCTTTGCTCCTTTATTCATGGTATGCATTGGAAATGGAGATTCTAAGACACTTGGAGATGGGTCCTACTAGCTTGTCTGTGTTCTTTCTGTTCCCTTGGGAGGCCAAAAGGAAAAGGCATTAATAAAGTGCCATGACAAACAGCAAACATACTTGAACTGCATATCTAGGTTCATGCATGGTAAAGGCCTACCTTATGAGGGTCCTTGCTGCTATTATAGGAGACAGTCAAGGAAAGCCCAGTGACAGATATGAAATCCCAAGATGCAGCAAATGTGCTTTTTGTATGCATAGAAAATGGACTTGTACCAAACCAAATGTTGGCAAATGTTCAGTTCTAGGAATATTTCAATAATCTAAGAATAATTTAAGTTCTATCAATTTAGAAAACATGTAGATTTGATATTAATTTAATTTACAGCCAATACAATTATTAACAAACCAATCATAACAGCTGCCAGGGTATTGGGTGGTATGTGCTAGGCCACATGGCCTAAGGATTGTCCATATACTGTTTTATATAATCCTCAACAAAATTCTCTGATGTAGGTCTTATTATTAACATTATCCTCATTTAGCCTTCTGAGGTTAGTGAGTTTTCATAATTATAAAGATAATTATGATGATAAGAATAAGAACACTCGATGCTTATTTTCTGTATGCCTCCCATGTGGTAGGTCCTACTCTACATGTTTAGCTTTAATCTTATACAGTCATCACAATCATTCGATAAAATCAGTTTTATTATGTCCATTTTACAGAGATGAAGGAACAGAGAGGATGAGTAATTTACTAAGGACAATACCTGGTAAGTGGAGAAGCCGATGAACCCAGCAGGGGTTCAGCCTCTCCAGTTCCCCTTTCTGATGATACAATGTTCACTGCCCCCAACTTAATTGCTCATATAACGAGCAGAGCCTAGAAATGGAGGACAGTCTGGCAGACTATGGTCAGTTTGCACCCCAAGCTTTGTTCCTGCTTTGAGATTGTTTTCCTTGGCTTTTCCTCTACTAAGAGCTCTGCTCCTCATCCTTTCCTCAGGGCTTGCTGTCATCTTGTGGTCCCAGGCTGATGGGGCCCCTCCCAGGGGGCCTGACTGAAGGATGCTGCCTGGATAGTCATCACACCAGCTCACCTTCTTTACAGCATCTATCAAGGTATATACGTACATCATTTATTTTCCCTTGTTTGCTAATGGTTTTTTGTATGGCTCCTGAACTCTAAGCTCCACAAAGCCCAGAAGTACGAGCATTTTCTTCTTCAGTGTACATCAAGGCCCCTCTTAATGCTTTGCAGAAAGCAGAAGCTCAAAGTGCTTGTCCAGGAAAAGAGTAATTAAATGACCTAACTTCTCTGTTAAAATTGTAGCCCTAACCGCTTCACTGTGTGGCGACTTGTGGTATTTTAGATCATGATATAGGTTAAAAACAAAAGCTGTTTTTCTCCATATTGAATGGGTTGTGCTTGGACATCATGGCTTCATCCAAGTTCTGTCACCTAAGGCCTTATGAGGAGAAAGTGACTGAGAATACACTTTTACACCCTACATTTACAGGCAGTCTTGCTGACTTTTTTCTTGTTTGTTTGTCTCTAAGTATTTTTTTCTGCCTATTTGGAACTTTACAAAGTTGCATTCTAGCAATGTCTTCCCTGGCTGTCAAACCTTCCTTTTCCAGTCTAACAGGAGTGCAGCCAGAAGTCAGGTGGTGCCCCTCCTGCCTCAAGCCACTTCAGATGATATTGTTGCATTTTTGAAGAAGGGAGGGAGCATTCTGGAGTGGCTAAGACTGGAAAGGGAGGGATCTGGGCTCCTTATTTACATACAAACATTAATAGCAAGCTTTCAGTGCTGCCCCTCACTGAAACAGGTCTGTAGCAGCTATATAAGCAGTACTCCCTAGCCAATTCCAGAGCTTTAGTCCAGGAGGGCTCTCTCTTGTGTACTGACTCCTATGTGCTACAGCACAGGCCTTGTTCCTATAAAAAAAGTGGCATTCCAATTGGAATTTTTATTTTGCTATAAACTACCAGCATAGTTATGCTTGGGCTCTAGCCACCGTGTCAATTATCAGAAGGAAATTTTTCATATATCTGTACCACCTTGAGGAAAAGATAACTTCATTTCCCAAGTGGGACTGGGTGGATATGAAGATAAAAGCTGTAGAGTATTTCTTTAATGTGGTTGTTGTTTTTCTAATGTGCAGCAAGAACAGAGGATGGAGGGAAGGACTAGCAGATGAGATATCCAAGACCGAAAGTCATTTCTTAAATTATATTTGAACTATGAGTTCCTGTACTGCAGAAAGTGCACAGGAAAGAGACCATAAGAGGCTATAAGGGTAGGTTAGCAAAGGTACTTTGGTTGTTAAAAAAAGAGAAATAGGGAGACAGAAAAAAAAAAAGGAATGCAAACACAGATCTAAACACCATTTGTAAGAATTACCTCAGGAATGTCCCTCATAATCCTCATTGCCACTTATTAAGCACTTACTACATGCCAGTCATTACTAAGTATTAGATGTATGTTCACTCACCAAATCATTAAGTAATTCCTATGACCTGCATTTTATGGATTAGTAAATTGCAGCATGCATGGTTAAGTAACTTGCCCAGAGCACTCAACAATTAAATGCCAAATCCTGGGTTCAAACTCCCGTATGACTACCACACAGTTCCTTACCTCTCAGGATCCCACGTTCCTTTTTTGGAAGATATCTCCCCAAAGAATCTTGGAGACTGTGTTTAGCAGAGAAGCCCCTATTTGAAAGCTGGGTAGATACTGGCAGGGAAAAAGCCAACTTCCTGCAATCAGACATGGCTGCCTGCAACCCAGCTGGACTTGGTCCAGAAGATGTGAAGAGAGTGATATGTATGTTTGTTTAAAAATGGTGTATAAAATCCAGGCTGAAAGCTGGATGCGGTGGTGCATGCTTGTAATTGTAGTGAGTCAGTGCAGTTTCATCAACTGTGACAGGAAGAGGACCCTAGGAGAGGGTGTTAATAACAGGGGAGTCATGCATACGTGGGATGGGAAGTATATAGGGAACCTCTGCATCTTCTGTTCAACTTTGCTGTAAAGAGATAACTGCTCTGAAAAAATGTGATTCTTAAAAATAAAACAAAACACCCTTAATGATCCAAAAATTGAAAAGACAGAATAAGGAAGGAAAACAGTGAAATTCTATAAGGCACAAATCATTGTTATGGCCATTTGGATCAACTATGGTTCAAATAATGCCTCTAATAACCTAATAATGAAATATAGTGCCAAAGATTAATAGCCCAATGTGAGGTAATTACCCTGTAGGGTAGTGCACAGGCTGAGTGTGCTTATAAGGGGTAGGATGGAGGGCAGTATTATTTCTATCGGGGTACACACATATATGTCACATATACCCAGCACATTTTAATATATGATATCTTAGGACCATGTGACAACAATGCCAAAATATTTTTGGAGCTACTTTTGTCTAGGATACAGACTTCTTACATCAAGGCCCTGAAATGGATGATCTCTAAGAAGAGTTCCCCGGTGGCCTCTACTTCCTATGGCCTTATGTTCTGTGCTCGAAAACGTCTATGTGGCAGGCACCCCTCTCCCCCCAGGCTTCCCTCCACTCAGCATATGGCTCCAGTAATGGACTTGGAGGAAGTTTCTAAAGCAGAAGCAAGGCCTACAGAGCTCTGGACGGGTGGTTATGATTGCCTAGATTTAGCTGAGTGTGGCAGACTTAGTCCTCGAAGCTTACTTGCAGCTCTGTGACTCTGATTCTCCCACGGACTCCATGGTCTTGTTGGATCAGAGCCTCAAGGAATGCCACATTGTGAGGGTCAAGTGCTAAGAACCCAGGGACTAAAAAAAGACCCAGATTGGCGAAACTTACAAGAAACATTATTAAGAGGTAATCAATCTTCTTCTGGTGACATCTGGCAGGAGCACAGGGCTGCTAAGTTTGATCAAGAGGGTTAGTGCTGGGACAGCCAATGTGAGCAGTCACCTCCCCTTGCAACTGAAGGGTGAGCTGTCTGGGGAAAGAACTTTGGTTGACCTCAAGAAGTAATGCATGCAGCCTGGCCTAGGACACCCGTGAGAACGTTCTCTGTTATGTTTATAAACTTTACAAAGTCATGCTCACAGTTATATAACCCCTATGTGATGCCATAGTTAATGAAGTGCTAGAAGTTAAAAAAATAATGATGATGTTGTTTTGCCAGTGCTAGGCTTTACCATATAAGGGTTAAAGTCAGTGTTAATTTGCTGATGTGACACAGGATGCAGTTTCTCTGGCACTAGCCACAGGTCAGGTCAATCTTCTATTTCAGGAAACTCATAGACATCAAATTAATATACAACCATAGTAAAGTCATTTCAAAGAAGGCATGCTAATGAGTGACTGAAATTTGTGGCCTAATCCAAAGGCAGAGCAAGATCAACTCATAAAAATAGCTATAATAATAATAATAATTTGTCGACTCAATAGTTTATCCTTGTTTTTATTTTTCATGCATCAATCTGTAATACCAAATGCTATTTTGAAAAATGCCACTATTCCATTTCCCCCTCCCACAGCTGCTACATACTTGTCTGTTTAGAAGGAACTTACGGGCCTTTTTGGATAGTTTTCTGATTCTTACCTCTTAAATACAATAGTAAATAAATAAAAGGAAAACTTTAGTGCATTTTTTCTGTATCTCTGTCTCCTGCCACACCATGGCACAATAGGTACAATGGCTAAGAGTGGCTTTGCACACAGTAGGCATTCAATAGATGTGGGTTAAGTAAATATGACAAATCAGTGTAACCATTTGCTGGTAAAAAATTATTTTTCACCTGAAGTAGAATCTGGAGGTGCAACTAATATTTAGCTAAAAAATTAAAACTTATATTAAACCTAATGAATTGTATCTACCGATGTTGTGACATGTCTCCTTTCAATCCCATGGGCATTCGGATGGCCAGAGAAGTACTCTGGTCAGTGAACTAGTTGGAGAACTATAAAAATGTTAGTGGCATTGTATGAATAAAGTGTATATAAACTAATAAATGGCTATAACTACATCAGCTGTATTTGTTTAAAAAGTTTTTTGTTATATTTTTGTGATACAAAATTCATTCGTTGTGAGGATCTTTATATTAAAAATATCCATTTAGGGCCATAGATTTAGCTCAGTGGTTCCGCCGCCTGCCTTGCAAGCTCAAGGTCCCGAGTTTGATCCTTGGTACAAAAAAAAAAATATATATATATATATATATATATATATATATCTCCATATCCATTTCATGAACACACTGGGAGGGAAACAATATAATTACAATATTGAAATACATGGAAGACACTAATATGTTCATTTCTATTTTTTTGGTACCAGGCATCAAACTTGGGTCCTTGCGCTTGCGCAGCAGGAGGCGAAAACACTGAGCTAAATCCCCAGCCCTTCTTTAGTTTTCTTGATGAACTAAATATTCACCAAAATCATTTTGGGAGTACTAAAATATTGAAATAATAATATTTAAAATATTTATAGTATTTATTGTTTTATAGAGATTGCATTTTAAGAATGTCAATCTTTTGATATGGTTTCCACCTAGATTCTTTAGCTCCAGCCAAATTCCCCAAAACAGAAAAAGTGAAAAGAAACTTTTTATTTTAATGACACATACATGTCTGAAGATGAATAAAACTCATAAAGAAAAAATAAAACAGCCAAATATCAAATTGAACAAGATAAGAATTATGGTATTATTTTACCTTTTATCATCTTAGATATGAAAATTTAAAAATCCTCCAATTTTCTTTCGAAAGAAAAATAAGCATATAAAATGTCAACAAGGCTTCTCTTAAATTTTTTAACAGACTCATAAAAGAAGTAAACTGCAAAAAAACCTTGAGAAACATTTTGCATATAATTACCATAAAGTTGTTCGACTTCCGGAAAACTCAGAATAGTACCGCACATGTTCAGTACAGCATAGCATGGGGAGAGTGCCAGTGAAGTGAAGCACACATTTCAGAGCTCCTCTATCACAAATATTGCTTCATATCTTTGCAAATGAGTATCTCCTCAGCTTTTCAAGTCATACGTTTTATGGAACCTGTCACGACAGCCTGAAAGAGACCTCTTGTGCATCCTGCAACATTTCATGTTCAAGTTAGAGGTGTGTGCCTTGCTAACACAGTTGACGGCTGATGGGTTTCTGTATGAGGGTGGATCAGTTCTTTCATCAGAAGACATTGTATGGGTTTATTCTGGTACAAATGCAGAGTCAACCCAGAGATCATAGAATCCAATGAAAGAGGCTAGGGGCACGGCAATCTTTTTCAATAAAACTGAAATAACCTGTTATTTTATTTAAACCACTCCTTGAAACCTCCTCAGGAAAATCTATTTCCACTCTTCTGAGTAGAATGGTGGACTGTCAAGAGGCAAATTACAAGTCTAAAAGCAAAGCAAGAACAAAACCTTTTCACCCCCAGGAAATACTAAACAAATACACTCTCTCCCTTCAGACCTACAAAATATCCTCACTATTCAGATTTAAATATGTCTTTCTTAAAAATATTTTGGCTGTTCTGTGCCACTCAAATGTAAATGACTCAGTGAACATGTATTTTGTAAATCCCATGTAATTCTCCATGGCCTTAATAAGTGTTAAATATGATTAATCTGATTAGGAAATTCTTATGTGTAAGAATAATTACTACAGTTACTTCATCTGAGGGTAATTATTTTACTTCTGAAAGTTTAACACATGGTTATTTCCTTTTGTGGAAACCCAGGGAAACTTGGATTTTTCTTTGGAAAGATAGCTCCTTCTCCCACTTGCCTTTTCCCCAGTTCAGGCTGTGTTGATTGCCTGTCACTCACCATAAGCAGCACCAGACTCATCACAGTTCCTTGGATGCCCCAACTGGATGAGCTTGGGTTTATATTTGAGTGCCGAATGGGGCTGGTGAGAGGGTTAAACTATTTACTCTCAGTTATGGGAAAAACCCAATTCAAAAAGTATAAGAAAAAGTTAAATCCCCTCCACAAATCTTTTAGTGGAAATTATAACTATAGAAAACATACAGAAGTCAAAGACAGGAAAAACATTCTTTGGTAAAACAAGAAGAGACTTCACTGGCTGAATGTGATAAGTCTGGCCCCGCTACCCGGCTAACGATGATCCCAAGTATTCACAGTGTAGGAAAGATGCTCACAGACAGCACATTAGCCTTACAGGACCTACAGCCAATTATTTACTCAGAGTAATGCTTTGCGCATGTGAACTCATGGGTTATAAATCATTTGTTTCCCATTAATTGAGCACATCTTTGAACAAATCATGGCAAGAACAGCTGTGTCTCTTACCTCAGAGGTATGACTCTTCATCTTGGTCTCTCTTCCTGCTCAGAACCCTATTAGAATAATTTGTTTTTAGTAAGAAAATGACTTTTAAAATTATATGGACCAGAAAAATAAATATGAAACGTATTAACATCCATCTGATTTTCCCCCATGCATGTAGAAGATGAAAATAACAGAGCTAAAAGGTTAACAGAAAGTGTGCACTGTACTATTTTAAAATCTGGTTCTTATTTGACAGTTGGCATGATCTTTGCATTTATGCTTGTCGTTTTATGGAAACAATCTTCAGGAGTCTTTTAGTCAAAAAGGTATAAAAAAGTAATCCTTGAAAATGTCTTGGACAATGATTTCACAGCGGCACTCAGACTTGAGGTCCTCTTTGAAAAATTGGAAATATTCAAGGTTTGCTGTGTTGCGCCTCATCCAAAGAAAAACCCACATATCATTCATGTAACATAGCTGGCTTTTTCTAGAAGTAGCCATGACATTAAAAAGGCAAATTAGTGTGCTCCAGGAGCATACTCTCCAAAAGTAAAGCCAAGGTGTGATTGAAAGAGGAACATAAAGGCATTATTTCCTTCTACTTTACCATGTTCCAATGAGTTGGACTCTAAGTTTTCAATTAGCAATAATTGTGCCTTGGATAAACCTATTGGCTATGATACTGCCACAGCGCAAAGCCGAGTTGGACCCTAAGGCAAACAGGAAAAGGAAGCTACCATCTGAGATGGAGACAGATAATGGGCATCTTAAAACTGAGCTGCATAGGAGAGCCTGCATACAGTTTAACTGCAAACATTTGGAACGATTGGAAGGCATGACTTCTCTTCTTGGGGGAATTTTTGTTTTCATTGCAACAGAGAAATGGGAATCATCACACAATTTTTAGAAAGTGCATGGAAGACCTAATGATTTTTTCCAGAAATTAAACAGAATAAAGAAATAAACATATATTGCAAACCATTGTACATCTTGGAAAGTACCTAATTTTTTCTTGTAGCCATCTTCAAGTCACAGTTGCTTTTACAGTTTACTTTTTCTGATGATCTTTGAGAGCTAAAACTTATTTTAAACAGTATTTTTGATGCTCACCACTTATTACTTTATTATGGTTCTTAAGTAACCCTAGTTAAATTTTTCGAATGAAATAATTATATGTTACCTCCTTAACATCAGTATGCACATACATGCACCTATGTGTTTGTAAACAAATGAGTAAATAAGTTATTCTAGAATATTACACTTACCTTAGGGCCTTCTAAATCACTCCAGTGCAAAAGATATCTACCTCCACTTAGGTTCTCTAATTTTAATTGTCTGAGTCCTCATGACCTTGACTTGCAGCCTTCCATTCTTCCACTAGTGCTGTCTATGTACATGACTCTTGCCAAGGAAAACCATCAGCTCTAGGAAGACCTCTTTCCAAAGGCCTCTACTGGTTTTAGATTCCAATTAGAGAAGAACAATTAATAATATGTGATGAATGAATAAATAAATGTAAACAACTTTTTCATTTTCTAAGTCTCACAACTTACTGAAGTGGCTTTTAGTTTTTAAAAATTAAAAGACATCCAAATAAGTAATGTAACCAAAATGAAGAGGGACAGTCTAATTAAAGTAGTCTCCTACATTTGAGGTTCTTTCATTCCACATCAAGACTCACTGCTGATTTAGTTTTTAGTTATGTTTCCATTCAAAAAAAAAAAAGGAACATAAATGTCCCAAAATGAGAGCATTGTTAAGTAGGTTAAGATTTTGCTCATATTATTAAATCTCATAGAAATTAAAAATTTCCTCTTGAGGACTTTTAATGACTTGGGGAGAAGTTTATGTTATGCTTTGTGGAGAAAAATATTAAAATATGAAATTGAAAATATAGCTGTACTGAAATTTTCTCATAAAGAAGAAGAAAAAGAAGAGTGGAGAAAAAACAATTGAAATGTCTCTGCAGGAGCATTTAGGGTTTTATTCTTTATATATTTCTGTAGTTTCTAAAGTTCCTAAATAAGCACATAATTTTATGATTAAAAAGCTACAACATTTTAGAAGAGAGTGAATCTGAATAACAAAGAAAGCAAAAAAAATTCTGCTTTTCATTAGGGAAACTCCAAAAGAACTATGAGAGCAAATGTCTGGACTATAGAAGTAAAGATGTAACAAATAGATTGAAAATACTGAAAAAAATTTTAGTTTTCATTCAAAGCCACCAATAAACATCTAATCTTAGAGGCACACTTTGGCATTTGCATGAGGATTTTCTGAAATTCAATGCCTTAAAGTTTTACAATTTTTATTCAAAAGCTGTTAGTAAAGCTTACAGTAATTTATCATAGGTATTTTTAAAAATTCTAAAAATTTTTAAAGCTTACAATAGCTTCTTATCAAAGATATTTTTAAAAATTAAAAAAATTTTTAAGAACTGAAAAATCTCAGCTCTTCCTTTGCCCACCTGTTAGCCTCCCCAGTCCTCCCTCAATCCCTCCCTTCTTTCTTTGCCACAATCTTAGATACCTCTTGTGCACCAGTTTCTGTGTCGGGAGTAGCGGTGTATCATAAAAGGGATGTGGTCCTTCTCTGAAAGATTACAGATCAGTGAGAAGCAGGCACCGTTAGGAAGAGGCTGTTTCAGTAAAGGATTTGGAACACTGTGCTAGGGCAGGAGGACACTAGGTGATGTGGGGCACGGAGGAGGGCACCCAATCCTAAGAAACCCTCTCAGATCAACACATGAACAGAGATGGGAAGGATGAGAGAGTTAGTTCACTGTGGGGCAAGGCAGTGGAGCCTGTGCCCAGAACAGTGAATGTACAGAGGCCTGTTGTGGGAGCAAAGACTCATGCAGGAAGACAGAGGAGATAAAGGCAGCAGAGATAGGCAGAAACACAAAAAAAGAGAGGAAGAGAGAAACAGAAAGAGAAATGGACAGAGGGACAGAGAGACACAGACATAGCAGAGGAGACCCAGGGAGCAAATTTTGGGGGACCTGAAAGCAATTCCACCTTACTAGAGCAGATTTTAAGCTGGTGAATGTTGAGGGTTGGTGCCATCAAGGGAGCAAGGACCAGATGATTTGAAAGGTGTAAGGCCTTGTGTGCTACACTGAGAATTTTGAGCTGAATTGTGAGGGAGTGTGGTACAGAGTAAGAGTTTAAGCACGATGTGGTTTGGTCCCAGATAGATTACACTGAATCTTGTATCTAGAATGAATTACTTTATGTTCTTAAACATCCTGCATCTCTTTCAATTTATCCTTTCTATTTTGCCCCAGGGAAGCCTACTCAGTCTTCCAGGCTTCTCCAACCTTCCTTCTAGTTAGAGTTAGTCACTTCTTCCTCCGTGTCTCTTACATTTTTCCTTATACATAAAATGGGGCTCAGCTTTATTTTGCCTGTCTTGTAGTTGTCTGTCTCCCCCAGGGCCCTGGGCTCAGGTAGGACAGAATGCATCCCTGCTCTACCACCTATTTGCTATTTTTAATACTCATCAGTCCTTAACACACATAAGATCAGTTTCCTCATTAGTCAATACCGATATCAGAGGGTTTTTCTGAGTGTTGGATGGAAACATCTGTAGCAAATGCTTGGCCTATAGTGCATGGCCAGAGCACATGGTACTGTCTTCTTCCTGTGCTTGGTTCATCTCTAAGGCATCTGGTAAAATGTGTACACGAAATAACTACTAAAGGAATGGCTGCTAAATAAATGAAAATAAAGTTTAATGAACATTAAACTCTCTCAAAATAGATTTGTCCATTAATTTGGGGCAAAAGTTTATCTGATTTTATTAAAATTCTTTTTTTTAAAATTGAAATTCTTTTTAACAATGGATCCTATGCTGCACCTCCCACATCTTCTTTCAGGACCACAACACTGACAGTCCCTGCTGCTGTGAGTGCTCTGGCAGACTGACCTTCCTCTGAAATTGCCTGGGTTGCAGGATACACCACACCCATGCCACTCCCCCTTCCCTGGGGCAGCCTTCATCCAGTGACAGGGCGTGCAGAGGTAAAGGGACTATATTCTCTTGGCCAGCTCTGAGGGTCAGCCCAGTTTCATTTCCCAGGCCGGGCTGAGACCTTCTTTGAACTGCTCTGCAGCCCAGCCCCTGCTTCTCCATCCTTCTCACTAATTTCTCTTCTAAGGGCTAATTCCTAGAAACCATTCAAGTTGTCTTCATCTCAGAGTTCTTTGGGAAAATAAATCTGTGACACCTCTGCAGTCAGATTTGCAAAACCCACGTTTTCTTTATAAAAATGTCTTTCACAAGCCCTACCATACCGTGAGTATTGTAAGTGATTGGCTACGTTTATTAAGCCTCCTGGAATGCAGGGAACATGACTATGAATGTTTCATGGTGTGCTCCTGTGAAACAGCAATTTTTCAGTGAATCTCCCTACAGTTCCTTAAGGACAAATAAAACTTTTTTAGTCAGAGTTGGAGGAAGGCAGATTCCAAGGGAACCATTTTCTCCTATATTTTAAAATAGTATAATTTATATTATGAAATTATAAACAACATAAATTAGTAATTCAATCCCAGCATTCCAATTTAATGATTTCATTGCGTTATTGTTTTGTTCCACTGGACCAGTCTTTTGGTGTATGAATAGAAAGTTCTTCTTTATTAATAAGTAAATATATAAAAAAATTTAAGGTGCCTCTCTGCAATTATGTTGATGTCTCAGAGGAGTGCAATTCAATAATTTAAAAACATCTTTTTCTTAGCATATTCACAACCACAGTATATAAGAGTGAAATTTGTGTCGTTTTAGTTTAAACTCCCTTTAAATGCAGTGCAGCAAAGCAATTGTTCCCCAGTGGCATGTGAGACGCGCTTACTGGGGAAAATTGCTCTTGATTTACAGTTCTGGTGGAATGAAATGTAAATAAAAGACATTTTTGACACCCAAAGAGTGACCATTGATCAAGATGGGTAACACCTAAGTTCATATGCAGCTTCTTATCTACCTAATACAAGAATCACACAGGGGTTCTTAGTTTTAGTTCATTCATTACTATTTCACAACACTTCATTTGCTGTAATTTGAGATATACGACAGATGCAAAAAGTCCTATTACAGATATTTAAAATTCCTGAAGACCTAGTAAAGGCATTTAATGAAGTGCTCATCCCTATCCAGAGTTCGTGATCTCTTTAAAAGGTCTTAACTACCCTTGAAAATATAGGCTCATGCATGGAATGTCCTGCCAAGTGCAAGACTGGCATTTTTCAAATGATTTCCATAAACTTCTTCTCTGGGAACATTCACACCTCTGGAGTCTATAGCTTTCCTGTTTCCTTTCTATGGCTTTCTCCTGCTCCTGTTCATGCTCTGACTTTTCTCCATGTAGATGCTGTCATCTTATCTTGGGCAGCCTGGAGGGACAGTGGCTTTCAGGAGGACAATAAGCTTCATGAAGGCAAATATTCTATCTGCCTTGTTCCCAGCTATATTCCCAGGCCCCAACCAGTTTTCTAACCTCTAGCAAGTGTTAAATACCTGTCTGTAGATGGAAGAATACCTGGATGAACAAATGGCTTCATTTCCCAGGCTAACTATTACTTCTCTCTTCTAACACTGCATACATACAGACAAATAAACTTACATCAGATCCTTTAAATTTCATAATACATAGAGTCTTTTATATCTAGTATACTTTATTCTGCTATAAAAATTCTAAATAAATTTATGTTAAATTTTAAAATATTTATCTGAGTTGACAAGAAGATAGAGGAAGTTCTCAGGGACCAAAAATGAGCCAAAGCTGGAATTTAGAGAAAGGTACAAAACAGAAACAAACAAAATCAAAATAATTGAGAGACAACTGTTATTTCTTAGGCATCTAAAGTTTAGTCTGGATAAATTAGAGGGACAAAGGTGGAAAAGCAAATCTCAGAGACCACCTAACTTGGGGAGTCTGACAGGAGAGCATCCCATAAAAGCAATACTGAAAAGGCATTCATTCATGGAGAGGAGTGACTTAGAAGAAGACCTGTCTTACAAGGGAACTGCAATCTTACATCTATATGGAAGGAATAATTCTCTCCTGTTAACATATAAGCAGGCCCTCACTCAGCACATGTTCACAGTAACTGTCTTTGCCAAATTAAATTCAAACCCAGCCATTATTTTAAAAGAAGTTCTGATTGGTAATTTCCAGATTGAAAGTAACAAATATTCTCTACAGAAGAAAGGCCCCGAAAACTAGATTGCAAAGGTAAAGCTCTTTCCCCAGGTAAAGTTTTATCAAATATAACATTGGGAAAAATAGAACAAAATAAAATGGATAAATTAATGTGAGCATATTGGTAGTCACAATATGTTGAAATGAGCTAGTTCAAGGGTATATTTGACTGTAGGTTTGTAATACAGCCTCAAGTCCAGGATTGTGCTGCCTCCCACTTTGCTCTTGTCACCCAGGATTGCTTTTGCTAGTCTGTGTCTCTAATTCTATATGATTTTTGGGATTGTTCTGTAGTTCTGTGAAAAATGCTATTGGTATTTTGACTGGGATTGCATTAAATCTGTACATCAATTTGGAAGTATGGCCATTTTGATTATATTGGTTCTTTCCATGAATGAAGGATATTTTTTCATTTTCTGCTAACCTCGATTTTCTTTTTCAAAGTACTGTGGTTTTTGTTGCAGAAGTCTTTCACTTCATTAGGTTAATTCCTAAGTATTTAATTTTTCTTGGTGCTACTGTGAATGGTATTTTTTCCTAATTCCTTTTTCAGTGGGTTCATTATTAGCACAGTACTGATACAAAAACTGTCAGGATCAATAGAACAGAATAGAGGGAGCAGAAACAATCCCCAAAACATTCAACTATTTGATCTTTGTCAAAGGGGCCAAAAATATACACTGGAGGAAAGATGGCCTCTCTAATAAATGGTGTAGGGAAAACTGGCTATCCACATTGAGTCTAGAGACCCGTATCTCTCACCAAGTACTAAACTAAAATCAAAATGGAACAAATAACTAAGTATCATAATAGAAACAACCTGCTGGAAGACAAAATATGAAAAGATTTGAAGTCGTAAGTATAGGCAAGATTTTCTGAACAGAACCCCAGTTGTACAAGAAATAGCACTGAGAATCAACAAATAGTATCATATCAAATTAAAACATGAATGCATACCAAAAGAAAAAAACCAAAGAAAGTAAAAAGAAAACCTATTGAATGGAAAAAAATTTAAATATCCATTCCTCAGGTAGAGGACTAATATCTAGAATATAAAGCACTCAAAAAAAATTAGGCCCCTCCAAATAAAAGACAGAATCACAAAAAATGAGCAAGTGAAATGAATTGACACTTCACAGAAAAACTATAAATGACCAATAAATACATGAAGAAATGCTCAGCATCTCTAATTTGTATCATATAAATGCAAGTTAAAACAACACTGAGATTCCATCTTACCCCTAAAAGAATGGTCAACATCAAGAAGTCAAAGTGCCAGGCATTTAGTTCAGTGGTGCTGTGCATGCCTGGCAAGAGCAGTGTCCTAAGTTCGATCCCCGGTACCCCTCTCTCCAAAAAAAAAAAGAAATCAAAAGATAATAAATGCTGATGAGGCTGTGAGGAAATAGGAGAGCTTCCACATGTTGATGAGGATGTGAACTAGTACAACCCATTATGGAAATCAGTATGGAGAGTCTTTAAAAACTAAATAAACACATTATGGTGAGTCCTAATCTACCTTATTCACTGGATATGGCACCATGAGACTTCTGGCTCTTCTTCAAAGTCAAAATGGGCATAGAAAGAAAATGATTTGAATCCATTCAGGTCATGGAAACATGCATGACAGTTTAACTAAAGACAGGAAAGAGGATTTCCAGAATTACTTCAGAAAGTGGCAAGAATGATGGGATAAGTGTGTTTAAAGTGAGAGAGAGTATTTTGAGGGAAAGTAACGGCAATGTATCTTTTCTTGTAATAAATCATTTTAAATTTAAACATTCACTGTACTTTCCGTAACACCACAAATATTGCAATAAATAATTCCAAATAACTTGAATATCAAAAGTATTACTGGAGATGAAAGAATCATTATGTAACTCTAAGAGATTTAATATACCTGGAGGACACATAGCTCTAATGTGTTTATTCTTCAAGACAGTCCCCAACTTACGATGGTTTAACTTATGATTCTTTCAAATTTTATGATGGTTAAAATGATACATATTAAGTAGACTCTACTTCAAGCTTTGAATTTTAATCTTTTCTCAGGCTAGATATTTGTGGTAAAATACTGTCATAACAGCAGCAGCTCTTCAGTAAATGCAGTAATATTTGATAATATTCAACTTTTATTCATCAAAAACTTTCATTCATGAAAATGCACTTAAAAATCTAAAAAATGGAAGGGAACTTTCTTAAACTGATGAAAAGATATGCAAAAACTCCTATTATACTCATGGTACTTAAAAGTAAACTTTAAAAACATCTTTAAAGTCCAGAACCTGACAAGATACTGGCCACTGATTCTATCCATAATCATTGTTAATGTTCCAATCAATTCAGCAAGTTCAAAAAAGAAAAAAGTGAATAAGTAAATAAAATAAAAAGAAGTAAGGATTGGAAAAGGAGAAAATCAATATTTGTAATATACTAAGGACATAACTGACTACAAATGTTTATAGAAAATATTCTCAGGAAAATACTGACTCATTATTAGAATTAGAAACAAGGTTTACTAAAGATATACAAAGAGCAAGTTACATTGCTCTATACCAGTAATGGCTAAAAATTAAAACTTAAAAGTTGACATTTATTACAATAATAGCATAGAATATAATAGATCCAAAGAATCAGCCTGCACCCTGGCAGCAATCCACTGGACCCCCCCCCCCCCTTGGCCTCTTCTCTGTACAGCCACCTGGTTCCACACTACAAACACACAGAGGACACCACCAGGCCACTGTACTGGAGCTAATCAAGTTCTCAGTATTTAAAGAATTCCTGCCCAGAGGTAGGGGCTTCTGAGCCACTGTCCCACTGCTCCTGGTCCAGAGGAAGGGGATTCTGGGCCACCAAATGTCCTGCAGCTCCCAGCCCAGAGGAAGGGGCTTTCAGGCCACCATCCCTACCGCTGCTCCCGGCCCCTGGCCCACCTCTCCAAGCTCAGAGGAGGTGAACCGTGTGGACGCCAACATCACCCCCCTGCCCCCTCAGTCGAAATGAGAAAACACATAAATAAGCCTCAAAACCAGACTTCCAGATCACCTACAGCAACTCCAAAAGGAAATGAGATGGAGCACTCTGATACTCCACCACCTGGACCCACTGAACTGGCAACAAAAGGGGATCTGGAAAAAATGAAATCAGAAATAATTTCTCAGATAACAGGAGA
>NW_004624742.1:9800792-9814534 GCF_000247695.1 Heterocephalus glaber | reverse complement strand
ATAAGAACCAAGATGCATCATGTAAAGGTACAAGTTCCCAATGAGAAATGTAATTGTGTTGTATACCTACAATGTACCAATAAAAGAATTAAAAAAAAGAAAGAATATAATAGATCCATGAATCAACCTAATAAAAGATGTTGAGGAGCTTTATACAACAAAACAGTCATGTTTATTCAAATATACTAATCAAAACCAAAATATTTAGTAATATATTATATTCAAAGATGGGGAGACTTAATTTCATAAAAATGTTAATCCTTCCCAATTTGATCTATAATAGAGTATAATGCCAATCAAATTTTCAGGGTTTCCTTTATTTTTTCTTTCATGTATAGATGAAGAGTACAGTGATTCTAAAGATCATGTGGGAAAATAAGAAATGTTTCTAATGAAGAAATAAGCAATACTATATGTCAAGATTTATTAGAGCTAAAGTAATAGCTATTTTGATATTTGTGAGAAATAGACACATAGGACAAGGGATTCAATAGATGGCCAAATATAGACCCAAGTATATATTGTATTTGATGCATAAAAAACTAATAATGCAAGCCAATGAGAAAATCATGCACAATTCAGTAAATTAGGATGAATGTAATCATTACAGACAGGCAAAAATTTCAATCTCACAGTACAAAGTTCATGGTGGACTTAAAGACTTCAATGTGAAAAGCAAAACAGAAAAATTGGAAAGATATAGAACATTTTCATGACCTTAAGACAGGAAAGTCTCTCTTAAACTAGACCCTTAAACAGATTCTAAAGGTAAAAGGTGATATTTTAATTCATTAACATTTATAAGCTTTTATCAAAATTTGACACAAAGAGAATAAAAAGGCCAGCCACAAGTTAGGATAAAATACTTGTAATATATATAGCTGACAAGAGAACATATAAAAACATATTAATAAAGGATAAATAACAATATTAACATAAAGATTTGACTAATGTTTTATATGAGGAATCATGCACAGCTCTTAAAATACATGTAAGATGTTCAGCATCATTAGTCATCAGCTAAATGAAAATTAAGTCTACCATATCATATCATTTCCAAAAAATTTAAAAAGTTTAAACATTTTAAAAGTTTAAAAATCTGAAAATATTGAATATCAAGGGCATGGACAATAAGAATTTGTATATATTGTGGATAGGAGTATAAATTGATATACTCACTTCTAAAAATACTTTGATAATATCTTGTAAAATAATGAACTCCTAGGCAGTAGTCCTCAAAATGTGGTCTGAAAATCTCTTTGTGAGGTCAGAGCATGTTTCTCATTTTCAATTACATATTTGAGACACCAAATATTTTTTTAAACAGTTCAACCAAAACAACAAACCCAAAAGATGGAATCCACAGTTGATAATTTAGCTGTTGTTTTTAAAGTCACACATTTAAAAGATTTACAAAAATTTAAAATAATGCCATTTTTCATTATTTTATTCTTTTTGGAAAAAATAGCCATTTTCATTAAAATATTGTCTTTAGTCTTTTTACTAGTTATTAACATGTTTTAGTCAGCTCAGGCTGCTATAACAAAAATAGTGTAGACTGGGTGGCTCGTACAAGAGAGTTCTGCTTCTCGGAGTTCTGGAGGCTAAGAAGTCCAAGCTCAACGTGCTGGCATGGCCATTTCCTGGGAGAGGCTCTTCCTGGCTTGCAGATGGACACATGATGGAGAGAAAGAGATCCTGTGTTTCTCAACCATTCTTGTAAAGGCACTGATGCCATTAAAGAGGGCTCCCCTCTCACTATCGAATTACCTTCCAAAGGGGCCACCTCCTAACACCATAACATGTGAGGATTAGTGTTTCAACACACGAGTTTTGGTGGGATGGAAATATTCAGTCCATAGTAACACGTAATAGATTAATTATTATTTTACATAAACTAATAAAGTGTAAACATTTCTGAGGTTTCATTTCTTTTTTTTTTTGTTTTGGTACCGGGGATTGAACTTGGGTCCTTGCGCTTACAAGGCAGGTGGCGGAACCACTAAGCTAAGTCCCCGGTCCTATGAGGTTTCATTTCTAATACTATAGAAAGTTCTTTGCTGTCCTTAACAATTTTCAAGAGTTAAAAAGGATCATAAAGCCAGAAAGTCTGAGGATTGCTGAACTAAAAATTTTACAAGTAGAAATTAGAAGATAGGTACAAGAATGAGCATAGCCAATTACTTGTAGTAGAAAACAAAACAAAGAAAACCCTAGAAAAAGCATTAATAGTCAGTGACAAATGGACAAAAATCATGGCAGATTGACCCACTGGAATGTTATATATTATAAAATACCTATTATATCCCATACGCAATATTAACATACTGTATATAGTGAAAACACAAAATTTATATACAGGAATTGCTGTGGATGGGCTTCAGATATATAATGTTAGATGACAAAAGTAAATCATACACATAGAATAAATTTATGGTTCTAAAGACCATAATATGATTCTTATACTGCATATCTTGTTGAGGGAAAAACACGTATGCAGCAAACCTATTAAGAAAAAAGGGAAATACAAAACATAAATTTTATAATAATTATTACTTCTAGGGCAACAGGAGGATTACAGAGCTTCCAAAATGTGTTCTAGTCCTTAAACTGTGTAGTGAAAAGCATTTGAATGTAGGAGAAAGAAAAAGAAAAGGTAGAAAGAAAGAGAAGAAAGGGTCTAGGAAAAAAGGAACTATTTCCTGACCTTTAATGGGGGCTAAATAAATCTATTAAAAGCACCTCCTGCAATGTTAACCAACTTTTCTGTGCTGAGGGAAGATAACCTTTTGGGGACAGATATCACCTGTTTAGCCCTGTACTTCCTAAAATGCTGTTAATACACCTATTTTAAAACTCTTTCAGATAAAGAGACACATTAGCGATGAAAGCCATGCTGAGCCGATTTCTCTCTAGCATGGGCCCAACACCATATACAATTTATAGAGCTGCACAGGTTATCAAGATCAGAGGAAATGGTCTCAAAAAAAAAAAAAAAAAAGGGTCAGAGTTTTCATTTGAAAGCTTGGCATCTCTTCCCCAGGACAACCTACCTCCTCCTTTCAGCCGACTTGCTCTAGTTCTCAGGTGAGACAAGCACCTCAATCTGTCCCACTGAGCCCCTTGACCTTGCTGCCACTCCCCCAAAGTACTAATGACTGCCCTCTAAGGAGGAATGCAGGAGAGAGCTAAGTGAGAGCCTGTTGGCAGAACCTTTCATTATTTCCTAATTGGAACAAGTAAGTTTTTCACCTCTCTTTATGTGGCTGCTTTGTACTCTCGTAATTATATAATTAGCAACTTTGGCACCTATTTTGCCACTTTTTAATTGTGTAGCTAAATATAATTGGAAAAGCAAAGAAATACACCTAGGAAAAGGAAAATGAGAAAATAAAGGGGGAAAAAGTTCTTTAAAATTTCACTCTGTCAACTTCAGCTTGTGCCAGCAACTATTGCTAACATTAGTAACCCCAAGGAGTAGCACACTTCCTGCTACAATATCACCACTTTGTTGGTTAGAAACCAAAGATTTAGTGAAATGCTGGGCCCTTCAGAGACAGTGAAATGTCAGCAGTGTCAGCTGACACTAATCTGCTTTTCTGAATATCTGACATACCTAAAACAGAGAGATTTATCGAAAATGCAATATGGCAGACTAACCATACTCAAAGTTAACTGTATTTTATGGGTTTACCATGAAATATTGGGAATCCTTTTTTCCAACCCTTTTAAAAGAGAACATTTGAAGCTTTTGATTTGGGTGTTTTTAGCCTCCTTTCCCTCGGGGAAGAGGTGAAAATTTTTTTTTCCTTGGTAAAACTTAGACTTTTAAAGACATGTTTGAAAAGAGAAGAAAGAGACAGGCATGGGCTGACCACAGTGATTTCTTCATGCTCAAGGTTTATAGAGCTTGTGGATCTCGGATGGGGTTAAGTGTACGGATCATAGAGGACAGGATGCGAATGCTAAGTTCAGAGGCCGTGGGAGCTTCGAAGTCTCCACAGAGTGTGGATGGTGTGAGCAAAGGATTGTTCAGCCTTGCATTGATGTGGTTATCACTTCATGAACAGAGCGAAAGCAGGAGAGAAAAGACCTTTGCATAATTTCCCCATTTCCCTGATTGCCTAAACTGGAGGATTCTCACACAATTCGAAGACACAGAAGGACTCCAGAAAATAAACTGAGGTCGATTTTTCCACCAACTCTATTGAGTGGACAAGGTGGTAGGGAAAAAAGGTGAGAGTAAAATTTAATCTGAGTTTTAAAATCACATTTTACAGGGCCTGGGATTTAGCTCAGTGGTTTCACTGCCTGCTGCGCAAGCGCAAGGACCCAAGTTCGATCCCCGGTACCAAAATAATAAATAAATAAAATCACATTTTACAGAGCACACCTTTCAGAACCCAAGTGGGCTTGGAGTAGGTGGGTTGAGCTCATTTCTGTGGTAGGAAACTGGACATTAGAGCTGAATGATTATAATTATGGTCTTGAAGACAGAAAGTCTGGTCCTAGTTCTGTTCTTTATCTTCTCAACCTCTATAAACCAGAGTTTCTTACCCATGAAAGGACAATCTATTAATAGGTCAGTATGAAAATTCCATGTAAATAGCTGCATAAAATGTTCACCTTAGTGCCTGACATATTAGTTAATGCTCAATAAATTTGAGCTGTCATTTTGTTATAATGTTCATTATTCTGAAGCTCAGTTTTCCTAACCTGTAAAAGGAGAACTTGTATGAATAGCCACATTTGAAAAATCAAGTTGTAGAAAAACTAAAGGTATAAAGGAAAGCTGCCCCATATACTTTCAGTGTCTTCCATTTACTAAGAATCTGAAGTGGTAATTTCTTTCACCCATGTGATCCTACCAAAATCTTCCAGCAATCCTGAAAGGGAGATTATAGATTAGAAAACTGAAGTTTCATAAAAGTTTGGTATCTGCTCATGCCCACAGTGAGTAAATGATTAAGCCTAGTCTGAAGCACAGCATGTTACTCTGTGCTGTTGTAATTATACAAGAATTATTATCTTAAATTCTTCCTTCCTGATTATAATGTTTCAATAGGAATAGCTAACAAATAATAAGTAACTGCTAAGTGCCTGGTTCTAAACCGAGATTTTTTTACTTATGTATCATCATTTACATCTCAGGATTTCCCAATGTGGTAGATGCTGTACCTCCATTTTAAAAATGAAAAAAAAATGTATTGATAGAGGCACAATGTATTGTAAGATTTGTGGCTAACACTGAGATCTGTTTAAATTCAAGGACTTATATTTTCTACATTATTAAAATTCACTGTCTTGTATGACTCAAGTATTGTACTCCTAGGTATCTTCCTAAGAGAAATAAAGATAGACAACAACATAGATTTGCACATTACTCATAATCTTAATAACACATTGGAAACAACTTAAATGTTCACAAGTTAGTGAATGGATAGATGAAGTGTGATATACCTGCACAATGTAATACTACTCAGGAATAAACTATTGATAAATTCTCTGGCAGAGACAAACTTTAAAAGCAAATGCTATGTGAAAGAAACCAACTCAAGAGACATTGTGTAATTCCATTACTATCATATTCCAGAGAAGGCCTATAACTAAAAAGTACAAATATGATTACATGAAACAGAGAGTTGGAAAAAATGCAACAGTAAAGGGGCATGTGGGATTTTATTAGGTTAAGGGAAAACATTCTGAAACTGACTTATGGTGATGATCACACACAACTTGGCTAATTTAACAAATATCATTTATTATAACTTGAAATCTGTGAGTTATATTATTTGTAAAACATACTCACCAAAGATTTTTTCTTTCAGAAAAAGCATTGTGTAAAACTCACAGCATTCAGGAGTTCTTAAAATACTTTGCCTTTTGGTTCATTGTGTATTTTTTCTTGTTATTCTATTGTGTTATTGTTTTAATTATGGTGCAGTATTATTTTAATGTTTTGTGAGTCATTTCAAAAATAATTTAAATGAATCCTTGAAAGTTATATGTGATAGTATTATAATAAATAGCAAATAACTTTACTCATTATTATTAAAATAACTTTATTAGTAATGTGTGCTATAGCAATTCTAGAATACTTCTATCCACTGCCACTTACAGAAAGAGTTGTTTCAAAAAATAACAGTACTGTAAAGATGTGGATCTCAAGATGATATTTACGGCCCCTTCCTCATCTCCACTCATGCTCTGCTTCCCTATCAGTTTTTGATAGCTTTCGAAGAGATTATTTACATTAAGGGGAAAAATACAATTTTCTGTTTCTGCATTGAATTCTTTTTATTTTGATCCACATTTTGTTAATGAAAAAAGGTGAGACAGAAGGCAGAAGAAAGGTGGTAAAGAACAAACAGATACTTAGATAGAAGACTGTGGGGGGGGGCGAGAGAGAGAGAATCTTTCAAATCTAATATTGCCTTTGGCTTTGAAAAAATTCTATTGATAGATTCTGATCTATTTCGCTTTATTGGATAGTATTCTAAAGTATTCCATGAGAATTCTGTTCAATCTGCTGGTGAAAACCTAGGGTGTCTTCTCAAGATAGATGCTCAGGGTTTGTCAGGAAGGGAAGAAAGCCCATAGCAGCTCGGTGGAAGAGGGAAGAAGGAAACCACATTCTGCTTAATTTGGGGTTGGCTTTTCTTTATTTTTTTTCAGGATTTTGGATATCCTTTTAAGAAAGTAGATTAAAAATCTTTTTTTTTTTTTTTTTGCAAAAATAGACACCACTTGGGAGATAGGACTAAGGGTGGTAAGGCAGTGTGTGTGCACCAATACATACACCATCTGGAGCCCGTTCTGATGGGTCAGGAGTCTGTAATGACTAATGGGATCTCCACTATTGTTGAGTATTTTGAGTATTACTTATGAACTTCAGAGACTTCCAGTGCTGAAGGTTCATGAGGACAAGCAGTATCTCAAATGCTCAGTATACAAAATAGGCATTTCACAACTTTGTGTGAACAGTGGAATGAATCACCCTAGGAGTCTGACTGTTCCCTGAGAAAGTAGGTACATAACTCAATTTTGACTGTAGAGTTGCCTTGCTTCAGAGTCCTACCTGCATTATTGTGCCACAAAAGGTCATGGAACTTGGTTTTCTATCTTGTGAAGATAGAAATTTAGCCTCTGATCCTGAAGTCACCGTCTCAGGCTGAGACAGCCCTTCTCACACCACCAGAGAGTGAAAGTTCACTATGGGCACTCTGAGCTTGGTCTGCTGAGTTTGAACACATGATGTTCCCATCTTGGTTTCTTTTCCCCCGGATGTGTCAGTCAGTCATTGTGCAATCGGAGTTAATGTTCAGGAAATGAGAGAAGAAAATGTGAATTACCTTTGAACAAAATATCCCAGATATAGTTCAAATTCTCAATAGTACTTATAAACAAAGGAAAAAGGATCCTATTCAAACAGCTGATTACCATAGTCGTATTTCCTTTTGTTTCTTTTAGAAAGTTGTGTCTTTTCTTTCTATTACAGAAATAAAAAAGAAAAACTATCCAGGAAAGGAACATATGTGTGTGTCTTTGGCAAAATTGTGTGTGTGTGTGTGTGTGTGTGTGTGTGTGTGTGTGTAGGGGGGTATTTAGGAGAGGTAAGAAATTGCCTAGTTTGAAAGTTGTTTTTTTTTCATATTAGGACAGTGAAAAGCCTAAATTAAATTCTACACCAACTAAGACGTTTATATCTATTGGACCAATTGGGTAAAATTAAAGCTAGAACTCAATAGATATTAAGTAACAATAATAAAATAATTGGAGGCTTTAGATTTTAATGAGGGTCATTATATGCTCTTTCTATCAATATAATGGGCTATAAAGATGAGCTCTTGCCCAGTTATAGTTATTAAAGACCACTTTTTTCTTTCTAAAAATACAATGCCTGAAGATGCTCTCACGAGACTCTCATTTGGCTTGATGACACTGTGACACCTCTGTTGGGATCTAAGTTGCCAACTTAGAGAAATTCTACATTTTGTGTTGTAAGATCTGACCCTGATTTGGCCTTATGTCCCATGTTGGTTTGTCTGATCACTTTTCTGGAAGCAACAGAAAATTGTATCTAAATTAAGGTCACTTTTTGTTTTGACATTTAACATGTAGAAAGTGGACAAAAAGATTTTAGTTAGTGACCAGGAGAGGAACGTAAGTGGAACTTTACATTAAAAACATGTACTTTAGGTCAAAGATCATGATTTTTATGAATTGTGATGAAATACATGTAGAGAAGCACTCAGATTAAAGTGCATGCAAGAGGGTGAGAACAATAGTAGGGGTTTGACAACCTTGTGATAGGAAAAACACACAATTGAATCCCAGGTCAGGAGCTCAAAAACCTATAGCAGTGATGGCAAACCTTTTAGAGCTTTAAATGATACAAATAGCCTGCTGCTGCATGTGTGCCATAGGTTTGCCAGCACTGACTTATAAGAACCAAGGAAGTAATGAATGTGAGCAAAGCAAGCCAGAAATAAAGGAGAGTTTTCACCATCTGCTATGGTTCAGAATGGCTTTTTCCCCTTAAAAATCCATGTGCTGAAAGCTTGGTTACCGAAGCAATGATATTGAAAGATCATGGGATTTGTAAGAGGTGAGATTTAGTGTGTCGCCGTAGGAGAGTAAGCCTGGCCTCTCCCCCCTCTTGCTTCCTCTCTTGCCTTTTGATCTCTCTTTGTATGTATGTGTCTGCTTCCCTTCTACTTTTCTGCCATGTTGTGATGTATCTAGGAAGTCCTTTCCAGACACTGGCTCTGTGTGTTTTGGATTTTCCAGGCACTAAAATTGTAAGACAAAATAAACTTCTTTATGTAATACATCACCCAGCTTTGCATATTTTGCTATAGCAGGGAGAAACAGATGAAGATGCTTCTTTAAAGAATTATTCTCGCCTATTTTTCCCAGCCTTTCTTTTTCCCTTGTACAGACAAATAGGTCTGAAATATTAATTTTCCTCTTAAGAAAATTCAAAGTAGAAACAGGATAACGAGTCATTTGAGGGCCCGGAGTATAGGACCCTGCTGAATGGAGCGGTGGCCATTTGGCTAATTGATGCTAGGAAGGCAAAAGGCAAAGTACTTCTGGAAAGTATGATTATTGTGAGAAGATAGGGATTCATTAGTTTATAAAGCAAAAATCTCCCAACTTTTAAATATTAGCTGTATTTTAGTAAAAATGAAAAATAATTCTGCAAAAGTCAATATTATATACATGTTATGAATCATCTGCAGCAAAACTCTAGTCATGGGCATCGAAGACATCTCTAAAAAGTGGCCCATAAAAACGAAAATTTAGTGCTCTTGCCAAAGAATATTTCCTTGGTTCTTCTCTGAGAGCTCTGACATCTTTCTAACCAGGGAAGTCAGTGATTTCAGCCCTGATTGTCATGGGATAACTAGGGAAACTACAGGTTCCAATTCCCTACAGTGAATATAATCCTTATATACTGCAAACATGTACTAATAAAAGCCCCCAAATTTTTAAAAATAAACATTCTATTTATTCAGTGTTGATTTATGGGATAGTGATTATATCATCATGATCTCTGGAGCAATACTACCTGAATTTGAATTGAAATTTTGTCATTACTAACTTTGAAAGCCTGAACAAGTTATATAAGTTCTAAGAAACTAAGTTTCTCAATATGCAAAATGAGTTTGGTAATAGTATCACTTTCCTAGTATTACTAGGTAGATTGCATTTATATATATATTTAAAGTGTTCAGAATAGTGCCGGAAAGTTGGTAAGTGATAAATACTGGTGAGCAGTAATAAAAGTAAGGGAATCCTTTCAGTTGTACCCATAGCAGTAACAGTGGTATTTCTGTGACATGCAGAGGGAGAGGGGAAGGAAATCTGTTATAAATATAAGAACTGCAATGTGATTTTGAGAAATTAGAATGTAAGTTCTATGAAAGAAATTGTATCCCCAGTGCTAGCTCTGGAATCACAGTTTTTAAATAAAAGGAGATTCAAAAGAGAAACCTTATAAACCTAAATTTGGTGGGAAGAACTTGGAGAATAATCATATTGTGCCCAGGTTTAAAAACATTTTAAAAAGTTGTGTTAGCTTGATTTAAACTGCAATTTAGCAGATTCTTCACATTCCTGATAAATATATCTCAAAACCTTGAAAATTCTATTTTTATGGACATCAATAAAGCTTCTTTGAAGTCTAGTGAAAATTACATGAGCCCCCTCAGCTTCCACATGAGAGTGATCCAGCAGGACCCATTCACTCATAACATGTGGGATTCAAGAGTACACCTTCAGCAAACCACAAATCACAGGGATGATACTAAAAATTCATGAAGCCCAGTAAGTGCCATAAACTGATCAGAATGGAGACCCAGCCAATCAGAATAAATATCAACCATGAACAACCAGGAAACTGATGGGTACTAGGTGAAAACTGGCCCTACAAATCAGACCCCGGCCCTTAGGGTCATTCACACATGAACAACTATGATTTTTAGGGTTAGGTCCTTAAAAATCAAAGCTCCCCTGTTCAATCAGATATACTTAGATGATTATAGAGTCCTATGATAACACTGTAAATACAATACCCCATCACACACTACCACTATTATGTCTTTTATCTGAGAAGGTGAATGGGCTGAGCTGATACCTGTGCCAAACAGCTGTCTCAAGATTTGAAAACATAGAGTCCGTTTTCCTTGAGGCACACTTATAATTCTGTTTGAGGTTCTCCATGTCCTGTCCAAGAGACACTAGTTGAAGAGAGCAGAGTCTTCTCTTTCCCACAGCAGGTCCAGATTGTCCTGTACCTTTTAAAGCACTTTGTTAGGGATTTAAATCAACACTCTAATTACAGGCAAGAGGAAAGAACATTAGAAACCAATGCCAAGACTGAATGGAGAAATCTGTTTTTTCTCATGAGCTAAGACAGTAAACTGTTCAGATCTGCTGAACACTAATGCTGAGGCACATAAGGCAAACGAGAATGAGTCCACCTTCTTTTACCTTTTACATTTGAGCTATTTTCATTTTTTTTTTTTTTTTTTTTGGAAAACCAACAGGATATTTATGGGTGACCTGTAGAGAAAGATATTGGTGACAGCAGGATAGCTAAATCGTACAATTCTTATCACTAACAGATGATTCATTTGGGACCATTAATATCAATTGAGGTGTTATCAACATATGCTCTCTGCTTACTAAAACCTTCACCAATTAGGCTCAAGATCTATGTTTTAGACAGGGCTAGAAATCAGAATTAAAAGCTCTTTAACATTCTGTATTTTCATCTACCTATTTTGAAAATAAATTTGGATTTTAGAAAATCTAATCATCACTAGCCAGAGATGGGTAAAATTTGGTCTTCAGACCAACTACATCAGAATCCCCTAATGGCTTATCAAAAATGCACACTCAAAGCCCTCGGCCAAGACCTACTGTCTCCCAGAGACTATGTCTCATCAGTGTTTGTATCTCTAACTCCTAGCATATTACTTAGCTTAGTAAGTAGTCAATAAATTTGTTGGGTAACATGACTTATCAATTAATATGATCCTGAGAGGGATGATTTGGATGAGATTAAACTAGAACTTTACTTTTATCTTCCTTCCCACTGATCTTCAGTTGGCAGAACTAGAATAGTCAGAAAAATACAAGGCAAAATATTTCTCATAGTTCCTTGTATGCTTCCAAATTCCCATCAAGTTAGTAGCCTTTAAGACATGAAGTTAGTTTTGAAGCAGTTCTATGTTGGCTACAAACTCAAAAGGAGTTAAATGGTCCAGAATTAAACTGTAAGCCTCTGGCAAATCAGAAAACATTCAATACCTGGTGAAAGAAGAGGGCAACTGAGAAGTGCATTTGTCATAGGTGTGCATACAGATGGCATATGTAACCCAGGGGGGACTAGACTTGCTGTGGAAGGAGTAGATGGCCCTTTAGCTAGTGGGGTTGGGGTGTTAAAATCCCTCAGAAGACCCGAATAATTTTTTCTACCAGCTTTTCTTGGTAAAGCATAAAGAATCATAACAACATCAAAATACCTATGCAGTACTTCCCATCCTAGATCCCACGGAAATGGAGCTTAGTTTAACATGCTGGGTTAAATGATGGGTTTTTTTGTTTTGTTTTTTGTTTTTGGTATCAGGGATCAAACTCGGGTCCTTGCGCTTGTGTGGCAGGCAGCGGAACCACTGAGCTAAATCCCCACCCCTGTCATGTTTTTACTTTTTGTCATCTCAGAATGCTCACTATTCCAATGAGCATGTCAGCATACCCCCCTGAGAACCAGTAGTGTGTGTGTGTGTGTGTGTGTGTGTGTGTGGAAAAACAGGTTAGTCTGCTTATTAAGAAGGAGCAAGAGGGAGTAGACTGAGAAGGTTGATAAGGAACAATATGAGGGAGAATCCAGCATCCTAAAACACCACTTGGCTATCACCTGCTTTTGTGAATGTTAGTCACTTCCTAATTTTATTGTCTTTATACAGAGCATTTACAAATGTCATTGTGGAGAACTCTGAGAGGCAGCACCTGACACTGCACCAAGCCCTCATTCTGTGTTTCTTAATTTGAGCAAACCAACATCTGTTGTCTCTTCAGAACCAAGGAGAAAAGTGCATTTTGTGGCTCTCATAAGTGTGTTGACAACAGACCCCACTAAAGACAACAGTGGCCAATGAAGAAACTGATCATGTGTTACTAGAAAATGATAACTTAATGAAAGGTGTCTTTCCTCATCGGTGGCCCGTATTTCCTTTCTCTTGCAGGGCTCCACTGTTTAACTCTTTCAGGTCATTATATCCATGAAGAAAGCCAAGAAAGCTTGACATTTTCTGTAGCAATCATGGTTTGAAGGAATCCTGGTTTGGAATGTGAGCTTGGTGATACCTCTCCCCCACGTGTACATAGAGCGGCATGCCAAATACAAAAAGACCCAAGGGTTTGTCGTGTCCAACAGCAGTGATTTAAAACTTCAATTTCTTAAAAAAAGAAAAAGCCAAAAATTTATCTGTTTTAGCCTGTGTCCCATCTGACCAAAGTTCAAGAACAAGAACTGGATCATAAACAAGGAAAATAATACAGAACTTGAACATAGGAGGACTAGAATACACTCTCAGGAAAGGTGTGTATCTTTTGGTCCCTGCCCTGGTCCCTGCCATCCATTCATGGTAGGCTGTCCTTCCACCCCTGAAGTCTTGCACACGTGAACGGTCTTTACTTCCTCCTCGTCATTGCTCACCCTTCCCTTGGTCTCAGCTTCTCCTGGACTTGGGTTCAGCCACATCTAATGTGCTATGCTTTGCTTTCCTTCTATCTTTGATTTGTACTACCTGCACCTTCTATGTAAGTAAAGGCTTATTTAGATGGTTCCAAACTAGCTTTGTAGGGGAAGAAGCGAGACTTTACCTATTTGAATACATGCTTTTCTCATCATGTCTTTATGAAGATGCTCCTCCCAGTACAGCTCTTAACAATTCTTTCCTTTCCCCGAGCCTTCTCTTTCTTTTAAAGTGTTATTTGCATAATCCACTTTGACTGCAATCTGTGTATGTCTTAGTAACTTTCCCATCACTGAGATACAATATTGAACACCCACAGCTTAAAAGAGGAGAGGTTTATTTTGGCTTCTGTTTTCAGCCCATCAACAGAAAGGTTATAGTGGAAAATTATTTTTATTTATTTATTTTTTTTAAAAAAATTATTTTATTGGTACATTTTAGGTATACAATATGTTTACATTTATCGTTGGG
>NW_004624742.1:9781008-9796996 GCF_000247695.1 Heterocephalus glaber | reverse complement strand
AAAAAAGAGAAAAATAAAAATTTTAAAAGAGTAGCAAAGAAGAAAAAAATTAAAAATAAGAGCAAAAAATAGTGGTAATTTTGAAAATTATAAATAAAAGATAAGAAGGAAGGGCCTCTTTCAGGGTATGTCTCTGCTGTCACAATAGACAATGTGGGCAGCTGTGTGCAGATATAAATCAATGAGTATCAGTAAGCCAGTCACAGACCTGTGAGATTCAGGCAGATTTCTGGCTGCAAGTCCCAAGTTGAGCTCCCTGTCCTCCTCCTGCAGGGTCAAACTCTGCAAGGTTCTACTGCAGGTTCCAGCTGATCTTCCACTGAAGATAGTCCAGGTTCCGATGGGAAGTGATGATCCCTTCAACTTACCAGTTATGGTGGTCTGGTGTGCCTTTATCACAGAGATTCTCTTCACTTTTCCAGTGGGCTTCAGTTTTCATCAGGGAGCCTGAGAGAGGCCCTCTCTCTGTTGTTCACTTCTGCAGCTCAGGATAATGGCCTTTATGCTCCTCTGTGGCTCGGCTTGGTCTCTGGCTCGGTCTCCAGCTCAGTCTCCTGGTCGAAAGTTATAGTGGAAAATTCTGGCAGTGGAAAGCTGCTCACACCATGGTGACCAGGAAGTAGAATAAAAAGGAAGGAACTGGGAAGGGAGCTATACCCTTCCCATGTCACATCTCCAAGGACGGCATCTAACAGCCCCATTTCCTAACAATAAGGCAGCCATGAACACCGCTATAATTTAATCATCTTCCAAACACATGACACTTTTGGAACCATGTAGATCCAAAGCATAACAGTGTGGTAAGTAACCTATGAAAGGCTTAGCCTTTCAAGAATAAGTACTGCTTGAATTTATTAGAAAATCTGAAATGGAATGTCTGTCAATTTTCCCCCATCAAATTTGCTGAATGGTACTAGTATCTTGACATGAGAAACAACATGCATTTTTCGAATTGAAGCTTTCTGCAACAAATCTCTGCTGAACCAGGAATTATATAAGCAACCCAAGTAACTTATTGAGCACTACTTACTATGTCAGACACTTTTACATATCTCATCATCTTATCTTCATTAAAACCCACAGGAAGGTATTTTCTCTACTTAGTGAGCAAGAACATTGAGGCTTAGAGTTTGGTTCAGACACAGGTCTGGGTCCTTCATTCTTCCACAGTGTGCATGGCTAGTAAGGGTCAATCTATTACCCAGTTATTAAACTCTACAGTTTATGTTCTTAGCTTTTGTCCTTAATGGCTACTTATTTAAGGTGTCTCCGTGGATTCCCAATCCTAACACAAAGTCCCTTCCCAACTTGACTTCTGCCTTCCTCTCAAGCCTCATTGTGCACCATTCACCAATATAGACCTATGTGTCATTTTCTCCACACAAGTGCTGCTTTATAGTGTTATGGTTTGGATCTAGATGTCCCCCCAAAGCCTCATGTGGTCATAGGGGTCATAGGTGGAGCTTTTTTAGAAGTGGCTGAATCTAGAGTGTGTGATGCTGGGATTAAGGGTGTGAGATTACTAAATCAGTCCACTGATTGGCTTGGAACCACCCTAATCCTGGTAGCCTGGATACAATATAAGGGACAGAAAGAGGCTTTTCTTGTCCCTTGTTGTTTTGCTACCCTCTGCCCGCCATGAACTCTTTCTCCTCTGTGATGCCACCGTGCCTTGGAGCCAGCTGATTATGGACTGAAACCTCTACAAACTGTGAGCTAAATGAACCTTTCCTCCATTAACTTTGGGTGTTGGGTATTTTGTCTCAGCAAGGAGAGAAAAGTAACTAAGACATAGCATCACAACTTGTCTCCATACCCACCCACAGAGTTCCTATTCCTCAATAGTCAACCCATGTGCTCCTCACCCTCCTGAGGTTTACCCTGGCCTCTCTACCGTCAAGCAGGTATATAGCTCCTTTATTGTATTTCCACATTCACATATGTGCTTGTTCATTCATGAGATTATGACTCTTCCAGCTTGTCTCCCTGACAATAGCATCGAGGAGCCCAAAACAATCCCTGATGCATCATACACCTCAAACAACTTTGTTGACTAAATATTTGATTCTATAGCTCAGAGCTGAAAGCACTGACTTATATCAACCTTTAAAGTTCAAGAGAGTTCAAGATTATTTATCTAGATTTCTCATTCTTCCCAATCCTGTTTTCCTATCTTGTCAGTGCTGGCTTTGTTATAAGTCAATAGTCAGTGCTGACCTCATTACTTTTGCTCTTGTCCTAAGTGCACAGTCAGGCATGCTTCCATCATACCCTGGCTCCTTTTCCACCTTCCTTCACAGCTGCCACTGCAGTTTTTATCTTTACTTTCACTACACATGCAAACTCATAACACTGGTGTGGCAACAATTTAAATTCCTTCCCTGATTTCCCAGTTTTAACAATGCCAGACAAATCCAGTCCAACAGGAAGGAGGAGGAGGAGGAGGAGGAAGAGGAGGAGGAAGAGGAGGAGGAGGAGGAGGAGGAGAAGAAAAGGGTATTCAGGCAGATGATACAAGAAAAACTATTCCTAGCTGGAAACAAATGTTCTCCACTTTGGGCCCCTCACCTGTGGCCTCCAGCAAACAGGGACTCTGGGTGAACTGTCAGGTTCTGCGGTCCTACAGTGAGGCAGAGCCTCACCACCCAGCTCATCTTCCCAGCAAATAAAACATTCTTTTGCTTCTAATTAAAAAGATTAATAAAGAAATAGGACACATCAGGTTCACATCAATCATCGCCCATGTGGTTCTTATTACTGTAATTAAAAGTTATCTTCCCCCAAATTTGGGGCTGAAAGTGTCATGATGTGCAATTGAAAACACATTGTAAGCTTTATGTTTGCCAAATTCATTCATTTTCCCTCTTTACAAGAAGAGTGGCAGAGTAATATTTTTTTATGGCAGATAGGTTTAGAGGTGCCCTTAATAGCAGTCTATCAGGAAAAATGCACTTCTTTATTCTTGAAACACCCTGAAAGAAGGTGCATTTCTTTTTATTTAAAATGTGTGATTGCTTATTTTTATAATTCCTGTGCTTGCCTTTTCTTTTTGTTCAGCTGTCAGTGCCCTTGAAAATTCTGACACGAAAGGCATTTTTAATGATAAGTTAAAAATTTACTAACAGATCCACTATCATGCTTGGGCTGGAAGGAGACAAATGTAATGCTTCAAGAATTTATATCTCCCAGAACTCATCGACTTTCCCAAATTGACACAAAGCACCAACATACCTTGGCCCCTGGATTTACCTGGAAACACAAAGGATTCTGGGGATACTGATCCACTTATACCATCTGAAGGAGTGGAGTCAACCCTGGGTCAATTTCTGGGGGATTGGCAATTTAATTTTAGTACAATCAAAATTTATTAAGAACTTACAGGTCAACCGGGCACCATTGGCTTATGAGTTTCTTAGGCTGCAACCTGAATGGAAATGGCTGGAGACAAAGGAACCTGTTCGGAAAGCTCATAGCTCACATTCTCCTCTGGGTATGAAGTCTCCAGACAAGAATGAGTCTCCTAGGAGGTCAGCTGATTCTCAGGATTAGTGGATTTTTTGTACCAGTTAAAATCTGTTCCCCCTTCTTTGAAACTATGATTTTTACTGGTACTCTTCCTCTCCCGCACTCTTTCCACATCCTTATGCTGGCGGCCTTGCTGGTTGAAATGCGTGAGCATTGCCTTTCTCCAAGCTTTCAGCCTTCTGACCCAGGCTCTATCTTCTCTCTGTTTCTCTTATCTGTGTCAAAGCAGGGGGCTTGTAACATTCTTTGCACATCTCACATCTGCACAGTTCAAAGCAGAAGCCTGCAGCCTCAGTGTTTTTTTTTTTCTTATCTATCAAGGCTTTCCT
Organism: Heterocephalus glaber; assembly: GCF_000247695.1. The sequence continues at coordinate 9,793,142 of NW_004624742.1, read as the reverse complement.
GTGCAAACAAAGACCTCAGCAGCTTCATCTACATGGCTCCCTCACAGCCCAACTTAACACACTTTGAGACAGGGCTGATCACCTCTATAATTCTAGTTTCTTACTTCTGTGAAAAAGTGCATGTAACTCCACTTACAGGCAATCCACTACTTAAAAACCTTATGGCTTCTGGCTTATTGACATCTAGTTTCCATTGTATTGGACCCAAGCCCTTGTCTCCAAGGACTATGTGGCCTATGCCAACAAGAAATTCAGATCTGAGTAGAACCACGTTCCCGATTGAAGTACTTCCAAAAATCTTGCAGTCCATATTATTACCATAATTCACATGGCAAGAAGTCCAGTGTTCTTTGTAGCTGAGCATTTTTATTCAATTATTTGTAATCCAGATTATGAGCCTCTGGAGCCTGGGAGATCTATCCTTTTTCTTTTTGGTTCCCAGAACCTTCCACAGTGTTCTCACATTGCAAGTGCTCAAAGAATGTTCACAGGGATGATGACTTTTAGAGATTCCTACAGTGGACATAGACAGAGCATCAAAGAGTTAGGCTCAGCAGGTGGAAAGAATGTACATGGAAATGCTTGTAGTTATGGATAATTAATACCCTTCTGCCATGCCTGACTGTGTCAGAGGCTGACATCTCAGTCCCCTCTGGATTTCTGAAAAGCTGATTATCTGTGTTCAGGGCCTCTTTTGCCTGCCCCAATGTATGCAAAGGATGGGGTCAGAATTTCTTTGCCAGAGAGATGGTCTCTGTTTATATAATCAGTGCCGAGAAAAGTGCAATGCAGACAACAGACAGCTGCAGTTACAGGGTGGAATCTTAAAGGACTAGATTAAAAAGCTTGAGGGGTCTGGAACAGCTTTCTGCAGGAATAGATGAGGGCAGAGCCTGGCCTAGGTACTGGCCTCACTGCCAAACACCCAGCATATAGACCAAACCAATTACTGGGACAGATGGAGGGCCATACCTTTTCAGCTCCGAATTGGGCTTCTGTATTTGAGTCCGGGGCTATAGGAAATGACTGGTCCCTTACTAAACCCAGAAACAGAGACCAAATATGTGGAGAGAGATTAAAAACATAGGAGAGGTCCTGCAATGCCAACACCGAAAATGTTCAAAATGGTCAGTTTGTGTTAATTTGGCATGTTGCTACCCTCACAGTCTTTTGCTGAGGAACTTACTTATATTGAAAGTTAAATTTTCCAAAGGAGAACCATACATTTCAAATATTCTAGATCTGCAAATATTTTCAATGAAATCAAATGAAAACATATCATTTGATTCCACAGATATTTTCCACGTTTTTTTCTTTGTTCCTCTTGGACACTTTTCTAACTTATGTTTGGTTTCATCACTTTTTAAGAGAAGAAAACATTATCAGTGGGACAGTTAGAGCACCAGCCCAACAGAACACTCTGAAACAGGCAACAGAAGCACATTGTTTGGTCTGCAGATCCTTTTTTTACTTTTCCATATGTTGGTCTACATGGAGCTAGTGATAAGGCAGAGTGTCTGTCACCCCGACAGCTAGTCTGGAGGCTCTGGTAGGAAAAAAAAAAATATACAACACAACACATTGGTTGGAAATGGAAATGGACGTTTGGAAGAAATGTTTTGTAGGTAAGGGGCTTGCTTTCCAACTAGTCTGCAAAATCCTTGAGATAGAGCCATGTACCTATCATCCATAATGCATGGCTTATTTTTAGTATACATTAACATACAAAGTTGATTCAAAGTCCTCCATGAACACTTCTTTCCAAAAAAAGTTTATTGGCAGTTGCAGAGATACAATCTCCATTTAAATGGCATCCATCCTGCTTTGCCTTGGTGGCTGGCCATGCATTTTAAAGGCAGCTTCTCCTACCATGTTTGAATAAGGAGTCTTAGCCTCAAAAACCAAGAACAACCTAATGATGCTTCCTTTTGTGTCATATTTGGCCAATGCTACACTTCCTTTTGTCCCTTTTACTGTTTGATCATCAGCTAAGTGATATCCAGAGCTATGTACCTTTCAATATTATATGTTAAAAGAATGTTTTCTCAAATATGTACTGAAGACATGCCCATAATTCAAGATTAATAAAAGGCAATACATGGAAGATGCAAAATAGATGGGAACCTTAAATAGAGCCTGCAACAAACCTCTCCTGCTGAAGTGATGATATCAATAAACAAGAATGGTGCCTACTTATTACAGTAGTGCCATAACTTGCCATGCTATGAAATTAGTTTAGAGTAGGCCTAAAGTAGACTCAGAATTCTGCTTTAATTTGTAGAATTCTTATAACATTTGGACTATGTATCAAAGCAAATGATTCCTAGTGCATCACATTAGAAAATCAATAGAAAGCCAGAACTACTTGTGGAGAGGCCAGAGAATTATCAGCCAGCCAAGCATACACTGTTGGTGTGGAGGTGAGACCTTTTTCAGGAAGATGTCCCTTACCTGCTGTGACCTCCTTGAGCCTGGCTTTCAGCACTAAGTCAACAGAGACTGCCCTTTAGGGTTTGAGAGAAACAGGGAGAAATATTTCATATAATCTACTTCATCACAGCCACTGGAAGTTGCCACTGAATTGTTGAGCCTGTTTGCAGAGAAATGGATGGGATAGGCTACCTAGAGTTTGGTACTTGGAGAAATGTTACAAAATTTATGTAGTGAATACAGCTAAGTCTTCAGATTTTTGAGGTAGGTTTTCTAAACTTTGCAATAGCCCAGAATTTGGTCTTAAGTTAGAGCAAGAAAGCCACAGAGGAACAATATTTCTTTTAAATTACTCCACACTATGAGATTACATGTGGAGCAGATGAAGGTGGAATAATAGAGTTAAAAATATTGTATTTCAAGAATAAGAAATAGTGTTTAGCAGGCCTTTTGAACATTTCACACATATCTAAAAGAAAAAACAAGTGCCTAGCCCGAACACTAAGCATTAGGGGAAGGTTATTTGTTCAGACCCCTGCTTCACATTACATAAAGAAATAACAAGCAAGGGTGCTGGGTTTGCTACACACAGTGCATTCTGCATTATGAATTCAGATGCAAATGTGGAGCAGTAATCATCAGTGTTTATCATTTACCATCATGATATAGGCTGTAGCTTGTAGGCAAACTGCCTTAGAAAAATGAGCTTCTCCAGCTTGTCCAATCTCTCCAAGAGGAGCCATAGAGGAAAACCAGGCCTTTTCTTTGAGATTCTAGAGCATCAATAACATAGTACATAGTAGTGAAGGGCCCTCAGAGCAAGCCCATCATTTCTGTGATGCAGTTTGAGAGGGACTGGTTATGTTCTGCCCATGTTTCATTTCTAACTGATCTACTGTGAACCATTTGGACTGGCCAGGGACAACAACTAGTTCCTGAAATGCAAGTGTTTCACTTCGCACATTGAAATGGGGCTCAAGAGCTAGACATTCCACTGGTTTCCTCATTTCCTGGTTTATATGGTAGTTGTGTAGCATGCAAGGTGGAATAACAAGGAAAATGGAAGCTACTTTAGTTAATATTTCTTTTTTCCTTCCTCCTCTTCTTTTTCCTTCTTCAATTTCCAATAAAAAGCTTTTCTTATGGGTCGAAGTATAACAACTGTCATTTATGGAGTACTAATTTTTAAATGTTTCAATGTGCATCAATGAATTTAACCATGTCCTATTTGTTTAAGTATTTAAACAAAACAAAGGTAAAACACAGAACAGAAGCATAGAAGTTAAACAATTTTCCTGAGATTGCATAGCTAATAAGTAAAACACAAATATTTTAAATCAATTTAGCCGCTATGCCACAAGTGATTTTAATGAGCCACATTTACTTAACTCTCTGATAGACTTACCTTCTTATTCCTACTTCTGCTTATCAATCACCACAACACCTCTTACTGGATACTCCACTTTTATCTCCTTATTCTGATATATGATTTTCTTTTTGTACTGGGGATCCAACTCAGGACCTTGTGCTTGCAAGGCAGGCAGTGGACATTATATTATTTTTTTTTAAATTGAATTTTGTTTGTTTTCCAAAATATTTCTGAACAATATTATCTGTTACTTCTCTGGGAAGCTGACGGAAAAGTGCTCAATAAGCAGAAGCCAACTTTCCATTCCTCGGTGCCTTTTGATAATTTTGAATTATTTTTCTCAAAGGGGTGCCTCTAATTCTATTTCAGGCCTCCAAAGTTCCAGATTTACATTTACTATGGAAAGCAACTGGTAGAAAAGCAATACAGAAATAGACAAGGATGGGAGGAGAATATATTAAGCTACCTCTAAAATTAAAAGTCAGAAAACAGAAAGTACAAAACAAGATGAGGTTGAAATGGAAGTCGGAAAACACTATAAATCTGATTACTCAGAATATAAAGAAAACTAGCCAGAACAAAAGAGGTGTAAGTCAAGAAATCTCCATATTGAAAATCAATGACTGATGAAAAGAACAAAGTGAGATTCCTTCAATATGCATTGGGCTTCTGCTATCTTCTAGAATGGGGTAGACAAGAAAGCTAAATTCCTCATCTTCTTTGTAGAATGCATCATTTACTAAAAAAACCTTGAAGAAGTTTTCACATTTTGCAAAATGCTTTAGATGCTGAAACCTAAAGGCCTGGTAGAAGCTGTCTAGGGAATTATTATTAGGAGGATAAAGAGGTAAAATCAGTGAACATAAAATGTAAAAACAAAATCCTCATAATATCCTTTATCTCCTCATGCTCAGACTAGCTTATTTCCTGGGCTTTCCACCATATTTGATTGTTCTACTTTTGTACCATCTTCTGCAGAGTATTTTATGTCTGTTTAAAGATCATTCTCCATGATAACTTAGGTAAGAAGATGGTGCGTGTTTTTTTCTCTTTGCCATTAAAATGTCTGACATATTCAGAAGTATAATAAACAAACATGGATGCAAATGAAGCAAAATAAGGGAAGGAAGTAATGACAGAAAACCAAAAGCGAAAACACCATGTAGAAGATTTCACAAATGATTTGAACACCAAAGGACAGAGCATATCAACCCTAAGCTACGTATACCCCCATGAATATAATATTATAGGAAATACTATGTACTGGGGAAGAATTTAAAAAGTGCACAAAAGGGTAACTAAAACCAAGCAGTTTTGAGATGCAACAGGGTTGGCCACTGAGCTCTTCAGAAGAAAGAGATGAGTGCGAGACATAAAGTGTTGCTCCTCATTTTGAGAATCGTAAGAGTTGTTACATGATTGGAAAAAAGATCAGTGCAAAATCACACTCACCCAAACTACAGAGGTAGTGAAAGAAATATCGTTACACACGGAGTAACTTGGGAAACAGATTGCCAAAGACAGCAGTAGATGCTCTATACATGCGTATACCAACAAAGAGAACTAACACTGAGAAGAGAAATGCGTGTCTGCAAGGAGCTCCAAAAGTGAGTTAGAAAGAGAGCCTGGCTGCTTCAGTTCCTGCCAGAATCCCTTTCTCTGGTTTAGGCAGTGAGGTAGAGGATGCACACAGAGCTATTAGTAACATTACCTACCCTTCAGGGTCATTGGAAAATGTTACTGACTGACAAACAGTTACGGAAGCTGGAAAGTAACAGGAGGGGGCACAAAATGAATGGGGCAGTTCCTCTTACAAGATCAACAGAAATTTGCTATGAAATCAACAAAAAATACATGGTGACTTAGTGATGACTCATTTTCTTAAGCTATGAAAAGAAGCTTTCTATGGTACTGCTAGGAGAATTGCATGAATTCTTGCTCGTGTACCACCTGACCTCTTTTCTCCTCTCTGTTTCTGTCCTCTGCATAATATATCCTACTTTGATAATGTTGGGGAGCTCTTTCAAGCAGCTGTCCAGTAGTTGTCTTCAAAATGAGCTGTCCTCAGAAATTCTCTTCTTTAAAGTGGATGCTTGAGTACTGCTGCTCTGGATGAGATTTCTTAATGTAACCTATTATTTTTTCATTCATTCCCTCATTTACCCATTGGATGTGCTCTAAGTGCTGTCTGCATGCGGGGTACTGAGTTTAGAGGAAGAGCAGCAAATGTCCACACATCATGGGCTTCTTGATGCTCTCCAGCAGAGGAGGTTACAAATGCATGCTGCAAGGTGCTCTGCCTTTGTATGCAGCTTAAGTGAAACCTGGTCTTAGTCTTTCTAAACTACTCCAGTTCATTGTAACTTTGGTCCTGACAGGGGGACATGGGACAAATGCCACTGTTTGAAGTCTATTCAGGGCATATGGTTTAAAAATACTGAGAAAAAACCAACAGGAACATAAATCAAACAATTAATAAAAATTTTCATTCTAAATAAGTATCTTCTTTCTAATTTTGTTTTCAGATTTCCATCTTCTGTTTTGAAAGAAATCCCACTCCCATTCCCAATTGTATATATTTCAGGTCCCACAAAACTTTTTGAGTCACCCTTGGTGAAGAGATGGATATTCTTTTGGGGGACTGTTGTATCTATAGCAATATTTAAACTTTCAAGCCACAGTGGTGGTATGTTTCAGAGAAGCTAACTGTAGGAAAGTGCTTGCTTGGCAAGTTAAAGATTCTGTATTCTTTAAGGCATTATCTAAAACCCCCCAGCTCTCCCCACTTTAATTTGGTAGTATACCTACTACTTCAGCTTCAAAGGTCATGTGTAGGACTTATATTGTCATTTGTCTCCAATTTCTTTCTCATATATTTAAGTTCTGACTCACTAATCTAAACCTCTCTCAGGTGGACATTAAAATATCTAACTCCTTACAGCTCTCATTAGACTTAGTGCTTGAGCACTTAATAAATATTCTTGGATTTATTCAATTTGAATTCTAAGATTTTGGACCCCATCCATCCATCCATCCATCCACCTATCCAGACATTCATTTCATGAACATCTAGAAAATGTTGTGCATGCTTCTGTGGAAGCCCTGCATATGAAGAAGGATGGAGGACCTGGAAGGTAGACTAAGGGGCTTCCTCTTGGTGGCATCTGAAACATATGTCTGTAGTGGGGGGTGGGTGATGTGTGGAAAGCATTATCCCCAGAATAGCACTCTGCCAGGTACTTACCATGCCAGGTGCTGGCATATAATAATGCTGTACGCTGCTTCTCTTCCAGAAGCTTGCGTTGTCATGGGGAAGACCAAAGGGTAAGGAAACAAACCATAATAACCTTGCTTGTAGGAGGTTAAGAGAAGGTACATAGTGGGATATTTTTTGAGATTGGTTTTAAAGAATGAGAGAAGAATCCAGCAGGTATAGAAAATGGGGAAGCACTCCTACAAGAGGAATTAGCATCAGTCAAGGCATGGAGATACGTAAGCGCAAGCCAGGGAAGAGCTGAAAGTTCTGTGGTTCTGACATAGGAGACTTGGAGAGGGGAAGGAGGCCCTGGTTGGTTACAATGAGATCCTAAAGAGCCTCATTGACTCTTCAGCCTTAATGCAGCAAGCAGCCACCACAGATTTTTAAAGGGGTGATATATGATCACCCTAATACTTCCCAAGTGATAGAGAAACACCTCATTGGTCTGAGCCACCGCAACTGGAATCTTATTTCCAGATTCCAAAATGATTTGTCACTTGATATATGATGACTGTGGATTTCTTCAGAATGATTCATAGAAACCACTATTTCAGATTCATCCCTTTTGATATTAATTGTATTTAATCTGAAATGTGATACTCTAATAGCATTGAAGAAAAGAGAGGGAAAGCATGTCTGCAACATAACTCCCTTCTTTTAAGTTTTCAGAAAAAAAGGGAGAATTCTGGTTGAAGGAAGTACAATATTTGCTCTTTCTCAAACTGTACATTTCTTCCAAACAATTTTCTGAGATTTCTCCATTGATGAAAGTTAGGGCTTCACTGTAGGAATCCTTGAGTTTTAGCCAAACATAGATTACCCTTTGGATAATACTGTGCACAGCAAGATGGAATATGCCTACTTTTGTGTATCTAAAAATTATTAAGAAGTTCTGTCCTGAATGTGAAAGCCAGAATGAAATGATACACATTAGGCACAAAGCAAAGAAGTAAAGTACCACCCAGTGGGCAAAAAATATGGGTTTCAACATGGGCATATGTGTAGGTCTATCAAAAATATGATAAGGCAGAAAAAGCTGCTTGCATTAAGATCCACATCTTTGAATTCTCTAGAATTCGGGTACCAGTAAAGAGTGGGGGGAATAGGCTCGTCCCTGGGCAGGTCCTCAGGGCAGAATGAGGTCTTGAGAGAGTAGAAATGTCAATTATTAACCTCAGCTGGGGCCCCACATGAGAGTTCATATTTGTAAATGCTTTTTGATCCGTAGATAAGCTGTTTTCTCCCCCAGTACTTCCTCCATCTCTCCCAACTTTTCCTCCCCTTCAGTTGAAACCTGGGGTGGGAATGGTGGGGTTGTGTTCGGGAGGGAGACAGACAGTACTGCTCTTCACCTGGGAAAATGCTAATTCCTGTTTTTAAGAAAATAGGGTAAGAAAAAGCTCAAGGGAGTCTGGGACATCAAAGAACTCTTTTAAAACAACTTTTTTGATGATTTAAATGAAAATGAGACAGACATATATGGATTAGGTTTCCCTTTAAAGCAGCCTGAGGTTTAAAGATTAAGGGGGAGAGAGGTGGCAGTAAAATGTACTGGGGTTTATTATCAGCGTTTGGACTAACCTGAAACCGAGTGCGTTAACCCATGATGTGTCCGTCTGTGTGCTCTTTACCATGGGTGTTCCCGTGCACACACGCACAACACGTGTGCCATGTGGCCAGAACCAGTTCCCTCTCAGTCAATGATATATGCAGCTTGCCAGGACAGAAGTAGGCCGCACCAGCCCTGAAAGCACTTTAGTTTGGTTGTTTTCACTCATGAAGGACATGTTGTCCTGTAATTACTCTGTCATTTCTTCAAAGGTGAAATCCTTAACAGGTTTGTGCCTTCTGTGTTGCCGTGAATGTTCTTGCCAGAACATGTCTATCCAAGTTGGAATCCCCATTTGGGATCTCTACGTGAGGAACAAAGAGAAACTGCATATTGTAAAATGTGTTAAAGCATCTAGAAGAAAAATATTAGTCAGGGAGGATGTAGATATGGTATAGAAAAATTGCAAGCAACATTCTTGTTTCCTCTTTGTGTCACAAAACAGCTACAAAATTACTTTGTCATTAAGTGCTGGGTTTTTTTTTTTCTTTTTCTCTCTGTCAACAAACAAGTATAATTTTCTATCTATATGTGATAACAGAAGAGGGTAGGGTAAAAATAGCTAATGTTTAACTCAGAGGCAAAATGAAAAACATACAACTCCAACTAATGTAAATGTTAAAGCTATATTTTAATACTCAGGTATTCTAAAGGAGATTCTGGCATTGATCAGGGTAGTTATTTGTTCTCAGTGCCACTGATAAATGTTCCGAGGTTAGTAAATTTAAAAAGGAGAAGTTTTAGAGTTTTAAAATAACCAGGAATTTTACCATTTCAAAGATCAAATACAATAGGAATGTAATCTACTTTTTTTCCCCATACCAAAATTAATCTTTTAGTTTCAAAGGTCTAGAACTGTGAAATGTTACAGGGCATTTCTTGGCCAAGTCAGAATGGACATTTAGCAGGTTTATCATCAACTTAAGAATGATGTTATAATTTCATGAATTCTGTCTTGCCTTCTCTAAGTCCACAAGAAAGACAGATCAATAGGTGAAATGTTTGCATACTGTGTGGCTTTGTATGGTTAAGGAAGGAGAAATCTAATCTCTATGTATGATACAGGCACTTATTTTCCAATGAGGTCTCAAGGCTAGATTTCCTCTTTAGGTTTTTAAACCTCCATCACAGTTACCTTAGACTCATTTTGACCCAGCCCATACCAATACAGACACTAGCCATCTGATTAGCTACCTGGCTTCTGCCAGTTCACTTTAGTGATCAAGCTCTCTGTCTTGTCCCCTACCATCCTTGCTATTGCTCAGAAAGCTCTGTGAACTTAAACTTTTGAAAATAAGGCTGAATAATAATCATAGGAGCCAATTCTCAGATTGCTTTATTTATATTGGCCCCCTTTCTGATGCTCGGTGGCACCATCTTTGTTGGTCAATACTCTTGGCAAAGAGGTTGTTACATATTTTGAACATTATCTTTGAGTGGAAACATAGTGATTACAATCCTGAATTTCCCAGTTTACTGTCTCTTCATTAATACTCTCACTGACTCAGCTTAGGTCTTGTGAAATTTTTCCAAGGTATTGCAATAGGCCCTGACATAGTACGAGAAAAGTTGTGCTTGATATAGGCATTAGGCATGTTGAGACATGCACAGGCAGACAAGGCTGCCCGCTACAGCTTTATTATCATGGTAATCTTAGAACCTTCAAGAAAAACAAAAATGTTAGGATAAATAGAAACAAAGAAAGGAGTTCTAGTTCAAGAAAGATGGGCTAATACCTGAGGAAAGCAGTAATTCTGAAGTTGTCAGTTTGTCTTTGTACAGAAAGTTCCTCTGCCATCTTGTCAGTCTTTGGCCTGAGTCTGAGGCATGGTGTGAAGATGAAACCGAAAGTTTCACCTCACTCTCAGTAGGACACTGGGAGAGAGGTCCATGGCACCACTGATTTCAGCACCTCTGCATTCAGATGAAGAGGAGTCCTTGGAAGAATCCTTGATTCCTTCAAAGCTTTGATGTAGATGACCATGGGTGACCACAGGAACAGCAACTTAGCACTGGCAATAAAACAAACAGCCCATTTGAACATTCACCATCATGGCAGTCACGACTGCAGAAAGCCAGTGCTCCCAAGCATCTATTTATTTATTTTAATCAATGTATATTGATTTCATATTATTTGCTTAGAACAAGGGATTTAGAATACAGCAGTTAAAACTTGCTTTTTTGGCCATTAACCACAGTAAGAAATATTTTTTCTATTCTAAGTCAGGACATACAAATACAGACATCTCTCTCTACCATATTAAAGCCAAGTTCCATGAAAGAATGTTAATCCTTGCCATGCAGTGCACTCTGGAATTTTCTATATTTTACTGATATATTGTATTAGATTGTATCCTCTATTCATTCATTTTAAAGATACCATATGCATCACCAGGAGGAAAGAAATAGTGTGTAGCACAGAATAATCAACTAAATTTTCTAGCGATATCTTTGAAGACTCCGAGATCTATTTAGGGGAGAAGAATTAGTGGGAATGGCCTATGAGTAGTGAAGGAAGACTTGTGGCTATTATTGCCAACCTACCTTTACTTTCAGGTTGTTACGGCTGGAAAGCACATTTGATGTGCCACTTCACTGTTGCTCCTTCTAAAGTTTTGTGTTTCCAATACAAATCTGATCTTAAAATCATTTTCCTTGGCATGAAGAATGTGTCCTTTTGTGCATGACCCCTGCCTAATGTTTAGCCCCAGTTGCCAAAACCCTAAAACAACAATCTGCACTATAACCTGGCCTTAGTATCTGGCAACTTTCTGGCAATTTCCAATACTACCAAAAAAAGTGGAGGAACTATATCATCAAGATTTTTAAAAGGACTTGGCGTCCGTAATGAATAATGGAAAGTTACTTAGCAATTGCCACGGTTATCCATGCCATCTACTTCTTATCCCTATAGGAATAGGTTAAACAGGTTAAAATTTATATAAAACATGCAGAGTTGCTAAGTAAGAATACAAAATCATAAAATAGAGTATCGATAAACATGAATCACAAAGTTGTAAAAGATCTCTAAATTTTAAACTATGAAACATAAACAATAGGCTGAGAAAAATGTTTTAAACCTATTTGATGGATATCTTTAGTATATAAAGAGCTTTGACAAATTAATAAGACAATATGATATGACCCCCCCCAAACAGGAAAAAGAGAAAAACAATTTTCAAAGAGAAAGACAATTAGCAAATAGTAAGTGCGCAGGTATGCATACACATGCACACACACACATACATATGCAGAGTCATTTAAGAGTCAACCATTCATTTGAGAGATGAAAATGAAAACAATGTTGAGATTCCATCTCATCTCAGAAAGAATGGCTGCTATCAAGAAATCACCAATAACAAATGCTGGCGGGGTTGTGGGGAGAAAGGAACCCTTCTCCATTGCTGGTGGGAGTGTAGACTGGTGCAACCACTGTGGAAATCAGTATGGCGATACCTCAAAGAACT
>NW_004624742.1:9721495-9780641 GCF_000247695.1 Heterocephalus glaber | reverse complement strand
AAGGAAAGAAGGGAAAAGAAAAAATATGGGAAAAGGAAAAAATGGAAACAAAGTCTTTGTAAATAGGGAAGGGTGGAGGGGGTGAAGGGAGGGCATGGGAATGGAAAAAAAAAAAAAAAGAACCAAGATACATCACGTAAAGATACACATTCCCAATGATGAATGTAACTGTATTGTATACTTAAAATGTACCAATAAACTTAATGGGGAAAAAAGAGTCAACCATTGAAGAATAACCACTAGAAAAAATATATATCCTAAGAAATGTACTGCATGAACTTGGCTTACATGATTATAAGGGCTAGCTAGGAAAGTCTGAAATCCATCATGGATCATGTTGTCCATCTGGAATGGTATGCTGAAGCTGCTGTGTACAGATAGCTTTCTTCAAGAGAGAGCTGTGCTTGTAAGTCTTCTGCTAGTTTACTCAGGTAATCTTCTTTACTTAATATCAATTGGTTATGAATTTCTTTTTTTTTTTTTTTGGTACTGGGGATCGAACTTGGGACCTTGTGCTCGCGAGGCAGGCAGCAGAATCACTGAGCTACATCCCTGGCCCAAATGATTATGAATTTTAACCACTTCAAAAATATTTTCATAACAGCACCCAGTAATGTTTATTGTAGTCCATATATTGGAGACTTGGCACCTACATACTTCCTCAAATCATAGTTAATCTCCTACTTATAAGAAACTAATTCAAGTTTCTGCAAAATATGAAACAATTATCTGCATATAGCTGAAAAGGCTAATCTTTTTCCTTGACGAGAATACCATGTCCTTAGGTGATTGTCTCTCTTGTCCTTTGATAACCAGTAATTTAGATGATATAAAGTTAACTGTTATTAGTATTTCTGATATTAGATGATAAATGAATAATATATATATGTATATACACACACCAACCCACATGTACTTAACACACACAGACAGCCAACAAAAGAGGGGGAGTCTTAAAAGTTACAGTAATTGTTTCTCTAACTCCTTACATAGTTGTAGCACATCAGATATTCATGGTTATTTGTATGGAATGATTCAAACTTTCTTTTCCTAAGATTCTGGGACACTACTGGTCCTGAATGAATTAGTTTGTTACAATTTTCCTCTGACTATGGTAATACTAAGAATTGCCTTGAGTTCTCCTGGTTTCCAGACATATTCCCATACCTCCACTGTGAAGTAGCAGTTCAATTTCCCTTGATAACCAGAACCAGTAATCTCAGCCAGTTCATAACTTCCTTCTTTACTTGCTAACTCAGAGGCATGAAGAGTTTATTAGGCTCAGGTGGCAGTCTTAACATCTAGTGCAATGTGATTATTGTCATGTTTTCTGGTAGAGTATTTCTTTGAAACTGACTTTTAGACCAAAAAATCCTAAATTCAGTGAAATGGCCAAAAAAACCCAACAACAAAAAAACAACCCTCATGATACTGGCTCAGGAGGAGTAACAGTGAGCAGGGTCACTTTCATTTTCAACTCTTGATTCCTGACTTGGGCAGAAACAGCATCATAAAGGGGATACTGATATAAAGTGCATACAGCCTCCTGGAGGACAGTGATTCAACTCTAGCTGGTGATACAGCTGAGTTTTCCAAAGCCATTCAACTATTCTATTAAGCAGCTGTTTCAGTATATTGGGGAATATGGAGAGTCATCCCATGAGTGTGGGCCCCTTGCTGCCCTTCATTTGGTGGGAAGCAAGTCACTTGATCAGAAACAAGGCTACATACAATTGAATGATAAGAATACTGTGATGACAGAGAAGGCATTCTGCATATCCACAGATGGTAGTTTTGGCAGAAACACTGTGTATAGGGAAGGCGAGTCCATATCAAGTATAAGTGTACATTCCAGATAAAATCAGTCCAAAACAACCAACCTGCTACCAGGTAAGGGCTGATCATTCCAGGGAATGGTGCCCTATCAGTGAAGTGATATTGGTCTCCTCTGCTGGCAGATTGGCCCCTCAGCAGGGGCTGTCAGCAGGTGGTCTTAGTGACCTGGAGAAGATAAACATACCTTGTCATTATAGAAACTCCACATCAAAGGTAAAACACAATGTAAACTGAAGCCCATATAAACATAATCCTCTGTACACAAAACCATGCATATTATATATTAATAAAAAAGAGGGACATTACTTATGTCTTCCTGACAGTATAGCTTAGAATAGCATAGTACCAGTTGTATAGTATTTATGCTGAACAATGAGATACATACTTTTTTCCTACATGTATTAGCCACTTAATAGTTCCTGAAAACTTTTCATTATCATTATCACCATTTAAATGATGAGAAAACTGAAACTTAAAGACTTTGCTTAACCAATATCCCCAAACTAGTATAAAGTCGAGGTGAAATTTCTATTTGAGTCTAAATCTTATGCTCTGATTTACCAAGTGGGAAATAGCAAAATTATTTTAATCCCTCATTAGCAAGAACTTTAGAAGTTGACCCCTTGCCCTTAGTTATCCATCCACAATTTAGGTGAGTAAACAATAAAAAGTGATGGTTTCAAGCTCTCACCGGGGCCTTGATAGTTTACCTTTCCAAAGTCACTTAACCTTGCTGATCTTTCATACTTGGAGTAAATGGTAAATAGCTTATATTATTAGCAAACCTTAGCTATTGAAGTACTTTGTAAATGGAAAACTTGAATCCAAATGTAAAATGCTACCCACCTTCTTTGTAATGTTATAAGAGGTTAAATGAAAGTTAAAAACAATAACAAGAGAATTCTCTTTATAGGTATTTTTACATAGATAATTTAATATCATCTCCATTACAAAATATAAAATAAAAGAAACCAACTGAAGCAAATCAATAATTCCTGAAAAAAATTTGATGAAGTAGTTTAAAAGACCTTTATCTCAAAGACAAGAGCATAAACCCCTGAACTGACAGGCTGAGTAATATCAGCCAAGTCATTTAATCTCTCTTTAAACCTCAGCATCCACCTTCGCAAAACTATGAGGTTGGGCTAGTGATCTTTAAGGGCCCTTACAGGTCTAATATTCTATGAACCAAGACCTTCAGGACCCTCTGGCTGTGACTACTGTCCACTGCTTTGCTCTGACCATCCTGGAGAATCTGACAAAACTCTTCCACCTAATTGATTGGGTTTCATTTCAACCACAGAAACTCTAAAGATAGCGGCTGTTTGGTCTGCTTTTCTGAATTGAATTGACCTCTCAGCTATGTAAAATGTATCTTTCATTGACTTCAATACCAATCATGTAATCCCCGGAAATTAATCGAGGGAGTTTGAGTTTGAATTTCCCTGGTGTTACAGGTATAAGGAAAATCTTGTTACTTAAATCTCATTTTTGAATGTTACATCGTAATTTTTAAGAGATCTTCATAGCAATCTCCTATTTCTGTTAACTCTCTGAAAATCCAAACGGGTTTATTTCTTAAATTGCTAATAACCTTACCCAGTCAGACAAATTATCAAGTATATGGACTACAGTTGAACACAAACTCATTTTATTTGATGAAGGCAAAAAAAATACCGAGGTTTCCATTTTGAGAGTAAAACTGCCAGGGTGAATTACTTGGAATGCAGTTCAATATGATGAAATGCCATAAATTATACTGAAAATTTCTTTGTGTCAGTATGCAGTTCTGTATACTTTTATTGATAAAGCAGCAATCCCTCCCCCCCTCCTTTTATGAGGACTAACAATTGCATTATCCTGGGAAAGAATTTGACTTCTATTGGCTGACTACAGTACTCATACAGAAAACTCTGATTGTCTTCTACTCATCTTAGTAGAAAAAATGCCCTTTTAAGAAGTTCTGTTACCCCGAACATGATGTCACCTGCCCTGTTATTTTGCACTTTTTTCACTCAAGTTAAAAGTAGGAGCCAATGTGGAAAGTATTCTCAGCTACAATGTAACAAATGTACTGCTGCATAAAGATGCTTTTTTCAAACAAAAGTCTGGCAGAGCTCAGGAAGGAGAACAGAAGGTAATACAGAGTTCTCCCGGGCTGCACTTGAAGCTCTCCCAGCGTGCTGGAAGATTCCCCACTCACTTTTCCCCAACTGGGCATGCGTTCTGGCAGTCAATCTTGTTTAGGTTCTGCCATTTGATTTTCAAGAAATTGCCACAGTATACAGAAGTTAAAAAGCAATCAAGGTTTTAAAGTTCCATATGTTTGAGTAAAGTCTTCCATAGTGACCAGCTGCATTCCAAAGAAACCTGTTTGAAAACTTGGATGAAACCTCTGCGGAGTCAGAGAGGAAAAGGTCTCGTTCCCTTCGCATTAGTCATTCTGTAAAACATTAATCCTAATGAACTACTTTCTACAGGCAGGCACACCCAGGCTATGCATGACATACCTACCATTTCTCAATATTTAGGACAAAATGTGTACACTGAGATGCTGATAGAGATCGTCTTTCCAGAAACCATTAACCACGACATTAACTGTAATAACTTAGCGAGTTTAAGGAATGACGCCAAGCGGGGGTGGCTCAGCGTTGCTGGGGAAGCAGTTTTCAAAGCAGAGTGAAAGAACACATTGATGGAACTTAGGTTTTTAAAAACAGAGGGAGAAGAAGCGCTAGTTTAGTCTTTTCTGTTTCATCTGTTCCACATAGCCACCTAGTCCTCGAGTCCTGGCTAGGTCACTTTTCAGCAGGTAGGGGTGCTGGCTTAACTGACTGCATCTAATGCAATGTTAATAGAACCCACTGCCATGGAGTTCGAAATATTATATTCAAAGAATCGCGTGCAGACAGAACTTTCCGAAGCCCTTCCAGGCCTTGGGAGGAGGACTGTACACAGGCTTGCTGTTCTAACCCAAAAGACTTCAGCAGTTTACTACCTCTGCACTGTTACAGAACTCTACACCAGCCCACCATGGGAGCTGCTGGAGGGGCCTGTTGCTGTGAATACATTTTTAAGCATTTACTCCCAGCCATCCTTATTCCAATGCATTCCTAAAGTTAAATTTCATTTCTGTTTCTTTTCATTTCTTTGCCATGTGAAATGGGTTTTTAAATTTTTAGTTTTTATTTTCACCTATCTCTTTGTGACCATTGATACTGAAAAGACAAAAAGGTAAAGCAAGTAGAAGAGATTAAAAAAATGGAGAAGTCACAAGGAGAGGGAATGAAGCCTTAAATTTGAATTTGGGCTCTACATACTCAGGTGTAGAAGCTCATACACAGCACAGTGCTAGTAAGTGGTACCGACTTAGAAGTGATGTCGACTTGCCACGGGACAGCCCCTTACCTTAAAAAGATTAAATTTTATTGTTAAAAAGAAAAGCAGATCAATAATATTTGCTAACATTCTCTTTGTTCTTTATGCAAGCTCTGGAACGAAGTGAAACACTTTAGACTGTATCACTTTGAGTCTTCACTATACCATGCGATTAAGTATTATTATTATTATCCCTATTTTGTTGATAAGACAATAGAAGCTCAGAAAAACTAAGTAACATTGCCTTAGATTATGCAGGCAATGCATGGGAAACCTAGAAATCAAACCAACATCCTCTAAACTGGGATTGTGAAGGAGACAGGGAACAATAATACCTGTTTCTTGGAATAAAGGCCAAAACAGAGGCAGGAAAAATTCTGTAGGGGAACAAAGGAAGGAATGATGAACTTTACCTGGCTTTGTTAGGAGCTCATGGTCTGTGGTTGCTTGAGTGCTTTGAGATGCCAGGAAGAGTTTGGAATCTCAGGTAAGACACTGGGTGTTGTTTCCAGAGTCAGAAGTGCCTTCCCATCTTTCTGATTCAGGGTGTGGCCCTGAGATGAAGCCCTGATGTGCTGTTCAACAGAGGAGCTGTGGGGCTGCAAGTGTCCACTGAGAACTGAACAGGTGCCTAGGGAGGGAGAAACTGACTCTGAAATTTAATTTAAATTAATTTACATCTGAGCTTTAAAACTCAGTTCAGTTTATTAAAATTATTTTTAAGTGTTTGAAATCGCTTAGGTAGGTAAGTCTATCTTTTAAGCTATAAATTTTATGAAACATAAATCTATAAATCTATATAAATCTATAAATCTATTTCTAACTAAAACTTAGTATCTGATGGAAATGTTGTATGTGTAAAACTCATACTGAGTTTTGACAACCTAGCCAGAAAACAAGACCATAACATATTTCAATAATTTTTTGTATTATTTTAGATAGGCTGAGTAAATAGAACATACTATCAATTTCAGTTGTTTTATTTATTTAAATGTATTTATAGACAATTTTAAACGACATATGTGGCTCATATCATACTTAATTTGAACAGTACTGGCTTAGACCAAGGACAAAGATTTTACTATGAGCTTGGCAGAAAGTGGGTGAAATTTAGTGGACCAAATCCTCAGGGTCTATGAACTTAATACCTAGCCCATTTTGTTTTTGGGGAAGCCACGGGGCAATAGTTGTGTACTTGTGGGGCACAGTCTGTAAAGTCAAAAGTAGGGGACAATAGAATGTGGTGCTAGGTCCACAAGAAGCTAGAAGAGACACATAATTCTAGGTTTGTAGAAAACAGCGGAGGCCATTTGTGTCCATGCAGCTTTGCTTTTGCCATGAGAAGGAGGCACCATAAAATCAAATCTTGTAAGTTTTCACGGATTTGGTTAAATTTTTCTGTGTCTATGTCAACATTCTCTTGGTTGCAGTGTGCCTTAAAATTCGATGAGATACAATCTAACTTTAACTGGGTTCTTAGGTACCTTCGTGTGTAGATGCCAGAAAGTTTAAATCATGCAAGCCCTGGATAGTATACAGATACCCCACAACCATTTTTAGGCCTCCCTAAGATTCTCATCACCCTCAAAACGCTTGATCTGTGACTAGTAAACCTTTGCTTGCTTCTTGGTGTGTGTTATGTCACTGTCAGTCATGACATCTGAGCCAAAGTTTGGATGGGGTAATGCCAAAAGCCCATCATCTCTATAAGGGGATCTGATCAAAATAGCATGGAATTCTAGTCAACAGTTATTTGCTTTCAACTTATTAAAGTATTATTCCACTTTCTTTTTATTTTTCTCTTGCTGTGATAATTCTGCCATCAGTATTAATTTTATTCTTTTAAATATTTGTTTTCCTTATTTTGGGTTGCTTTTGGGAGTTAATTTTGTTTGTTTTTGGAGTTCTGAAGCTTTCCTATATATATATCTAGGTAAGAATTGAATTGTATTTATCATGTGTGGTACTACTTGTACTTCCTGAATCTAATAATGAGCAGTCATACAAATTTTGGAACAGTTTTCTAATTATTTCAATATTGTTTCTTCTCTATTTTCTCTGTTATCTTCTGGACTCTTTGGAACATCCCTCTTCCATTCTCTTTATCACTTTATTCTACATTATAGGAATAATTTTCAGAGATCTATTTTCCTTTTTCTTAATTCTTTCTCTAGCTGGATCAAATCTTATATTTAAATAGATTGTTAATTTTATATTTTCAATGACTATGTTTAAAGAATGTATATGTTCTACAGTATTTGCTTCTTTTTCAATAGCTGATTGATCCTTTCATGAAATGTTAGTCTTTTATTATTCTTTCATTAAGAAATGAGCATTTTAAACATATTTATAGTATCTAAACTTCCTATGGGAAGACAAGAAATGCATAATCATCTGTTTCCTATGTTAGATGGCTCTTAACTTATGGAGAATTATTTTCTATGTTTTGTAAATTCTGATTTGCAAATTAATTTTGAATTAAGATTATCTGGGAGAATCATATTCAGCCTCTTGAGTCTGTCCCTCCATCAATGTTTTGTTGTTTGTTTGGATATAGCATACCAGTTTGGGCTATGACCTATAAATTTCTTAGTTTAAGAGGATCAAAAAAAAAAAAAAAAGGATCTATCCTCACATTCATAGTATAAATTTTGAAAATAGTTTAGTATTAAGGAAAATATTATTTTCTGTTTATTACAGAAAACCCTCCTTACTGTTTTTTCTATATAAAAGGTAAGGAGCTTTTAAATGTATGCTGTCCAGTTGCAGATTTTTAAGTGGAGTCGCAGTTATATCTCTTCCTTCTCAGGCTTCTGGGCCTTACCTCTTGCTCCTTAGTTTTGGAGAATGGCAAGCTCTTCCTAGTCATACTGAAGCATCAGCTGTAGCTCACAGCATTGCCCGTCCATTTTTTTCTTTCTTTTGAAACCTGCACTTCTCCCTTTCTTGTAAGCTTGCCTATGACTGTAAAAGGATGTGTGCTATAATTTTTTTTTTTTGCAAAATTTCTAAATGTTTCATAGCTGAGAGTTTTCAAGCTATCTATCCCATAGTACTGGAGACTAGTAGAGCATAGAACATATCAAATTTCAGAGATTCCTGCATACATTTGGAGTAAAAAAATGGAGTGATATCTCTATGAACCTACCTAGACCTTTTATGCCTTATATTTCTCTGATGCAAGATGCAGAGTTGCTGTGTTATGTAGGTATATGTGCATACTTATCCATAAATACATATTTATTTGTGTATATAAATGGATACATATATAGATATAGATATCTCATTTTGGAAATTACTGCCTGTCAGCTCCTGCTTCTGCCTTACCCAGCTGTGTTTCTTAATGATTTCTTCTGATGGGTAATACTGGCCATAGTTCCAAAGCATTCTGGATTCAGAATGCTCAGAATGGCAATATCTGCCTCTGTCACAGCCTCATCAAAGTGAAATATGATCACCCTAGCCCAGAGCTCCTGAGTTGTTGCTTTTCTTCATGTGCCCAAGTTCCTAGACTTAGGAACTTCATTAATTTTTTCTAAAGTCTTGATATTTTGGGGCCACAAATCTGAATTCTGCTCCACTTTACTCTTGCCAGTGGACCTCCCTGAGTATAAAGCACTTGCCACCAAATGTTGATATAATGCTGAAAGTGTTGCAGTCATGAGCAGACCTCTTGAAGAAATCTCCCAAATACTCTTTGCTTGGATTCTTCATCTATGCGTGTTACTCAGCAAACTGGGTGCAAGGATATTCTCTTGGGAAATCTGGTATATAATGTTTTCTAGTTTGTTTGTCCTTGCTGAGTTCTTTAGGTATCACACCTTGCATAGCTTTTTGTGTTCATGAGCAGTACTATTAATGCCTCTATCCAAGTTTCTAGATAAGTCAGTATCAATTATTTCTGTAAGAGGAATAAATATTCTAATACCTATGGATGATTAAATATATATGTATATTTTTCAATTTATAGACAAAACAGTTCTGTAAAAGGTTGGTTGCTAAAATATTAATCCAGCTTAATAATTTTGATATTTATTTGCAAGCTTGCCTTAACTATTAACTATGAAATAGAGATAAGACCATCTTTCTCTCTTGATTTTTATTTACACTAATGAAAAAACCATTCTTTCCATGAGTGTTTTTATATGTGCATTCAATTTCTACTTCTTTACCAATGAACTTGAAATAACTATGGTGGGAACTCTATAATAAAAATTGGCCACTTGAAATCTACAACCTTAAAATGTAGATATTCTCAATATTTTAGTAATTAGACAAAGTGCTACTTCAGTCTTCTGTCAGTGTGGTACATGGTAAGAAAAAAAAAGGAATCTGTGGAACTAATGAGTGAGACAACAGTGGGTGATTAGACCAGGACATGGTGCCTACAAAGGGGTTTGGAGAGGCTGAGGAATGAGTTGTGAGAGAACAGAGGATGAGAAGGAAATGAGGAAGGAGTTTTTCACAGAAAAGGAAGACATAGCTTGCAAAAGAAAGGCTGAAATGGGCCGAGAAGCATTTTCAATTTTCCAGACAAAGGCACTGGGCAAACACTTCTAAAATGGTAGAAAAGAACCAAAACCATGCTTCAGGCACGGAAGGTCCTCTCTGATGGGGAGACCATGCTCGGAGGTGGGCTTTGGTGGAGTCTTGAGCAGACGTTTATTCAACTGGATCTTGTAAAATTTATTTCTGGAATTTAGAATTGGAAAGTTGGATGTAACAAAATACCTAAGTAAAAAAATACATAAAATATACCCATAGCAAAAAATATGAAGTCGTCTTTATATAACTTTTAAAACATTAATCTTATTTTTCCTCAGGAAATGATTATAATTCCGTTCATAGCCATAAGAGAGATTAATTTAAAATTTAAAAAAACTTTCACATGCTCATATTATTCTTAATAATCTGGAGATAGAATGTGTTTTGTAAGAGTCAGAAATAAAAAATATATTAAAAAGTGCCATAAAGTACAAAATCAGCTAAGACCTTTTTAAAATCCATTTTAATATCTACTAAGCAGCACTCATAAAAGAAATATGTATCTTAACATATTTGTCATATTCAAACATATTAGTCATATTCAATGCATTTAAAAATATCACCATATACTTCATAAATGTAATTCTGAAAAACTTTGCTAATTTTCACCTCCTTAATCTGCAGTCCCCAAATGCTCACAAAGAACCCTGCAGTCTTACTTCACTTCTCAGCAAAGATTTAATAGCTGAGAGCTCTATCGTGTTCTCATATTACTAAGACTTCATTACTTTTACACGCCACACTACAGGACACTTACTAATATACTATTAAGTATTATCATAAATAATTAAAATGCAACTACACTTGACAAAATGAAAGAACAAAGTGTATTCTATGTTACAGTCAACTTGTGTATATGTTGGATGGAGTGAGCCAAGCACATATTTTAAAAATAGAAAATCAGTTACTAAGAGTGAACTTAGTTGGACTGCAATGGGCCCATCTCTGATTAGTGTAAGTTAGTGAGGTCTCATTCTGGTTCCTACCTGCCAATGAAATCATACAGCTATTATAGCATTACCATGGTTAAACTAAAAAAAAAAAAAAAATTAGAAAAGGACCAATAGAGCTTTGTCTCTGCCAGCCTCTTCCATATAACCTTGCTTTGCGTTCCTTGGTGACTTGGTGTGTCCAGCCCTTTTAACCATCTCTCTCTTGCCCCACACACTCTGAGGTCTGAATTTACTGTCCTATTAATTGGTCACTGTATATTTGGAAGTGCATACCATGGGGTCAGCACTATAGGAACAACGTTCAGGGAATATAAATATAAGTAATAGTCTCTTTTCAAGGAGTTTACAATGTAATTTGAAAATTGAGATTAGGGTGGGAGAAAAAAATGATTGATCTGTATTAGAAAATGTATAATTACTCTGCCTGCTGCGCAAGCGCAAGGACCTGAGTTCGATCCCTGGCACCAAAAAAACCCCCAAAAATGTATAATTACACTTTAGATTGCATGATCGTCACTCCTGAGGTTATATTTTACATGACTCTGGATCCAGAGAAACTTCCCAAATTCCATGACACTGGATTAACTATCAATCACGCAAGCTCTGCTGGATACCTGCATTTACTCTGTCAAAAGTTGCCCATGTACGTAGCTGTCATGGAATCCATGCGATGTCATGTAACATTATTCCTCACCAGACTATATACATCTTGAGGATGGGGTCTGAATCTTGTTCTTAACACCAACTCTCTCTCATGAAGTGCCACACACAGAAAGCAGCGGGAGAATAGAGCGACGAGAGGCTGGAGAGTTCGTGGGGCTGGGGCATACAGGTTCTGTCACAAAGTTTGACCTTCAGCCCCAAGAGCAGTGGGAAGTCAGTGAAGTTTTCCAACCCTGGAATGGCACAGGCAGATCTGAGTTTGTTTAAAAAAAAAAACAAAAAAAACCCAGCTCCATGTCCACAGTGTGTTGGAGAGCGGAGTAAAAGTGAATGCCGGGAGCTCAGATAATTTGAAATAAACATTTAGTTAAGTAAGGAGGGGTGGCCAAAATTAACATGTGTTTGTGGTGTGATTTATTCAAATTTGGGTAATAGCCAAGCTTTCTTGGCCAGTAGCGTGGAAGTGTGGTTATTGCTCTGTTGTTATGAATCGGCTCATTATTTCTGAAGGTAAACAACTTAAATTACATTGCTCTCACTTTTGATAATTTTTCACAGTCTAGAATATCTGCTGTGTTAGAGGTTGGATAGAGATAGGGAAACAAGATAAGGCAATACGGAAATATATTCAAAAACTTTACCTTACCCTCCTAGCAGGTGGCTGTGCTGAGATATTCCAAATGGAAGATTTTGTTTTCTAATTCTATTATTAGTTGTCAATTTTGCTAGGTGTGCAGTCCAGACTGCTGGATTTTAAATAGTGATTTGCCATTTCCTTTCTTTAGAAATATGAATTTATCCAATCAGTGTGTGAGGAAAACCAGAATTGCTCTGGTCTCCAGGTAAGGGGAATCTGGCCTGGGAGTGGAATGAGGGTAGCACAACAGTTTTCGGGTTGCTTCTAAGTTCAGTTGAACACAGAAGGAGCAAGGTTTCTCACTACCTGCTCCCCTTGCACAAAGTCTTTCTGTGGCTCTTCCTCCTTTGCATTTTCCCATCACTTACAATACCTTTCATGGGTTCCACCTGACTGCCTGGGCCAGCTGCCTCCCACCAACCACTCCGGAGTCACTGCATACATTTCCCCCAGGTTGTCAGGCACACAGATCTTCTCTAAGAGCCGTCCATGTGACCAAGGACCTCTCATCTCTCTCTCTTTTTGCACACTGCTCAGAATGCTCCTGACCCCATTCCCAGCTCCACCTCCAACATTATGTAGTTTATTCCTACAATTTCTGTAGTAAATATTAGTTCAACTATTCATTTTTCAAGCATGCCTTCTCTGAAATGCTACCAGCACTACTTCCACACAGTCTGAGTAGAACTGACTCATTAATGCCCACATGGTACTATATAATTATCATTCACAGTACTTAGCACTTATACTTTTAATTAATTTATTTGCATCATTATTTGATTGATGCCTCTCCCTTATCAAACTGTGGGCTCTGTGGGGATAGTACATATGTCTGTTTTTGTACAGCATTATATCCCTAGAGATTAACACTTCATGTATAGTAGGTGCTCAATAAATATTTTTGAAGAAATAAATGACTTAGTGATTGAATATACAACCCTAATAATATGCTCTTTATTTTTTAGCCTCTCTGTGACCTATATCCATTTGCTGGAGCTTGTGTTTTCCTCTGTAGGTTACTCACTTTCTAGGTACAGCTGTAGATTCTCCTACTTCTCTGCTTTGTATAGTAGGTGAGAAGGCCGTGTCCAGTAGATCAGAGGCACAGTTCCAAAAATCCCTATCCAAACACACCTGGGGATTATTTCTGCTTCCCAATGTGCTTTCTGACATCTGAGAAGAGTCAATAAAACAGAAAAGCAATAGGGCCAGGAGGCCTTAAAGAGACCTAATCTGTAGTAGACTCCTTGGCCCATTTTCTACTCCTTAAAATGAAGACTCTCTACATTATAAGCCTGTAACTTGTTTTCCTGGTTTAAAAGGTGAGACTTACAGTGTGTTGCTCTCAAGCAAAAAAAAAAAAAAAAATAGCAACTATTCTAAAAAACATGGACAATGAGGACCTCATAAATTCACCTAAAATTTCATCTTTGGGGCTTTCCCAGTGGGGTTTACGGAAACACAGTGTGGATGTTTCTCTTAAGTTCATAGAAGCACAGTTGCTTTCTACTCTTTTTTATATACCTACATGGGACTCCTATTATCCTAATAAAGAAAAATTACCTAAGGGTGAGTGTAACCTTGACTAACGTATTCTTATTAAGTTTTTAAATTTGTTCTCACTGTTCTTTGAGTGAATGAAGTTGCCATGGTAGTGGAGGCAGAAAGATTGGGGGTAGTGGAGAAAGGCAACAAGGAGTTATGAAATGAGTACAGTGGAGCCTTGAGTTACAACCAGCCTGACACGAACAACTTGAGTTAGGACTGGAATTTTAATTTTAACTTATGACCAAAATCTTGAGTTACAACCTGAATGCTGGCCACTTGTGCTTCCAGATGATCTCAGTTACAGATTTAACCCTTAAAGAGTTCTGGAAGGAACAGTACAGCACCCTTTCCCGTGTGGGGTTAACTGAGAAATCCTGGGCCAATGTCTCTCTAAGGACACTAAAATCTGCCTGTATACAGAGAGAGACTTCAAAGGCTGTGTAGAGGAGCCTGAGCCTTCAACTTGAGTTACAACCAGCCCTTGGGAATGAATAGAGTTTGTAAGTCAAGAGTCCACTGTGTAAGTTAAGTCCTGGCTTGGTCCACTGTTGGTTCCATGGGTCAGAGTTCTCCCAACTCCTTGGGCTTCTGGTTGTCACACAGCAGTCCTGGAGCCGGCTGTGGTCCCAGGGAGGGTGAAGAGGGCCTGCTTCCAGCAGCACCAGCTGTAGGAATGCAAGTGTGCTCCCATTGGGGGAGAGCAGAGCTGGCAGGGGCCTGCGGGGAGGCTTGTTTTCAGTCCTCTTTAAAGTTGCAATAAAATGGCAGAAAGTAGTTTTGAAACCTCTTTTGTACAATTTTATCGTCTGTTCCCTTTGCCACAGAAGGGTAAAGTTGATAAATTGCTAAATAATCAACCTTTGTATATTTCATTTGAAAACTTTAAAATTTTAAATACTTACTTTATGACCCTGATAAAGCATGACAGGGACTCAGAGCTGTCCTTGTCACGCTCCTCTGGAGGGTGAGGTGGAGATGCTGGGTTTAACAGCACGCAAAGGGGCCCTCACTGGCCTCGATCCCACCCCAATCCCTGACTCACTGAAGGGAAAGAGTAACTATTCCTGGAAGGCAATAATTTCATGTATTTCCAGAGAAGAGGCTGGGCCCGAGATAGAAGTGAAAGCTAGTCTTTCGCTGCTGTCAGTTGAGGGAATAAATCATATTTATTGGGAAAGAATTGCACAGATGGGAAAGGCTCCCAATGACAGAATTATTTCAGATTTTGAATACATGAATATATATATATTCACATATTGCTTTTTTTTTCTTTTTTGTACCAGGGATTGAACTCAGGACCTTGCGCTTTCGAGGCAGGTTGGTGGCACCACTGAGCTACATCCCAGCCCCACATGAATATATTTTTAAAGTAAGGACTGAGTCTGAATTCACTTTTATATTTACAATGTTTTGTGCAGTGTTTGGCACATACTAGATGCTCAACAAATTCTTGTTTGCTGAATGTATAAATGAACGAATAAGCGAACTCAGTAAACCTCAAACAGAATTGTCCTCTCTATTAGTTTCCTAAGGTTTCTGTAATGAAGAACCACATACTTCTTGGCTTAAGCAATTGGCATTTTAAGTCTCACAATCATTGTCCCACAGTTGTGAGACCTGGAAGTCTGAGATCAGGTGTCAGCAGGGTAAAGCTCACTTTGGTGGGTCCAGGGAAAGACCTACTCTGGGATTCTATTCTAGCTTCTGGTAGCTTCTTCCTTCATGGCAGTGCAACACCTGTCTTCACAGGGTATTTGCCCTACTTGCTTGTCACTTTTCAATTTTTTTCCTTTTATAAAGACACCAGCCATATTGGATTAGGGACTCACCCTATTCCAGCAGGACCTCAAGTAATTGTATCCTCCAAGGGCCTATTTCCAAAATAAGTTCACATTTTGAAGGTAGGTTAGGACTTCAACATGAGTTTGGGTGCACACAGTTCAACCCAAGTACCCTCTCTTACTATGGATACACTTAGAAGCTGGATTTTATTATAAAGAAGCCTTCCTTTGTTAGGTACTTTTCTAGGTATCAAGAGATGTAGGTTCCGGACACAGGAGAGCCATAAACATAAGCAAGAATTTCAGCTGAGCTAAATAAAGGGGCTAGGATATAAAGTTTGAAGGTGCTTTTTAACTCAAATTTTCTATGATTTTCTTAGCCATTCAATTGAAACACAACTTGTAGGGTGCTTCCTCAGTGTTCCTTACTTATTGCTTTGTCTTTAGATTAAACTTTCAGAATTCTACAGCAAATGAGTCCAGTTATGTTTCTTGAAAGAGATCAAGAGCTTGGCCCTTCTGCATCAATGAAACCAATTCATGAGTTCAGGGACCTCGTCTGTTTTGCCTACAGATGATTTTCAGTAGCTAACATAGTGGCTGTCATTCAATAAATATTAGTAGACACTCACTAAATATGTGTTGAATAATATTGAATATATGAACGAATGTACTTATTTCAATATTATTTCCATGAATATGCCAAATGTGTTCAATTTCATATATCTTTACATCATTCCTCTTCACTATTAACATTGTCCTATAACTTACTGATCAGAGCGTAACTTAGAGCTCAAACATCTCATGTTCAAAATCCACAAGCAAATGGTTGTGCACAGATAAAATAATTCTGAAGTATTTACAAGATCATATTCAACGTCCTCATCATTGTGGAGGCATCAAGATACAGTAAAGATATCCACTGTATGGAAAATGGCAGGAAACTAATAAAGGCCCTTCATACAGTTTGGTGGAAAAAATCAGCACCTTTGCACAGTTGTTTCTTAAGAAGTTTTACAGTCTATTTCTGTGTATTAGATTATTTTATATAATGGGAAACCACATATACCTGAAGCAACAAGCACAGTAGAAAGCCGAGGACATGAAAAACATTGGTTTCTGTGTTACCTTGTTACACAGAAAGGGGTGATGTACAGTACTGAATGGCAGGTGCATATGAATAGCTGAAAACAGTTTATGAATTAGAAAAAATATAAAAATTCCTTCTTACTGCTTTAAAGCCTTAAAGAAAGTTAGTCTTTCTTACAATCTTCAGGGTTTTGACATTATTTATTAATTTTCAAGTTTTAAAATTGAAACTTGCCCTAGGGAAAGGCAAGAGGAGTTCCAAAGTTGTTGTGTTGTATCTGGCTAAACCAAGCAGCCCCGTACTTCCCACTGGCCCCCCCAACACCCGGACTTTGAAGGAGGACTTCACCCACGAAAAGCAATAACAAGCAAACTTACCAAGTAACCTGATTTCTTAAAGACTTTCAAATAACTCTGGGAAAATTTTTAAGTTAAGGGGAATAGAATCCAGGAGTATTTCATTTTTCCCATTTCTACCTAACCCAGGTAACCCTTTGCTAGTCAAACTGCAACAAGCCATTAGCCTGGAATGGGGGAACCATTTGAAAAATCTCCCATGGTACAGAGGTGCTTCGTCTTACTGAACAGTAAAGGAAACGGGACTCTCCCAATGACAACTTTGGAAAATTATATCTCCTTTAATTTTTCTCCCACATCCTGGTTTCATTTATGAGACTGTTCAGTTCTCCGAGGCTGTAGCTGAAAATCAGAAAAGCTTTTCTGCCAAAGAAGAAAAGATTTCCACTTGACAGAAATGCTGTTCAGAGTGATTGATTTAAAAGTGCTGAACTCATATTCAGAGCCTGAAATCCAGAAAGCGCCAGCTGGGTTGGGATTCACAATTACAAGGGTGGAGTGAGTATCTGAGTTGCAATGCATTAAGCAGTGGGGGCAATTGCTTTTCTCACCTATCCCACAAAGGATGGAGGAAGGGAAACATTTAAAAATTAAGAAGAGAAATTTAAAAACTGTTGAGTTAACTGCCTCTTGCTCTACTAGAGGCAGAATCACAGTTTGCAGAATCAGTTTTGTCCGGAAACTTTGGTGAGGAATTTAATCTTTTGGTAAATACAAATTGTTTGAAGGAGAGTTGGAGAAGACAAAATAAATGATAGAGAAGGAAAACTGTATAGACCAGTCACTTTACTAAAGCTAGGCTTACTAACTACGTAGGTGCCTGAGAACATAATGGGCCCATTTAAAACAAGCAAAGCACTTCCAGGGTGTGACTAAAAGGAGCTGCTCTACTGGAAGAAATATCTTGTGAATATTCTGCAAGAAACAGTAAGCACAAACAATGGTGCTAGGAGATTAGGACATATAATGTTAACATACTCTTTTAATTTGTGTACTGTGGTTTTAAACAGATGGATTTATCAGTGATTTATTTCTTCTTCTTCCCCCCCCCCCAATGCATACCAAGCTATTTCCTTGCATGCCATTTAAAATAAAAATATTTTTAAAGGGGACACAATGTTAAAGGAGATGTATAAATAAGACAAGTGCTAATTACAGTGTCTGAGAAGAATGTCCGTGTCTTGTAAATCGCGGCAGAACTGCTTACACAGAAGAGAGAGTTCCATTCCGAAGCTGCACCTTCCATCGAGTCATGGAGTGTAAATCTGAGCCATAAATGATCAGGAGGTACTGTACTGTGTAACTTGTACAATGTTCATAAAAGAAATTAATGAACAAATAAATATTCTCTGATGGATGAGCTCGCAAAAATACAGCTTGCAAAAATGCCTTCCTCTTTAGATGGGGAGAATGGTATGGGACTGACACCTCTTTGAACAGAGCGCCTGGTCTCACAGAGATTAATGCTTAGAAAGTAATCTCGGTGCCTGATCTTAAAGCCTTGACATAGGCCAAACCCCTGTGGTTGTCAGTAGGGGATCTGCTGGTGGGGAGGATGTAGGATCAAGCTATTTTCTCACCTTCTGGTCACAAAGCCACCAACCCACTTGCAACTCGCAGAGACCTAAGTATTGATTTGTATCCAGCAAAAGAAGTTTGCGGGTCTTTATTCTGAACAGAGGTAACCTTACAAGCTCAAAACTCTGTAAGTAAAGATGAGTTTTCTTAAAGAAGTGCTGAAAGAATGATAATGGCAGTTGCTCGCCTCTGAGTTTTGGTTGGGTAGCCCAGAAGCATTCTGAACTGGTTTTGTTGCAATGGATGAAAAGTGCACACCACCAGAAACACCACTCTTGGATGCTCATTTCTTGGGCGAGGTCCATAGCTTGGGATGACCAGCCTAAATTGCGTGGTAGGGCCTTTCAGAACCTGACTAATATAACTCTGTTTCCCACTCATGATTGTGTCCCACCGTTTCTACACAGAAGTATAGATGTTTCTAGGAGTCGATGGGGAATTGGTCACATCGCTCCCTGCACATACAAAAATCCAATAATGTTCAAGTCCTTGATATAAAATGGTGTAGTATTTCATATGACCTGGGGACCTCTTTCTTAAACATTAAACCGTCTCTAGATTATTTATAATACATGACAGGATGTAAATGTGATGTAAACTGTTGCTACATTGTATCATTTAAGGGATAATGACAAAAAATAGTCTGCATATATTCAAGACAAACAGGATTTTAAAAATATATTTTTAATCGGTTGAATCCATGGAGGTAGGATCTGCAGATACAGAGGGAAGAGGAAAGGCTGAATTTCCCTTTTCTTTCTTTTTTCTTTTGCTTCACATATCATCTCTGTCTTCTCCTACCCTCATTCTTGCCGTCTTGTCAAAAGTGTTGGGGCACTGTTTCTTCCCCGGCATGCATCACTCACCTTTCCCAGTGTATCTTCCCACCCCATTCTGCAGGGCACAAGCCAAGCCTCCTTTCTCAGTGACACTTCCTAAACTGCTTCTCCCCTTAGTAAGCTCTCCATTTTCTGCATTTGGGGCTTTAGAATTCCATGCCACACCGAATAGATCTTCTCACACCTGTTTCACTTTTCTTAATATTGCCTTCCACAGCAGGCCTAGGGTTGCTGAGGCCACGGACAGTATTACAACAAGGCAAATGCATTTTGTGTGGATTTTTAAAGTAGGCAACTTTCAATAGTTAAGAACTTCTCATTTTATTCACACGGTTTGAAATAATCATTTTAAATTCATTTGTAATTTTAAAAAGTCATCAAGAGTCTTAGAATTTTAAAGTTTGATGTTCAGCCTTATAGCAGCATTTCTCTAGTAGCTGAATAGAAATATCTTCCTTCTTCTGTCAGTAACCTATGAACCATGGATCTGTTGAGCTGCTATAAAATTTTTGTGATGATTTTAATTTCTATATGATTATAATTTTAAAATTATAGTGTATTAAAAGAGAATTAAATTTGACATTTATCAATATTAATGCTTTAGCACCAAAATCATGTGGTCCATGTAAATAATTTTGAATTAGAAGCTAGATTGGATGAGAAGATACTAATAAAGCCAAATAATCATTAGGATATGCTATGAATTATTTAGGACAAAGTCCCTCTGTGAAATTCTAGAGACAGGATGATGAACAAAAAAAAAAATGCAGCCTTAAAATAAACACACTTAAAAATTCTCAGAAACTGTAAAATAATTCAGCCAGAAATGGTTTAAAAATAGGGGGGGAAAGTGTACCTGGTATTGTGTTGGTAAGATCAATACCTCCAATCTGCCCATAGTTAAATTGGCTATAGATAGATCAATGAATTCTGGCATGTCATCTCCTGCTTGTATTTATTACATTAATTGTGTAAATTCTAAATTCTGAAGAAACACACACACCTCTCATTTGTTAGGTTGTTTCCTATAGCATAAGGTTGCCAGATAGAATGTAGGATAAATTTAAACTTAGAATCTCAGATCATTTCAGTTGAATTCGAATTTCAGATAAACAACAAAGAAACTGTTGGTGTAATTTTTTTCCAAATATTACATGTGACCTACTTATGATAAAAAGTGTATTATTTATCTAAAATTCAACTTTAACGGAGAGTCCTCTATTTTAGAAACTAACTGGACAATTTTCAGTAACTAAAACCAAACAAGTTTGCGTGTTTGTGTGTGTGTGTGTGTGTGTGTGTGTGTCTGTGAAACCTTTGGAAGATACTTTTTGTGCTTGTGGTGCTAGAAATGAAATTCAAGGCCTCCTGTATACTAGGCAAGTGCTTTACCACTGAGCTGCTTCCTGAGCCTTAGTTTGGAAGATGCTTTATTATGAGTCATCTGGTGTAACCTTTAATGTAAGACAGGTGTCCAGTTTCCAACATGCCTCTCAGATTATCTCTGATTTGACACAGTGATGGAATTTACTTCACTGTGGAACAGCTCTAATGATAAAACCATCCGGAAACTGTGCACTTTTCAAGAATAGAATATTAAGCCTTCTATTCATTGTTTTAAAGGAGATCTCCATGCTATTCAAAAGCAACTACATTGCTCTAAACTCTAACTCCTACTCCTATCTTCTCAATGTTTTTTTTTTTTTTAGGCTGAGAAAAATTACCATTTCTCCAACTTATCTCTCATAATGGTTTAATTTTCAGAGATTTGACTAGATCTAGTAATTATTCTTGAATCATATAATTTCATATCATACCACCTTTGGAAATCACTGTTATATGAGAATCTCTGTCCAAGTTTGTATCTCTTTCTCTCCTCTACCACTTCTGAGTTTTGTAGCTTACTTGTGGATATATAGTTTTCCTTCCTAAGACTTTCACAATTCTTGCAACTAGAATTATTCTACTCTTCCTCAGTGGCCCAAATGCATTGGGAGTTTTCTTTGGATACATTCACACGTTCAACAAATATTTATTGACCAGCTATGAACCGGGAACTGTCCTTGGAAAACTAGTAATAAGCAAAATACTGCTTTCATACAATTTACATTCAAGTGGCAGGAGAAAAGAAATAAAGCAAAATTATATAGTTTATTTGGTAATGATTAAGAACCAGAAGACAAGTAAAGCAAAAGAAAGCAGATGAAGGGCTGCTCTGATAAAGACACATTTGAGTAGATACTCAAATCTCCTGTGTATGAGCATGAGGCACACAGCTATCTAGGATAAGGGTACTCAGAGAAAGGACTACAGGATAACAGCCTGAGATAGGAGGATGCTTGTTGTGCCTTCAGGAATGACAAGAAAGCCAGTGAGCCTACAACATAGAGAGCTGAGGAGGAAGAGAAGTCGTAACAAAAGGAGACAGTTTCAGCCTGCATTCAGGGTATTTCTGAACAATCTTGCCTGAAATGCAAAGTAATTAATTTCTTTAGGGCCAAGATTATGTCCCAGGCAGCAAAGGCCTCTAGTTTTTGATTGTGGGCGATCTGACTCAGACATTTACTCTTCATGGATTGCAGCTTTGATTTGGCAAGTCAGTAGGGTTGGGGAGTGGCTCTTCTTTTCCTCCTTGCACCACTTGATTCCCTTCTAGAGAAGAGAACTTGTGTGATCACAGTGGACTTCCTGTATCTAGGAGGAGTGTCCTTTTGCTGAAGCTCCATCAGCAGCTGAATTTTCTGGCTAAAATTGCTGAGGGAGTTCTTGTTCATAGTCTCTGCTGCTTTAAGAGTGCCTGAATTCTGCCTAACTCATAATGAATTGGAAATAAATGTTTGCTAAACTGAATTGTTGAGCCACTCAGTCTACATTCCATCTCTACTCACGACAGTGATGCTATTTGGTAATGTCCAGAGTTCTACCAATTCACTCAGGATGGAAGATTCCTAACTCACCCTATTTTTCCTGATTTATTTGTTGACTCTTCATGTGAATTTTCTTTAGAGTCTTCTAAATTTTCATTTTAAAGTCTATTAAGTGGCCTTAATGACCACTAGAAAAACCACAGTGGAACTTCCTTTCATCCAGTCTCTTTCCTGCTATCACTGGGGATGCTCCTGTGAGATAACCCCAAAGTCTGTGTTCATTTGTTCTAATGTTTCTCACTTATTCTCAACAGACATATTTTGACCACAGAAACAACTTACAGCTTTTTGTCTCCTTCTGGTATTTACTTTATGCACGGTTGTAAAATTAAAAGTTCCACGCAAAGGTAGCTGTCGTTGACCACTGGTGACCTTTTCCTTCTCTTCTCAGGACACACACAGAATCATTTTCTTTCCTATAAATCCTAGGCTTCTGGCCTTTGAGCTGGCAGTCTTTAAAGTACGTGCTTAACTTGCCTCTGTCAAGCCATCCACTCTTATCCAGTGAAACATCTTCCAATTTCTCTCTTCTACCAATTCTCTTTCTTCTGTGTATTGTGAGTGCTCACTAAATACTAGTTGACCTCCCTGGTTTGTGCCTGTCTTACTGTCTCAATTTCTTTGTTTAAAATTTCTTCAAGTACCACATCCTTGCAGATAATTTTTTGGGTAAAACAGCGCGCTCCAGAATTATCATCATTAACAATATTGCTCATATTTGACAAATATGCTTAAAGTTACTAAGGGACCAGGTGGGGCACAGTGATCAGAGAATTAATTACCAGAAAACCTCTCCTTAAGTGAGAACAATGAATGTCCCATTCAAGTTTATATTCATATTTGGAGCCACAAAACTATACTTCACAAAAGATCCTGACCTGTCTCATATCGCAAATGACCAGATACATTTAGAAGCCCCTAGGTGCATGACTCACAAAGCTCTTTTTGTTTTGGTGATATTAGTGGACAAATACAGAAACAAAATCAAACTCTACCAATCCACATTTATGTCCTTGTTAAGCTGAAAATAACAGGCAAAATGATCTAAAGATTCTTTCAGATGAATTGTAATCTTATCTTACTCTAAATCAGTATTAGGATGAAGGGATAGTTACCTGCAAGAACAAATGGAAAGGGCCAGGGAGAGACTTTGGGGGCTCACAATTGTTCCTCAGTGGCCAGTTCTTTCATTTCTGGAAATACAGTCTTTACATGTATTTATTCTTCTGCCCCACATGGATGCCCTGAAAACCATTCTGTGGTTCTTCTGCTTTCTGTGTTTCTCCCGAAATTCTACTGTGTCAGTCTGGGCATGCATCCAACACAAGTAAATGAAAACATCTTCATGCTGTCCAGCTTCAGAACCGCATACCAGTTGCTAATCGCTGTCTTTCCCATCCCACATCCAAATGTTAGCATATACAATATCAATCAGCTGTTCCTTTCATCTTTTTAACACCGTGGAGGTGTTTATATTTGCGTGGGACACTTGAGCAAGTCCAGCCAATGGGCTTTGGGATGGGGGGAGGCCCTAGACAGGGAGCAGCCTCAACTGGAAACAGGAACCGAAAATGTTTTTGGTAAAACACTACCTTTGCCCCAATCTAACTGTCTAGCTCAATCCCTGACCTTCTTGAAACAGGTCACCCTTAGAATTATGGGGCAGTTTGATAAGCTGGAATATACTAATTTATTGGCCATTTAAAGAAGAGGAAATTTTATTATGGATTACTGTGCTTTCTTGAAAACTTCTTTAAATAATTAAAAACATCTGGAAGACATTTTAATATATCATAAACAAGAGGAAATCCAAAGCACGTGACTTCTAAGAAAATGATGCAGATAAGAATTCTTTGCCAAATTTACTGTAATCTGTTTTTCTTTTTTCCGGGGTGGAAGTTTGGATGTGGGGGATTCAAGAAAGGAGGGCAAGCGAGAATAGCATTGAGAATTCTGCAGAGACAACAGTTATTTCAAAATTAGTCTGCTGCTATTTTTGGCCGGTGTTAGAAGGCATTACACATTGGCAGAGTCTCTGAAATACACTTGGTTTCTTTTTAGAAATTAGTCTTTTTACTGGTAACTTTCTTTTGGAAATAGACAAATAATTCAGTAAACACAAACTAAATTAGGAGGTTGTGATAAGAAAGTAGAACTAGAAAGGGGACATCTTCCAGGGTGAATTTAGGTAAAGGAGAGACTATTTGCTTAGTATTTTACTCTTCCTTTCTGAACCCATCTTTTATTTGGCTAACAGTATCATAAGGTTACATGCATTTCCAATAGATATTACGGGAAATTGATGCTGCCTACAACACTTCAAAGATTTTCCAACTGGTCTTTCATCAGATAAGGAATAGGCCAGCTTTAGTAATATATTTCAGAAACTTTCTCCTTAAACGTGGAACTCTATGGGAAATAATCAAGAGTTGAAGAACTGTGTCTTCTTAAAATTGTGAGTAACGCCATGTAGACCCACACACACATCGCTGCATAGCAATGTGGCCAGCACTTACTTTACTTGGCTTCTAAATTCCGGATGTATATTTAATAACTCCA
Organism: Heterocephalus glaber; assembly: GCF_000247695.1. The sequence continues at coordinate 9,755,951 of NW_004624742.1, read as the reverse complement.
TGAAAATAACAGTGTACTTTTGTTTGGTATAGGGTATATTTTAAGTATATAAATAGTATATAAAAACTCATTGTAGGGCTATAAATCTAAAATTACACAGAGTTTGTGAAAGAAGCAGTAGTGTATTATAAAATGCAGGAACCTGTTATATTCCTGGATAAATTCCAGATTTGGTGCTGTGGTGAAAGGCAGAACTGAAGGAAGACACCCTGAATTTCATGTTCTTCCTAAGATGGGAATAATATTACCCATATTTTCTATGATTAAATGAGATAATATTTAATATATGAAGGAACTGGCACAATTTCTAAAATAGTGGGGTATTCACTGATCTAGGATAATGGATGATAGCTGTTATTATTGATACAATTTATTAATATTGCACAAACAATCCCATAAAGGACTTGCTGGTGACAAGACATTTTGCTTTTCATTCTCACTCCCTTTGGGGCAGGGGATAATTATTCTGCATGCTTCTTTCTGCTGAAAGGTTGCTCGACTGAATGACCAACTCACCCCTTCCTCATATTTCACCATAAAGATGGATTCTGACCCTTTCCTTCCAGGCCAAGACGCAGACACAGTAGGAAGCTTGTCTATGTAGAGGAACAATTAATTACAAAATATCAATTCATCTAACATCAGACATTGTGGGAAAGGCTAAAGATAAGAAATGGATGACACAAGCTTTCTGCTGGGCTAGAGAAACCCAAGAAGCATTTGTCTCCCCAGAAGGTAGCAGTACACACAACTGGCAGACTAAACCGGTCATTCATGTTGACTGTGGGAGTTGGGGGGACGGGGCAGCAGTAAGGTGTAGTCAGCCCTCTCCACCTGCAGGTTCTGCTTCAGTGGATTCAACCAACCTTGGATTAAAAATATTTTTTAAAATTACATCTTTATTGAACATGTACAGCCCTTTTCTTGTCACTTTAACAATACAGTGTAACAGATTGTATTAGGTATTATAAGTAGCATATAGATGATACAGGCTATATAGAAGGATGTAAGGCACATGCAAATACTATGCCATTTCATATATGCAAATATCTCCAGATCATATATGCAAACATCTACAGGGCTGAGGGGCCCTGGGACTGATCCCCTGTGCATATCAAGGGACAATTAAGAGGTTTACATTTTCAAGATTGTTAGTCATCTATGTGGAGCTTAAAGAACAAGGTACTCGGAGAGGATGGCTCTGAGTCAGAGACACACGGTTCCATATTCCAATTCTATAATTTTCCAACATGAAGCACGGAGCAAGTTATGTAACTTTTCTTAGTTTTGTGTTCCTCACCCGAGAAAAGGGAAACAACATAAATTCAAATTTATGAACACCAGTGTTAATTTATGATAAGAATCTGGTGGGTGGCAGCCTTCAATAATGATACCTGTTATTACTGGGCATTATTATCATCATTTAGAAGTCCTAAGGGCTTATTTAATTTACAAATCACTTTTCCTGTAATGAAAATACAATTCAGATCATTTATAAATTTATACATGTTCTTATATTGGTATGAACATTAGCAAGTATGATCATTAACCATGAAGATAAATTTCTAAAATATTTTTGAAAAATACCTCACCTATCATAGTGCATGTTGAAAGTTTTAAAGATGTACTAGGTTCCAAGAAATTTATTAAAATAATGTAAGATTTCATGTTTTCAAAGATGACAGCCAGTGTTTTATAAAATTTATGTTGAACTAATGTAAAAAATGAAGAATCATTTAAAAACCCACACTTGAAGGAGATGATAGTAGATTATATTTACCGTTCCTCTGACTCCTTTGTGCTTAATAGGAACACAGAACAACAGCCTGAATAATGCTCAACTGCAGATTAGGTGAGCAGGAACAGATTTTTATTACAAAGAAAATTACAAGGCTAATTTGCATTGACTGGTTTAAACAACAGTCTACCAACCACACTAATCTGAGAAAATATTACATTTAGACAGAAATGGGAGAAATGAGGTTAAGATAATGATTTTTTCATATTCATATTTCAGAAGCATGATATCTTGAAATGGATTGTCAGATGTGTTAATGGGCCTTACTATTTCATTTTAACACTAAATAGAAAAAAAATTGTTTCTGGAAGCTATACTTTACAGGAGGCTTCCATAAACCCAAATCCAATAATTGTTAGCTGCACAAGAGGCATGGAGCACATTAAAACCCAACATGATAGAGGATTATTTAGTAGATCAGGGATTTCATCATAAATATTTCTATGAAGATTGTGGGGAATCAAAATTAAAGCAATTAACTGAAGAAAAAAATACTAATATTTAATAAAAACATATGCTGTTTTGATAGATAGGAGGAAGCAAAATAATATATGCTAGTATGTATGGAGAGAATTTTAATAGCTTTTTCACCAATTCTGTTTGAGCACTGACATGTTATATCTTATCTTCATGGGATTCAGAAATATCTTTTCTTCATTTTGGATCATGGCCCATGGAGATATTCTTTGGATTGCAATATCTACTCATATGGTTTAACAATTTGTATTGTCAACCAGTCTGTATACACACATTTTGAAAGGATCTTTAGCTTTTGCTAGTGAAGCCATTTCCAGATTAGAGAGTAAAACAAAGGATAAACCTCTTGGTCTAATGTTAAGAAAGAAACAAACAAGAAACAAATAAACGTAAATTGTTCTAGAATTAGAACATGGTAAATATTTTTAGAACATAATAAATATATCCCATGGTCATTAACTATAGTCTCACACACTTAAGAATGCAGGCGGTCATATAAAGGCAAACAAGGGGAAAAATTTAGGGATGTTACTCAAGCTGCCTATGTTAAAGTATTACTGCTGTAGAAGTCATCAGTAAATTTTAGAACAGTGCCCGATTACTCTTTCTCTGTGCTCAGTTACTGATGCTATCTGCCAAGCTGTAGTCAAACTTTGTAAATAAATAAACCCATAAAGCCCTTGGGGAAAAGTCCTTAATCTACAATACAGAGATTTTGTAGCTTAGAAAATAGAAACTTTGGAAATAAACTTTTGCAAGATACTAGTAGGACTGGTGTTCATCCTTCTACTCACGGTGTCAACAAAAGCACAGGCAGTGTGGTTCATTAATTTAACAAAATAATGTTGAACCAAACTCTGTAATTTGGTTATTTTAGAGAACATGGCAGACTTGGTCTCTATCCTCATGGAACACATATCCCATTAGAGTATCCTTTAATATACTGACTTTAAAGTCCAGGCAGTATGAATATTAGGCAAATAGTCATCCATCCATGTAAACTGTGACTAGAATGTAAATACCAAGAGCATGCACAGTGGAAAACAATGTTGGAGAGCTAGAAAATATGAAGTTCCTGATATAAACCTCATCTAAGTTGATCCTCAATTTTTCAATGACTACTATTACAAATAAGGTAAATTGCTGATTTCCTCTTGCATGATAACGTGTTATATAAGTGTAGAAGTATAGGTAGTTTTGAAAGACAATATGCTGTAATAGCCAAATGTTCACATTCAAATCAAAATTATTTAACTGTTTGGTTGTATTTTCCTGGGAGCTGAAAAGAAACTCATCAAAGTCCAGCCTATTTTTAAAAAAGAGGATGCAGCATACTCACTGGAAATCTTCATAAAAGACAGAGAATGTAAATGTGACTATAAAAGTAATATACTATGGATGAGTCCTTAGATGATGAAAAAAGATCTCTTTGACTGGAGAAGTTGGCATTGGACTGAACTATGACATATAGGTAACATTTGGTGTGTGAAAATGGCAAAGAGTGATTTTAAGAGGAAAAACTAACTGAATACATAGTCAAAAAAGCCCCAGAGTCAATCAGACAAATTTAACCCTCCAGATTTTCCTGAGGAATTTTTACGATCCAGACATAAGCTAGGAGCTCAGGATGCTGAGGTCTGTGACAAGGACAGAGAGGCAGGCTGGAGTGAAATTGTGGCCCGATTATGGCTGATCTTAACTGAAAATTAACGACTCTTAACTTTTTTAAAGTAAGAAGAATCATTGAAAACTTTGGATTATAGTCAGAGCTGGTGCTTAGGAAGATTAATTTAGCAACGCTAGCCCAGTCGATTAGAGATAAGGGAAAGACTGGCAGAAAGATCTGGCAAGAATTAGGCCAGGAACAATGAGGTGGTAAATTCTGGAGTAATCTGAAAATTAGAAAACTTGACAGTTGAATGGATGTAGGGAATGAAAGAAAGAAAACTATCTAAATTTACTCACATGTTTAAAACTCAGGTACCAGGAGACTGTTATGACAATGATCAGTGGGGTCCTGGAGGATGTTCAGCTTTCAGAAAGAAGGAAGAAAAGAAAGAAAGGAAGATAGAGGGAAAAGGAGGGAGAGAGTGAGGGTAAAACAAACAAAACAAAACAAAAGCCAGTGCCTTGATTTGTAGCATTTGCTTCTCTGTGATATAAATGTTTCTACCCTGGCTGACTTTGGGATTGAAAAGAGAAGCACATAGTAAGTCCTCATAGGCTAATATAAATCAGCTCCAGTTGCCAGTAAAAGACACCAAGAAATGAAAGAGAGGGAATTTGAGAAAAGTACTGGGGACTTCGTCTTTGGAGACACTGAAGTGATTGGTAGAAACACCTAAGTGGTAATATTCAGCAAACTGTTGAAAATTATGGCTCGTAGTCCAGTGGAGAAGTCAGTTGGATATACAGACTATGTATTCAAGATACGTAGGGAAAGCGGGTAGGGAGAAAAAAACGATTAGATATAATGATAGACTCTTAGAAAATACCTGAATTTGGTGTATCATTTCATTTTCTGTTGCTAACAGAATACATGAGGCATGGTACCTTATAACCAAAAAAGGTTCATGTAGCTACAGTTTTAGAGATTCAAGAGCATGGGTTCAGCCTGTGCTGAGATCTTTGGGTGTGTCACAATGCATTACAGCTAGAACATGAGCAAGAGGGAGAGATTTTTATGGTGAGACAGGTATAAGAGAGCTTCAGGGACTTGCTATTTGATAACATTTCACTCACATGAGAACTTATTTATTTTGCAAGACCAGCATTAATCCCTTCTGAGGGCAGTGACCCTAATGACCTAACCACTTCCCCCTAGGCAACACCTCTTAAAGGTTCTCCCACCTCTCAACATCACCCGGTGGGGACAGGAACTTTTGAAAGACAAGCAACATCCAAACCATAGCATTTAGGGAGAAGAGACAGAATATGAATTGTCTGCAAAGGTCAGAGGCAAAACAGAAGGGTGATATATTCTTGGAAACCAAGAAAAACCCAAACACGTTTAGGGGATCTAACTAACATATCAGAGGTGGTAGGGAGATCAAGGATAATAAAGTTGAAAGAAAAGTCATTAGATGGGACTCTAAACCATTGTGACCTCTGCGGAAGCAGTTTCAGCAGAGAGTTATGGGTTGGGAGAGAATTTTAGCTGTGTATATATTCTCAGTTCCCCAATACATTTGGCAGTGAAAGGAATGAGAAAATATGAAAGGGCATCATTTTTGAGCTATCATTATTTCACTGGAAATTTAGTTACAAGATTAGAAAAAAAATAAACTCCTATAAACCTCACTAGTGGCAAGAATGGATTTGTGCCAAAGTCCAGTCCTGTAACCCCATCAAAACTTACCCTCAGGCCGTCTATTATTTGCTATGGGCCTTTCTTAGTCAGACCACTTGGGAGAATAAAGGCACTCATGGAAAGCTGTGACCAAGCAAACAGAAGCAGTGGAACAAGCCAACAACAATCACAAGAAGGGGAAGAATATGACAAAGCATGTGCTTTATGAAAAATATGGAGGTGAGGGGAGCGAGAAGGAACACCAAGAACAAATACCTGAAAAAAATACATTTTTGTAGAATGACTTGTGTTGTTGAGCCAATTTAAAGTTTAATAAAACCGAATTGTCCTCTGAACCCACAATTCTTATTTCCTGTCAGTCTCTGTGATATTTTCTTCTTGCTTGGAAAAAAAGATTTCTCCATTCCCACATGTCCAGATGCCACTCTCAGTGTTAGGGCCTGGCCCAACTTATCTTCCTTCCTTCTTTATGTCCTGTCGTCCTCAACTACCTTCTCATCAAGTTGCTCAGATAACCTGATCTTTTTATCTATACAAGAGATACTATAGAACAATAGGTATTTATTAAGAACTTCATGTGTACAATATTACAGGCTGATTTAGAAAAAGTATTTTGGTGCTTTTTTGAATTGGATTGAAATTTTAAAAAAATACAATAAAATCTTGATTTGCAAGAAAAATAAATTCCTCTTGTAATCCAAAGCACTTGTATTTCAAATCAGTGAGTCAGAGAGAGAGAGAGAGAGAGAGAACCAGTTGTGACTGTGTGGTGTTCAGCATGATGTACTACTTGTACTGCAAGACATTGCTTGTTTGTTTATAAAGTTAAAATTTCTTAGAAATGTTTGCTTATCTCACAGAAGTTACTTGCAATCCAAGGTTTGACTCTATATAATTTTTTATTGAAACCGTGAGGCTAATAGTATATAGAAGCTGTTGTATAGCTGAAGACAAGCTATAGTATATATTTAAAAGCACATTGTTTTGAAAAGTAGGTTCTGAAGAAAAAGAATAGCTATCTAAGAAATGAATTTGGAATCAATTGGAAGAAAAAAGTAATTTATCAATATCATCCATTTCAACTATAAGGAGGATAAGACTTTTTAAATAAATTAATTGACTTGACCCACCCTTATTCAGCCAGTGGCATCTATTATCTCAGGGAGGATTTGGATTATTAATGCAGGAATATGAAGAGAAAAAAGTCATTGTGTAGGGAAGAATTTTAATTTTTATCATAACTGTGTAGTGAGACAAAAATCTTGTGAATTAAAATTTATGGTAACTGAAAGAGTATTTCTAAATTCCAAAAGCTGTTTACATATACAAATTAAAGTCTTAGAGTAGTGATGGTGAACCTTTTAGACCTTTCAGGGATAACAAGCAGCCCCCAGTGGCACCTGTGCCATAGCTTCACCACGACTGCCTGGGAGGAATGAAAATATACCTTAAAGAGAACCGGATGTGAGAAAATCATACCTTAAACCCAAAGAAAGAGAAAGGGAGAGTCCTGATAATGATTCTTAGAGAATTCAAAGGAAGGGAGGAAATAATTCAAATTGCGTGCCCTGGATTTTTCTTTAGGAAAATCAAGGAGGTGAAAAGGAAGAGGAGTAGGGTTTCCAACAGATACGCTTGAAAAAAAATCTCAGCGCTTGATCTTGCAGGCTATAGTTCAGGAAAATTATAGTCCTCTGAAAAAAAATGCCTCAAGTCCATGTGATGATGAACTGAGCCGTATTTAATCAGAGAGTGGAATGGAGAAGAGCCTTCGAGTGCAGCTCAGTCAGCTCTGGGACAAAACTCCACAGAGGACAAATTTTAGCATGGCACGTTAAGGGAGAGGGAAGGTGCCTTAGAGAAGAGCTCTACAGCTTCCTTATGAGTCTGGGAGGCTCACGAAGGTGATGGAACAAAGATGCAATGGACTTTCCGAGGGACCCCATGGGGATGCAGAGACGCTGGCCAGAGATTCTGCAGGAGCAGTAAGAGCTGAGACAGTCTAGTCAAAGCTGGGCAGGACATTTCCTTGAAATTCACCAGACAGACATTTCAGCATTGACACTGTGTTCACCACCCCACCTCTACTGATCCTGACAAAAAGAAAGCAGCATTAGCCCTTCACTGAGCATCACGGCCAGATGCCAGCAGCTGTAGGAGACCAGAGAGACTTTGTCAGATCTTACACAAGCAAAGATATGAAGGGCAGCATGCCAACCTTCTTTCTCTTCGAAAGAAGGAAACAAGTTTTTCCATCAACCCATCTATTTCTTGAGAAATAGAAAAGAAAAGAGATATCAGTAAGAATTTGATAGACTATAGATTAATTGAATATTTACCCAGAATATTTTGTTTTAAATGCACAAGCTTGAGATTCTTTACCAAGTTCAAATTTATATTGCCCAATACCAGGTGGAATACAGAGCTTGAAAGATCATTCTAATTATGGAAAATGAGTAGCAACATTTCTTTTGGACCTTTTGAAACACAATCCCTATATTTGGTTACACAAACTAATGCGGAGGAACAAAAATATTGTAAGATATGGTTTTGTTGAAAGCATTTTTAGGTTGCCACAATATTCATCATTTCTAATTTTGTGGTGAAAAGTAGAGAAAGCAAATAATTGAAGAGAAAGCAATTTTTCCTTTGCACAACACAGTAAAAAGGACCAGGCAGTAAGATCAGAATAAAGCAAGTCAGAATCTCATATCATAAGATCCAAATTGAGTTAAGACTGTGGTATGGCTTTTAGGAAACTGAGTGTAATCCAGAGAATTTTCAGCACCTGAAGCACCAGAAATAAACTGAAGTTGTTTATTTCCTAAAGCAAAGAGGGCTTAAATAAAATAGATTAAGGTAAAGTTTATTGACAAAGTTACAATATCTAGAAAATTGTGCTCGTTTAAATCTTGCTCGAAAACTGTGTTCCTCTTGCTCTAAATGTAGATGATGGCAATGTTAAAATTTACCACAGTACCTGTGCTATATTTTTTAACAAATGTCTAATTGTATAGGAAAAAGCTTGATTTTGGAAAAAATATTCTATTGAAATCTATAATTTTATGAGCACACAGTCCTTTTAGAATGGGTTCATATTCATAAGCCAAATAACATTTGTTGGCAGTTACTTAATTAGACTGGAGGTATCCTTTCAAAGATAAGTTGCAAAGTTGTCAGGTGGCAACAAATATGTCATAGTAAAGACATGAGTTTATAAGTAATATGTATAGGATATTCTGATTATTGTGGAAGTTGAGGGAACCTTGTCAAATTTGAGAGTTTAAACATTATAGAAATACCCAGGTGTGGTGGTGCACGCCTGTAATCCCAACACTCAGGAGGCTGAGGTAGGAGGATTGCCAGGAATTCAAGGCCAGTCTGGGCTACATATTAAGTTCAAGGCCAACCTGAACTACATATCAAGACCCTGTCTCAAAAAACAAGCAAAAACAACAACAAACATATATATACCTTTACCCAGAATTACTTCTTTCTGGCTTCTGACTGAACCATTTGATTTATTGAAAACAAAATTTTGGTGCAGGCAGTGAAAAATGTGTGTTCATTATTGCACAATATCTTTCCATGCATTTCAAAAAGTCATTCATATTTATTGTCATATTATTTTCTTTAAGAAAGTAGCTACCATTTCATAGGTCTACAAATAGTGCCACAGTGTCTCCAATTTTAATAATTAAAGTATCTTGGAGTTGTGTTTATTTCTTTAGTTATCCTTCCTGAACCACTGTTTTTTCCTTAAGAAAAATGAAGATTTCTGTAGCTTACACTTCACCATATCTTAGGTGAAGAAATGTTAAACTACAGAAGTAAAACCTAGGACATTAAAAGAAAGACAAATGAGTAACCTGGATCTCCAAATATATCCAACTTCACTAGTTAGTAATCAAAAAAGAACAAATAAAAACAAGATTTCTTTAAATTTGATAGGAGAGTTTTCTGTTTTATTTTTCTTACTACTTATGCTTGCCACTATGCTGTGAGAGAGATCTCGTCTATACTCGATAGAAGCATAATTGATGCAGTATTTCTGTAGAGCAACTTGCAAATATACGTGGACTATTTACAGATGTTCATAGGCTTTGAAATGGTCTCCATACCTAAGAACTCATTCTAAAGACATAGTAGTAAATCCGTGCTCTGGATACAAGCATTTTCATTGCACACAGTTTTCCATTATAAAATGCGAAAATGGAAATAATATAAATTTGTGATCATAAGAAACTAAATTTTAAAAAGCTTTTTTTTGCATGCTTCACTTTGAGATGAGCTCTTAAATTCAGTTCTCTACCAGTCAACATCCAATTTAACTCAAGTGTCATTTTATGCTAGAGTTAATCCACTTATTTTTAATAGACTAGTATGATGCTAATTAAGAACATGTTTTTAAAGACTATGTAAAGTAACAGTAAAATTTCCACCATGAAATTTTGTGTTTATGTATGGGTATATTTGTGTGGGAAGGCAAAACAACCCAAAAGTGCTACTAGAGGTTTCTTCTCACTGATAAAATGATATATGATTTTATGTTATTTTCTTTTTAAAATTTTCTGAATTTTATGAAATTTTTCATTTTTATAAATGAAACTATTAGTTTTAGAATCAGAAAAATTAAAATCATGAAAACTAAAGACAAAATAAGTCTTAAAAATACCATACCTATTATACAAAAATTTCATCTCCCAAATTCCTCTATTTGTACATAGTATTTTCTTACTAAATATTTTTTTAAAAATAGAAATGAAATTTAGAAATATTCAAAAAATGATGCTAGACAGTACCCCCAAATCATGAGTAATGTGAACAATGTCTCATGTTTTATATAAATGTACATTTTTCATAGTGGTTACATATACATGGGCCAGCTGCTTCTTTTGCCTACTCAACCTGTTTTCATCAGAGAATCAGAAAATTTGAGTGGAAAAGAACCCTAGGAACCAACCACTTGAAATCTCTCTTAGTGCAAGACAATTTATTATAACTCCTTGAGAAGTGGTCCCTTCAAACATGTTTCTAAACTCCTAACACTAGGAGGTATTTCCATTTGCTGGGCAGTTTAGATTGTTTTAAAGTCCTTCTTACATTGAGTGATTAGAGTTGAAAAGACCTCAGTGTCTACTTACTTTATACTCTATGTCTTTATGTGAAAGGACATTGGCCATCTGCAGCCCTGAGCTTCCCTTTCTGCTGGAAATCAAGGAAGACAGTTTACCTTAGAGGGCTGGAGGCTAAGTCTGGGATTCTAAAAGGGAGGTCCACAGACCTCCGGCATCGTATCATCTGAGAACCTTTTGTGAAACAGATTTGTACATTTTCCCTGAACCAGTGTATTTGCTGGTAGAGTCCAGGAGTACCTCTTTCTTACCAGCTTCCTAATTGATTGTGAGGGTGAGGGAAAGGGGTGGGGTAGGAGGCCATGATGGAAAGGAACAAGCCGTTCTTAGACTGTTGCTTGCCTGGTTTGAAAGTGGCAATATGAAGATTTAATTGGAGGATGTAATCCTCCAGTGGGTCAGTGTCAAACCTAATGCTAGCTCCATTTCATTCCACCATTAATCCTCTTGTTAAAATATCATCCAGTCAACACCCATTATCTACTCTACCGGGCATATGCTGAGGTTGAGGAGACAGAGATGAAGAACCTGTGGTCAGTGCTGGTGAGAAGCTCATTCCTGGCATGACGACATGGGGACTACCTGGCTAAGAAAGACACCAGTATACTGGCATCAGTGTTTGATGATTTTTCCATTGCCGCCTTGCTTTTAGAGGTACTATCAGCAGGAAGGTAGTGAATACACATTGCTTCATTTTTGTTTTGTTTTGTTTCAGTGAAGTGACTAGAACAAAATTAATCACTTTATAGTGAACAATTCAATTCAGTGACACTCCTAATGTAAAGCCATTACCTTTATTTAGTTACAAACATTTTAATAACCCCAAAATATCATTTGAGCAGTTACTTCCCACCCATCCTCTATCCAGGGAATATTTTTGATGGTTCTTTTCCTGTTTTGGTTAACTTTACTCCCTGCCCAGTTAAACCTGAACATTGAGATTGTTTCCATCTCTTGTCAATATTTATTCTGTTCAGTATTCTACATTATGAGCAGCTCATATCATGTCATTTTTTACTTCATAGAAGTAAAAATGAACCCTCAACTTCCTGACTATTTGATACAATATGCCATTTTTGTGATAGTTATAGCACAAGTCATATTAATTAAGAAAATAATATATATGTGTTGTGAACATTTAAATAATATGTTAGAGAATAAAAAGTGAGAGATTTACCAAGATAACTGTCAGTAGCATTTCGGTATTTCTGGATTCAGTTATATGCATATCCTCTGAACAAAACTTTATCACGTTAATCATATCATTGCATCGACAATCAGTCATACCATTTGTTCATTATTTTTATGAACTTTGTTAATTTTCATTTATTCGTTTGTTCTTTCAATCAATATTTATTGGATGCTTATTAGAAGGCTAAAATTCTTCTAGGGAATGAGGATACAGAAGTGAATAAATATCCATGTCAGCATCTACCAGATCATTATTTGAAATAAGAATACATCATTCCATCACATAGGTGCACCATAACTTAACACAATTAATTTAACCATGTTTTTTCTGATAACCAGAAAATTCTTTTAAACAATATTTATTGAATATTTACCACATACAAGGCACTAGGCTGAGATGGAGTATATTTGCTTCATGTTTGTATAAAGTTCAATTAAAGTAGTATTCAGTATTAAAATAACCTCTCTATTATACTTGAGGCAAAGTTGGGTTTTCAAGAGCCTGTGGGTGAAGGAGACTCAATCATTCCAACTGTGTTCAGGACTATAGGAAATACATTAACCCCCCCATCCCCCAAAGATTGTGCAAAAGAATAAATAATGAAAAGAATTAAAACCTTTTTGGCTGGGACACCAACCATTCAGATAGACATTTCATTACTAAGGACAGATATAATGTATTTAAAAAATGGATGCCTACTAGCTTAGGTATACATCTAGTGAGCACTGTAGGAATACAGTTGATTCTTTTCTGCACTTTTTTGTGGTGTTTTTGTTTTATTTTGTGGGAAATGGGAAATATTTGTGTTTTTTCATTTACATATTTGGCTATGTAGGAACCCAAGGGAATGAATCATTCTGGATAGTTGAAAATTTTAATCATTTTTGATGGAAATCTTTCTAAAATGGATTTCACACTTCTCTGCCTTCTTAAACAGAGTGGATGGAATGTAATTAATCTTTTTTTGATGACTTGGTTTTATCATTGTGAACATTAATGACTGTGCTGTGCTATCCAGAGATGACGTCTTCCACACCAATTGTAATGTGCAGGGTGGTCTGTGGTTCTATTTATTAGTCTTTCTGAATACCTGTATCTAAGTTATGTTCTTTGTTCACAGGTGGACTGTCAGCTGCCACTCTTGCCACTACTGGTAAAGTGGCACAGTGCAGGCGCAGATGTGGACTAAGGAGGAAGAGAAAGCTGAGTTCCTATCTCAGCTCTTGATTTGGGGCCACTTACCCCAAAAATAAACTCAGTAGCTTCATCTGCAAAATAAACACAGTAATCTATTTAACAGAGTAAGTGATATACTTAACAAAGATATCTTAAGCAATAAATGGATAGGTCTGATATATATATATATAAATATATATGTATGAATATATATATGACTATATATATGAGAAATAAACTGTTAGTTCTTATCTGCTCTAGATACCTTACTAATGAAAACATTTGTCCCGACTGCACTACATTTTTTTACTCCGCTGTGGGACTGAAAGCAGGAAAGTGAAGTTGATAGGATTGTTTTGGGGTTTTTTTTGGTACCGAGGATCGAACTCGGGACCTTGTGCTTTCGAGGCACATGCTGGAACCACTGAGCTAAATCCCTGGCCCCTAGATAGGATGGTTGACAAAATCAAATTAAAGGTTTTTTGGGTGGGTGAGGTACTGAGGGTTCTCAGTTTGATTCCATGTAAAATTTGTGACATTAACTTCAGGTGCTTTTTTAACCACTTACTTCTTGACCTCTCTTCTAGGAAAGAAAGAGTCTGCCTCCAGAAAGTGGAGTTCCAGAGGGAAAAGTACAACTTAGTTATTTTGGAATTCAACATAATATGAAAAATGTCTTCTATCAGTTCAAATATTCTCTCTTCTAAGATATGAACTTAGTTATCTAGCCCAGAAAAACAAACATTCTTTTAAAATTATTTAGTTATAGTTCGTAAATACTTAACTTACACTATGTTTCTAGGTGCCAGGGAAAAAGCAGCAAACAAAACAAAACAAAACAAAACAAATAAAAATCTCTGTCCATGTGCAACTCCCACTTTAGGACAAAAATAGAAAGTTAAACACTATAAGTCTCCTTGAGAAAAATTAATTAGGAAAGAACCTAAATCAAACCAAGGAGTCAGGGAGAAAAATATAATGATTGAAGGGACAATGGAAAATATTTGAAGAAGGACTTAAAGAAGATAGCCGTCGATGTAGTTAGAGAAAGAAAGTTTTAAACAGAGATAACAGCAGACACTAAAGAAAGTAGAAAAGTACCTGTTTTTGAAGAATAGTAAGGTTTCTCAGGGGTTGACATAGAATGGTTATGTCAGATGACGATAAGAGCAAGCCACATTAGGAGTACCTGGGTTCAGGTACTGGGTAGAATTAAAGTACAACTTTAAGTCGACAATTACATTAAAGGTAAATGGTCTAAATGTCCCAATTAAACAACAGAGATTATCAGATTAGATACACATGCAAGCCCTTACTTGCATCCATAGGTCACAATAAATTAAAATTAGTAAAATAGCAGGCCACAAATAAATTAAAATTAAAACTAAAAGTTGGGGGCAAAGATAAATATAACATTCTAGCACCAATCAAAAGAAATTTGTAATGTCCATACTAAATCAGACAAAGTAGATTTATGGCAAATAATATTACTGTAATAAAGGAAGGTGTCTCAAAATGAGAGATGGGAAAAATCATAAAGAGGACATAAGACATAAATATCTATGCAGTTAACAACAGAGCATCAGTATATATATGACTCAAGTCCGTAGACCTTCAAGGACAAAGGGACAAACCTCATGATATAGGTAAAGATTTTAATACTCCTCTCTTAATAATTAATAGAACAAGTGGAAAATTGGTAAAGACAAAATATTTGAATATCAATCATCTACACTTTGTTGACTTCTATAATATGTCTTACTCCCAAACAGCAGAATACATTTCCCCCCCAAGGGCACACAAGCTATTTATCAAGATACATTGATTCCCAGGGAATAAAAGATCAACCTGCAAGGATTCAAAGCATAAAAAGTGTATTTCCTGGTTACAATGTAATTGGAGCACAATGTAAATAGAAGTTAATAGTAAAAAAAAAAAAACCTCTGAAAAATCTATAAATAATTGGAAGTAATTAAGAATACATTTTTTCTTCCCTAATGGCATGGGTGATTCCAGAATCTTTCACATACCAGAATCTGTAGAGGCACAAGTCCCTTATATAATCAGTATATTATTCACCAGTTAGTATATATTATTGCCATTACAGTATTGCCATAACTTATGAACATCCTCTTATATACTTTAAGTCACCTCTAGATTACTTATAATACCTAATACAATATAATTACTAAGTAAACAGTTTTATACTGTACTGCTAGGGAATAAAGAAGTATCTACTCAATACAGATGTATTTTTCTACATATTTTTAATCTACCATTGGTTGACTCTACAGATGCAGAGCCCATGGATACGAAGAGCTGACTACACTAAATAAGTCAATGAGTCAAATAAGAAAATAAAATGGAAAATTAAGAAGTATTTTTACCCAATAAGTTTATTGGTACATTTAGGTATAAAATAGTTACATACATCATTGGGATCTTGTACCATCACATGCTGTATCTTGGTTCTTATTTTTTTCCCTTTCCCTTGCCCTCCCTTCACCCCCTCCACCCTTCCTTATTTGCAAAGACTTTGTTTCCATTTTTTTTCCTTTTCTCATGTTTTTTCTTTTCCCTTCTTTCTTTTCCCCTACCCCTCCAACTTCCCCTTCTCCTTTAGACCTTTACTTCCTATTACACAATATCAATTATACATTTTTTAAATTACAATATCAAGATCTAGGAGACATTACCACAGAATTTGCAGAATTTAAAAGGATATAGAAAGCATATTACAAAAATCTGTTTTGAAATAAATTTGACAACTTCTAAGAAGTACTTTGAAAGACAAATTTATGAAACTAACTCTGGAGGAAATATAAAATTTTTAAATCAACTTGGAAGCAAAACTTACCAAAATTTCTGGGTTATAGTAAAAATAATGTTTAGGGGAAATTTTATATTCCTAAACACGCAGATTAGAAATAAAACATCAAAATAAGAAGCCTCATCTTTAGAAAATAAGGGAAAGTCATATTAAAACAAGTAAGCAAAATAAAGGAAATGGTGAAGATCAGAGCAGAAATTTTAAAACAATTTAATAGAGAAGATCAATGAGCAAAACCTGGTTGTTTGAGCAAATTACTAAAATTGATAGATCTCTAATGAAGTGATCAGGGAAAAGAAGAAAGAAAATATAAATTACTAATAGTATGAAAAAAATAAATGATATCGATACAGACTCTACAGGTACAAAAGTATTATAAGGTAAATTAGTCTCAACAAATCTGGCTAATTACATAACTAATCCATTTCTTGCAATCACAAACTATGAACGTCTACTCAGGAAGATATATATAACCTGAGCAGCCTTCTGCATAGAAATAAATTGTTATATAGTTAAATTTTTTTTCACAAAGAGAAGTTCTATTTCAGGAGGTTTAAGTGGATAATTGAAGAAAGAAATAATACAGGTTCAACACAAACTCTTCCAGAGTACTAAAGAGATGGGAAATTTTCCTACTATACTGTAAAGCCAGCATTACTCCAAAACCAAACCAAATACTAGGAAAAACAAATAAATTACATATCAATATATCTCATAAACATAGATGTAAAAATTCTTTGCATTGTTAGGAAATTTAATCCAATAATATAAAAAAGGCATAAATGTCATAACCAAGTAGGGTTGATATGAGAGGTGCAGATTAGTTTAACATCTGAAAATCAATAAATGTAATTCACCATATCAGTAGACTAAAAACATGTAATCATCTCAATAGATATAAAATAATTGAAGAGTTGAAACACATGTCTAACAATAAATTTCAGCAAATTAAGAATCTACAAAAAGCCTATGTATAACATCAAAATTATTCTCAATACTGCAAGGCTAAATGTTTTCCCCATAAGATCAGGAATAAGAAAAGAATTATTGCTTATTACTTTTGTTCAAAATTGTACTGAAAGCTCTAGATGGTAAAGTAAAATAAGAAAAAGTTTGGATAAGAAATAGTAAAACACTCCTTATTCATATTTGAAATTATTGCCTAATAAAATCCCATGAAATCATGATTAGGTGGGTTGCAGATTAGAAGATCAATAAACAAAATCTGTGTGTTTTAGTAACACCAAGTAATTGAAATTGAAATTAAAAGTCGATATCACCTACAAAAGTATAAAATAAAATATTTTGGAATCAATATACAAAAAAGATCTGAATGACTTGCATATTGAAACTAGAAATAATATCTGAACAAGACACAAATAAATGAAATGTGGATTTCTAGAGAGAATAAAGGTGTTCTCTTAACAATTATCCTAAAATTTATGATATAATACAGTCCTAATCAGATCTCAGGAATGATTTTTAATGCTGCAATTAACAAGTTTATTGTAAAATTTGTATGGAAATATAATGGCTCTAGTAAGGCAAAACAGCACTGAAAAATAATAAACTTCAAGAATGTCACTATCTGATTTCAAGACTATTATTAAGATCAAGACATCATAAATATCATTACAGTGTGATATTGATAGAATGATAGACAAATATATCAATGGAGCAGTTTACAGCATTTAGAAATAGATTCATACATATATATGGCTAATCAATTTTCAACAAAACTGAAAAAAGAATTCATGGAGAAAATATAATCTTTTCAATGAATAGAACTGAAATAATTATATGTATTATATATATATATATGTCAAAAAAGAAATTCAATCCATATCCCACACTGTGGATACATTAACTCAAAAATAAGCCATAGACTTAAATATGGAGTCCAAATTGTAATATTTCTAGGGAAAAAACTCTTCTTCTCTTGTTTAGGCAAAGATTTCTTTTTTTTATTTTTTTTTGGTACCAGGGATTGAACTTGGGTCCTTGTGCTTGCGAGGCAGGGGGTGGAACCAGTGAGCTAAATCCCTGGCCCTAAGCAAAGATTTCTTAGATATAGTAAATGCATAATCTATAAGAGAAAATTGTTAAATTGGTCTTAAAATTACAAATTACTATTTGACTATTAAGAGAATGTAATGCAACACATTATAGGGTAAATTGAAACTTAGTAATAAGAAAACAAGTAATCCAGTAAAATATGTGTGAAATATTAGGATAAATACTTCATTGCAAAATGTATATATATGGTAAATAAGCACATGTATACATGTTCAACATTATTAATCACAGGGTAACACAGATTAATAGTGAAATGATATATCACTAAATACCTTATAAAATACCTAAAATTAAAACATTGATCTGCCAATTTTTCATGCGCATGTAAATGAATGGAACACTGCTGGGAGGAATATAAAAAGCTATAACCCCCTTGGAGAATTTTGGTAGTCTCTTAAAAAGTGATTAAATATTACCCTAGCCATTGTACTTTTATAGAATTTATTCCCAAAACGGAAAGCACATGGCCTCTCTCTCTCTCTCCATATATATATATATATATATGTGTGTGTGTGTGTGTGTGTGTGTGTGTATGTATATGCATTCATAGAAGTTTTACATCTGTCAAAAAGCAAAGTGTAGTATAACCATATTTATAAATAATGCCGCTGAGGAATACAACTCAGCAATAAAAAGTATACGCTACTTATCATGCAAAAACATAGGTTAATCTCAGCACAAATGTGCAATATGAGAGAAGCCAGACACTTCTCAAAAGAGTATATGTTATATAAGTCCATTTTCATAAAATAATAGAAAATGCAAACTAGTGTACAATGAGAAAAGGATATAAATTGTTGCCTGGGGATGGGGGGATGGAGAACAGAGGTGGATGTCAGAGTTACTTTATGACAGGAGGAAACTTTCAGAGGGGGTTGGATATTTTCTCTATCTTGACTACAGGGGTAGTTTCTCAGTTGACATGGGTCAAATTTTATCACCTTTTATCTGGGTGTGGTTGCGCACAACTGTGATCCCAGCACTCTGCGAGGCTAAGGCAGGAAGATCACAAGTTTAAAACCACTCCAGGTAACTTAGTGGATAGCCTGTCTCAAACTAAAAGCTAAAGAAGTATGGAGGTGTAGCTCAGGGTGAAAGCTCTGGATTCATTCCCTAGTACTTGAAAAACAAATTATCCCATTTTGCTCCTTAATTATGTGTGGTTTATGATATTCCAATTATCCCTCAACAGAGCTGTTAATATTGGATGAAATTAAAATTAGAATAAGAGACACATGTAATAAGGAAGATAATTCTTAAATTTGATTGATGAAAGATATTTTAGACTATTCAAAATTAAATAATTTAAAATTTTGTTTTCATGTAATAAGCACTGAGGAAATGCTAACATGGCGCTAAGTATTTTACAAATTTTGACTCAGTTCTTGAGAGAATCCTCTAGCTGAGTATGGCCTTCCATAGACCCATTCTACATAGAAAGAAATCAAGGGACTCAGAGTGGCACAGACTATAAATGCAGAGCTAGGATTTCAGCCCAGGTACTGGCTCCGGGGATAGAGCTCAGTTTAATTTGCTTATAAAAAAGCAAGTTTATTTTGACTACTTCACAGATTCAGTAACTGTACTGCAGAATTTTCTTTCATTTTCTTTCCACCCACTTTTTTTTTTTTTTTGTACTGGGGATTGAAATCAGGACCTTGGGCTTGCCACCCAGGGGGTGGTACCACTGAGCTAAACCCCCGGCCCACCACCCACTTTTTTTGAATAGATATTTGTACACAGGTTGAATTCCTTATGGTGTTTTTATAGGATGATACTTTAAAGCCTACTAATCACTACTTCATTAGCACACACTGTCATGCCTACCAGACCTTTACCTTAAATACTTCCCTATGTCTTCCTCACTTTTCCAAATTATTACCATTCTACAAAGTACAAATGTTCTGATTTTGAAGCAAATACCACAACATGGCACTTATTCTGATTACCTCTTAAATCCTTTTGGTCCCTTGTAAAGTTCCCTTGCTGTTCAGTATCTCTGTATAAGTTGTTTAATACGTGATTACATATTGCTCTTAATGATTATTTAGAAAAAGTCAATTTTATGTTACCAACTAGTGTATACATCTTTGAGATCAGAAATCAAGTCTTTATCTTTGCCATGTATATGCAAAAATACATATTGTTGCCATAGGTTTGCCAACTTCTGTGGACTCATGGAGACACACATGCCCCACTTAGAGATACTTTGCCATTTCTTTTTATAGCACTCATAGAGAATAAGCAGCTACACTTCTGGGGGTTGTCAATGTAGCCCTATGCACATCCACTGCTTCCTCTAAGTTTAACCTTGGGTTTGTAAGGGCTGATGTCAACACAGGCATGAAGAATAGAGGCTAAATGAGTTGTGTTTAAATTGTGAAGATGGTGTGTTTTATTATGTGGTTAGGGAAAATTTCAAAGTTTTTCTTCTCTAAAGAATGTGACATTTGTATTGAACTAGTGAAGAGCAGGGGGTCCTCTTGGAATGGATACAAATTCATTGCATTCAGCAGGAGCCCCGAGAGCCACGTCTTACCCAGTCCTCCTCCTCAGACAGCTTTCATTAACTCTCTGAGTTCTAAAACAAGTCACTCTCGTTTTTTCATTACATGTTTCATATAATTTATTGTACATAATAAATAGTTTGCAAGAGTTGGGTTTATGAATAGCTTGAAACAGGTTTTCCATGTCCAAATCAAGCTGCCATAGTAACCATTTTTCATTTCTGCCAAACGTATGGTCTTTTCCTTTTTTTCCTGACTTGAAATATGTTGTTTTAAAAAATCCCAAATTATTCAGGAAAGTTGATCAGGTTTCATTAAAATAATGACTTCGTTGTTAGCAAATGCTCATTTCAATCTTTTATTAAATGACTCCTTCTTGCATTATAAGCATCAAACACAAATCTAGAGCTCTAAAGGTTGATTTAGTGATATTTATCATAAAAATAAATTAAAACACATTTTTGTTCTCCTTCCAGTTCCCCAGGAAAGAACCCTCTGCTATGTTCAACAATAGAACTAGAAATGGGCCAGGTCAAGGTTCTGCCAACACGGTCCCCTGTAGAAAGTCCAGGTAGAGTGTAGTCGGCAGAGTATTTATATCCCAACATCCTCATGGAGCTTCTAATTTCTTGGCAAGAAGAATTTTGACAAAGGTTTGTTCCCACGGGTGACTTTGCAACTTCTCATCATTTTAATATTTCTTCTTTAAAATTAACCAACATCCCCAGTCAGAACCTTCCACCAAGTGACCCAGACCTCCTAGATGAACCCACGCATCAAAAGCCAACTCTGTTTCGTGGTTCACAAAAACTGTACTCAACAGCTGTTCTTCTCAATTCTCCAACAAAAATCTTCCTTCAGAAGTAAGCAGAATATATGTCCTCTGTCAGCAAGTGCTGCGGAGGCTGAAGGGAGAGGCTATGTCCTGGCAGGTAGACAAAGACTGGCTTTTATGGAGACATTCTTTACATTAATAATACGTGTAGTTTTAGGATTCCAGTTTTTAAAACTAGAGTTTAAAAAGTTTTGGTTATCTGTTTCTATTGTCTCAAACCCTACTAATTGTTATCTAGCTTAGAAATAGAAATTTATTAGTCCAAATTTTATCCTGCAATTCAAAGGCAACAAGAGATGTACGCATTTTTACCATTCCCTATGAAAATGAATCACTTTAAAGCACTTTCTCAAAGCTTGTTTTCTAGTGTATGCTCTAGATTCTTACATATCTAATTTTCACACCTTCTTCCATATATTTAACAAATATTTCATGAGTGACTTCTCCCTGTATATCATATAGGCTCTATGGAGTCATTTATTCAAGGGTAAAATTTGATGTCTGTCATCCAGAATGCAAATAAAACATAAAAGTGATGGGAAACATAAAAGTTAGAGCCAGACTGTGCAACACTTGGAGCAAGAAGCCAGAGTCAGGATTATACTACCATTTTTCTGCTAGTACTGCTATCATCCTTACTGTTGCAATGACTATTACTAATTACAATAAAACTTTTTTCTTTTGTAAGCTTCAGATTCCAATTGTAGCTAGTTAACTAAAAAACAGGTGGTATGGGGATCTTCTGGAAAGATGTAGAATATCTCAGGGTATCCAAGGAAAAGGCCAATGCTAAGCCTTGAGAGTAAGAGGAACTAGGGCCTCCTTGGAATCTGAATTGGAAGATTTTGTCTCTTGATTGCTGCCACAACAATAAAATAGCTTGTAGCTTCCAGGATAAAGCTCCCAGTTGGTAGCCCTGGGAGAGTGAATCTAATAGCCCAGCTTGAGCTACTCTTCGTTCCCAACTAGGTATGGCTTAGTGGACAGGTTTAGTATGGCAGACACTGCTGTTGAGATCCAATTCTGGGAATTGGGTGGCTAGAGAGTGAAAACAAGGTAACCACAGTGAGCTAGCTGGTAAAAGGTAACTTCTTTAACTGCAGTTAGGTTCTCCAGGTGAGGCACTTCTAGACAGTAGGTCAGAGTTCAGCAAGGGGAAGATGTTACTAACCACCATGCTAAGTACTTTTTGCATGTTATATCAAATAATTGCTCCAAAAGCCTAATTCAATGGATTATTATTCCCCTTTTCCTGTAAGTGAAGTTTAAAGAGGGTAATAGCCAATAAGCAGTGGGATGAAGGTCTAAAGCCTACTTTTTCTGGATGTACAGCCTATAATCTATCCCTATTCTGGTGGTGTAAATCCAATAGGTTTACATGTAGATTCAGTTTGATATGTCTCTCTCTATAAGCTTTCTGTCTTCAATTCTTTATTTTGAAAAAGTAAAGAGTTGATTGAAGGAATAAAGGAGCTAAGAAATATATAGTTAACTGTTACCCAGAAATTTAGCTTTTCTTACCATGTTCTAAAACAAAAAAGATGGGAAATGTATTCCCGATATCTCTATCTCTGTCTATCTATCATCTATCTGTCTGTGTTTTCCCATGGAGCCTGTGTGGTGCATGGTGCTTAGTTGTATATGAATGATACTATTTATAGTGTATTCCAGTCGTCGTGAGCAGATCTTTATTTTCTGGAAAACCAGTTACCATTTATCATACTGTTTCTATGGGAAATTCTAAATATTTGACTTAGAAATAAAGTTTGAGTTCGTGTAAGAACTACTGCCATTCTGATACTGCCTGTAGACTGTGCTGGACACAGTCCCAGTCCCATAGTAGAAGTAAATCTTATTTTGGAAACTGAGAAATAATCTGTCTTTTCCAATCAGAGGCAGAGTGAGGACTTGGGTGCTGGCATAAGAGAAACCCAGGGCAGCAGGACCTTCTCTCTGTGTTTGCAAGAGAAGGTAACACTGTGGGTTTGGTACTCTACCTGCCTGGTTCATTATCCCAGCCAGGCTGGTGTGGATGGCGGATGGTAAGAAGGGAGTGAAAGAGGAGTAAAATTTTGCTGGCTGTTGCTTATTCACATCTTCAGGTTATTCTTTAGTCCCAAACTCACAAATTAGGAACTTTCTTTGAGGAAAGTCACAGAATGAAATACTGCAACAGAGAGTGAAAATTCTATCAGAGGAATCACACATAGTATGTAAAAAGAAATTGTGAGCTTTTTCTTTATGTGGTGGACTTGTTCTTGAAAATAAAACCTTTACAAAAGTGTCAGTGTTGACTGCCTCTCATTTGTGCTCAGAAATGCTTTTTATTTAGTAAAATAAGAAATTTTCATACTAGATGGAGGCTGGATTCTACTGTTGCAGTGGTATTCTCAGTACTGCGAAGATGAACTGGAAGCCATAGGGTGGATAAGTCGGGGTGACCCTACCAAACCCAGTTGTGTGCCTGTTAGTCGTGAAGTCTTCATAAATACTGAAAAAGAGTTAAGGAAGAGCTAAGAATGCAAAAATATCCAAGTTTGCACTGATGAATAAATAAATTAATTAGGACACAACTAATTCAAAAATTCTGATAACAAAAATAGGAGCCAGTGGGAAGGTAAATTACTTCTCTTTCAGAGAGAGAAACACATACAGGCCCCCTTAAATTAAGTTTAAATATAGCCCAAACATAGTCCAGATTACTTTTCTTTGTGATCAGAGAGAATGGGCTTTTGACTAATCCATCTGGCTTGGTTTCTAGGAAGACTACTGTGTCAGACACAGTAAAGAAGTCTTGCTGTCTGAAGGATGTACAGAATACACTCGATAGCTACGATGCTGAGTGGCTTGGGCAGAAGAACGAGAGAGGACAGAAAGAGAGAGGGGGCAGAGGGGAGAGAGCACAGAGAGATAGAGGGGTTGAAATCAGAAGAAACTTTCTATGGACAGTAGGTGCTGAACAAAAATGATGTGATATGGGAATATTTTCACCCACTTTTTAGGATGTTAGAAAATGATTATTGTTTAAGGTAGAGAGAAGCTTTCTGGAAAACTAAAAACATCTAACAACTGGCTACAACTTCCTTCACACAAAGACAAGCCTAGAGATACAAATAGTAGTGGAGGAATATTTTATGGAACAAAATATTTATTCTTGTTTCACTTATGAGGATATCAAGGCAGAAAATTGTCTCTGGAGGAAATCATGCCTCTGAAAGATATTTTAAGATCAAAGTTTGCCTGACACAAAAACCAACTCACTAACAATGAAAAACATGAAATTCTGTTTTGAAAGACAAAACAGATTTTTCTTTTTTTTTCCTTTATCAATTTGGCTCTTTCGTCTCACAAAATACATGGCAAGTATAGCAAAGTGATCGTTTTTACCTGTTAAAACTTGAAACTTCTAATGTGATGAGAGAATTCAAGTCCCACATGGAATGTTAGGAACTTAGTTTCTTTGACATAGTTCTGATAGTTTTTTGAAACAATGAAATTTATCTCACACTAAATGCCATCAACTATCCCATTTATATATACAATGCATGCTAAATTTTTGAGAAAAAAACCTTTCAATAGTATAATATCTTTTCTTGTGGCTCAATTTCTCTTCAGCTGATGATGAGAAAATCAGAAATACATTATTCTTACTAACTTGAGCTGAATGAAAGTCTTCATTTAAAGTAACTTAATTATATACAGAAAGTATGTAATAAAATAATGACCTCTATTACAAATGATAAGTAGCAATCAAAATAATGATCAAATCAGATAATAAGTTTGATTATGTGTAGAATTCCACTTTTCTTAGGTATGTTATTACTCCCATAACAGGATGGAAACAAAAGGGCTTTCTTGGAAGTAGGCTCTCTCTTGATCACATGCCTAGCAGAGTTCTCTCTGCCCAGTGGGTTCTCAATAAATATTCAGTGATGATTATAATGAGTCTTCTGGAAAACACTGCAGTGTGCAGGTATTCTGAAATCAGAAAGAAATGGTCAGTGTAATTGATTGTATCAAAAGAGAAAGAATTCTATATCCAATATCAATCATATAAACTGTGGACCCAGACAAATGCAACTACTCTATGCCTTTTTCTTTCAATTCCATTTTATTTTTTGGCCTAGCTATCCCACATACTAAATGGAAACCTACTGACCACAAGTGTCAGTTGATCAAATTACCTAAAGACAATGCAGAGCAGTAGCACTGTTGTCAAGTGTTTCTGGAAGGAGTATTTTGTTTTCGGAAGGCTGTGCTGGGCAGAACAGTACCTTGGGAGGTCCTAAGATTACTGATATTGTGCAAGACTCTTTGCCTTTCTAAAGTGAGACAACATTGTAAGTATCCTAAGTGTTTATGTTAAGGAAATAAATGCTGAATTAAAAAAATAATTGAGCATTGTGACAGTTAACTGCGTCAACTTGAGTAAGAAATGCCTAACTAAATTGGTTCAGCATAGTTCTGGGTGTGAACAACCCACTCTAGGGAGGATTGTCATCCAATGGTATAAAAAAGAAATGAAGAAGGAAGGCTCACTTCTGTTTCTTCAGAGGAGCTCCAGATTTCACCTTTACCTTGGACATCATCTCCTGGCTTCCAGCACAGACTCTGTGGCCTCCTGATGTGGACCCATGTGGGGCACTACAGTGGGCCCCAGGCCTTCAGTTGGATCCTTTGAGTCTCCAGCGCACAGACAGCCTTTTTCACTCTTCCACGCCTGACTCTGTGGGCAGCCATTGTAAACCAATCTCATAAATTCCTAGGTATTTGTATATTTTGCATTAAATGTGTTTCTCTAGTAAGCACTGACTGATACAAACGTAAAGCATCTCTGATTACTTGCAGATTGAGATGGAGTTAGGGAAAAGTTAGTAGCAGGCCAATGGAAAGTAGGCCAGTTGTTTTACTCCTTGTAATGCCTGACAAGTTCACCTTCAGCCAGTGTGAACCATAGCTCCCCAGTGGGAAAAAGGAAAAGGAGATGATAAGATTGTTCAGGGCAGGAAACTGGAAGTCAATCTGATTCTCCCAGCCTGCTGCCACTTTTATTTTTTACATGAAATGTACAACAAACATGTAATTTTTACATGTCTTTAACTTCCTTTAATCCATTTGACTCTCTGTGGTCTGAATTATGTTCTTAAATATCTAGACATAGTGAATTTGTTTTACATAAAACATGGCAAATATATATTTTATATATATTTTTCTCATTTGATCCTCTCCAAACCCAATATGACAAATACAATTTTATTATTTTTTCTATTGTTTCTGTAACAAATATGGTCAGCTGAGTGACTTAAAGAAAAAAAAAAAAGATTTTCTTTAATTTCTGGAAGCCAGAAATTTGCACTGAGTCTACAGGGCTAAAATGAAGACAGTCTTCTCAACAAGTGATTCTGAAACAACTGGACATCTACATGCAAAGAAATGAATATTAACACAAGCCTTATGTGCTTCAATGTATCTGGAAAGTAGAGCACTGAGGGTTAGATGTATTGACTGAAACGTCAACAATAGGAGATAAGAGGAATGGAAGAATTGTTAGAGGAGTTGGGCTGGATTGGCACACTACAGAATGAGAGAATAAAAATGGATGGGAATTTCCATGCTGTCAAATGATAAAAGAAAAAGTATAAAAAGTTGAAAAATTTAAAAGAAAAGAAAAAGTCCTTATATTTAGCAATAAGTTGTTTTCAAATGTGGAGTTTAAATGAAATGAGAATCAGATTGCAAAAGGGTATAAAACAAGTACTGAGTTAGTTACTTTTCTCTCATTGCTGGGACAAAATACCCGATGCCCAAATTTGAAAGGGAAGGAGTTTGTTCTGCTTACAGTAGAAATTTCGTAGAAACTTCATAGAAGTTTCAGTCCAGAATTGGCCGACTCCATGACAAACAGGCATGGCAGAGCAGAAACAACATGGCACACACAAGGCAGCAAAGGTAACAAAGGGTATTCACTGCATCTTTCTGCCTCCTTTATCCCATCCAGACTACCAGGATTAGGGTGGTGCTAAACCACTAACGCCCATGTAGTGAGTTAGTAATCACATACCCTTAATCCTAGCATTACCCATTTCAGATTCAGCCACCTCTGAGAAAGAAAGTCCCACCTCATCCTTATGGGCTTTGAGGGGACATCTACACACAAACCCTAACAAATACATATTCAGAAATTTGAGGGATAATCAGTGAGTACTACTGGTTTATGGAGTTTGTAAAAAAATTTGTGATGCTCAAGTGGAACTAGAGACACTGTATGCAGCTGGTTAGAAACTGATTCTGCATAACTCAAACAAAAAAACATTTAGTAAGAGAATATAAGTTAAGTCTTGGAACGGAAAGATGAGCTAAAAGGACACACCTTGGAAAGTACAAGAACCAGGCCAGTTGTAACAGGAATTAGAAGTAGTCCCTGAGACTTGTTCTGTCCAGTGAACCTCCTCCAGCCCCTTGCAGTCTTTGTATTGCTGTGAATCAAGGGATAAATCCCAAGGACATATCTCACTGGCCTACTTCTAGTTATGGGCTCACCCTTGACCAGGGGAGGACAATGTCCTTGAATTACAGATTAGCTCTTCAGAGACAATCTGAGTTATAAAAGGTAACCTGAGAAAATGAATTACAAAAAGCAAAAACTCCAAGAGAATGAGTTACAAAAAGTAAAAAACAACCAAAAAAAAAAAAAAAATCAATGAAACCAAACCAAAAACTAACAAAAAAGTTCATTGCTGAGGAGCAAAAGATAGAGACTATTCTTGTTTTACACATGATGTTGATGTTGATTCTCCATTTTGCAGTTTTGTGGGAACCAACATTTGATCTTAGGCATGATGGAATGCTGCAAAGTCAAGAATAGGCACCAGTATGCATCAGCTTCTGTTAACATGGGATCATGCAAAACAAAGACTTCCTGCATATATGACAATGATGAAACTTCAAAGATAGAATTGTAGAATCAAAATATAATACAGTTAAAAGAAAACTTTGAGAGATGATCAAATCCAGCCCTAGCCTATCACATCAAAGGAGATGGAGGTCAAGGGCAGCACACCGACTTGTCCACAGCCTACTTCTTGAACAAATATAAGTTATAATAACTAAAGAAGTGTATAGGAGGTGGAGGAAGAGGAGGAGGAGGGAAGAAGAGGCGGTGCAGGGGAGGGTGGAAGAGAAGGAGGAAGGGGGTGAGGAGAAGTGGTTCCCAAGGCTGTTATAACTTAGCAGGAAAAGCAATCTGAGGGAAGTGAGCTAGGTTTTGAAGGACTAATGAAATGTGTTTCCTCAGGTGTAAATTGAGGAGGGATGGTCTACATCTCTAAGAGCTCTTTCAGCTCTGACATGCTATGATTCAGAGCCATATGTACTAAAATTAGCAAGTCATATACAGAGAATAGTAAGCAGGGTGGCTTGATTGGAGCAAAAAGGCATGTTGAGAAATAATGACAGCTCCAGGAAGGTCAGCTGACGGATATCTGGCTGAGACTTCAGGGTGAATAATCCTCTGAGAGGGTTAAAGGAACATGCTGAAGTATACTCTATACCATTGTGAAAAATGAGCCAATGTACTTGATAAAACAATAGCACCCATTATACTTCACATGGGATGCAATTCAATCATTATTGGGATGTTTTCCTATAGGACTGTAATAGCTGAGATTTCCTATTGTCTTATTAGATAAAGGAGCTATACTTTTTAATTCTGATTCTCATAGAGTATATGTGACTTCCAGCAGATGTGTGCAGTCCCTAAGGCCAGTGTCTAGTGATATCCGGATGAACACACAGACTGAAGATTGAATATAACTCATTTTAGTAACTGTATGACAATCCTGCTCATGGATGCTAAATGGGGTGTGGTGAGCATTTTATTCCCTAGTGGAAGCATTTACTTTTCATATGTGTTGAAGTTAGATATATTTTAAAACAGAAAATTACCCTAATTCTTTCACCTCTGTTATGTATTATCTTTTCACAAACCCAAATGCTTTTTGATTAGACTACCAAATTAACGGATAAGGAAATGTATTCAATTCTTTCACTGACTTCCAGTTGTATTAAGGTATCTTAGGACATCAAAACCCAACATTTTATGCTTACTTCCTTTCCTAGCCTCTTCCTTTTCTGCAAGTTTCACCATCCTTCTCTAACCCTTGTGTATATATCTCTCAATTTCCACCACTTACTATCTGCACAACATTAGCATTAAGTTAATTAAGATGCTCTATCTTCCTTGCATGCTCTTTCCACTGGAACACCCTTAGAGATGGGGATATCAACTGTGTCCACAACTGCCACATAGGCTCAGTCTAAATCAAGGTGACTCTAGAAGTTCTACAGAGCTGGGAGAAGACAGCATTTGGTACCTAAGTTGTCCCTCCTCTCTCAGACAGTTTATTTTGGGCAGTGGAACAGTGACTCTCTTATTAGTGGAACTTTCATTTTCCTTACAGAATTTCCATACTTTAACTGAAAGCAAACCTTATAGTCCTGACCCCCATTATGGTCCATCATTCTACCTGCTGAACACTGTAGTACTTTACCGATTTGCCCTCATCTTTCTTTCTCTTCTTTTTTTCATATTCAACTCATAAGGTTATGCCAAATTTCTCCCCTTGTTATGTTTTTATCTAGATACTCTTTCCATTTTCTAGATAACATAAGTACATCTCTTCATTATCAGCAAACACCATTCTCAACAGAAAATATCTTGACCTCAAATTTCTTCTTCTCCTAAACTGAATCGGTCTCTGCACACAGCCATGTTATACTTCCTTCTTACTAAATTGTCCATCTCCATGTCTCAAATTCTAAGCTTCTCTTCTCTAATTTTCACTTCCTTCCTCTCCACTTTATAATGTCTCCTTTCAAATGTAAATCAGATCTTACCATCTCTCTCCTCCCTCCTTAAAACCTTTCATTGAGTTTTCCTTGCACTTAAAATGAAATGCAAATTTTCTACAAGACTTGTTCAAGGAATGGATCTGACTTCTTATCCCTGCCTGATAATATCACATGCCATTTTCTTCCTCCCTCACTGTTTCTACAACACAGGCACATTTTTTTTCTCTTCCTAGAACAAATCAGCCCCAGACACTTAGGTG
This sequence comes from Heterocephalus glaber, assembly GCF_000247695.1. Next base: position 9,725,505 of record NW_004624742.1, on the reverse strand, counting down.
GCATAAGCTCAGGGTTACCTCTCCTCAGAGAGGACTCCGATGTGCTGTCCATGGGACCTCCTTATCTGATTTTACTTTATCTTATTAGTTCATAACACTCTGGAAATAGCCTTTGCATTTATCTTTCACTTGTGCCACTTTAAATAGCAGTCTCTTTTCTGTCTTCTTGTCTGTTCTGGGACATTACAAAGCTCAAGACAGGCTTTGCCTGCCAGGGATTTAGCTCAGTGGTGCTGTTGCCTGCCTTGCAAGCCCAAGGTCCCGAGTTTGATCCCCAATACAAAAAAAAGACAGATATTTGCCTTTTGGGTGTTTCTAGTATGGAAGGAAAGTTAGACGACTAAGTAGGCAATTATAACACCCAGTAATCATTTTGAAGCAGAACAGTACCATTTTTTTTTTTTTTGGTATCAGGGATCGAACTCAGGACTTGTGCTTGTGAGGCAGGAGCTGGAACCACTGAGCTAAATCCCTGGCCCAGAACAGAACCATGTTAAAGGAATAGACTCTGTAGCCAGGATGTCTGAGATTGAATGCTTAAAACCTGGAATATAGTAAACATTCAAATAAGGGGGAAATCAGTTTTATTTATGAAGTTGGATTCTTCCTCTTCATTCCCAGAATCATCACACTACAGTTCAGCCTGTCCGTGTCTCTCCTGAGCCACTGAAATAGCCTTGATTTTGGTCTAAGAACTTCTTCCTAATCCACTCTGTATTATCCTCACAGTGGCCCATTTTTAAAAACATTCCAGAGGGTTCTATGCCTCAGGATGAACTCTTACTCACTAATGTGACTGGCAAAACCCTTCACCATCTGTCCTCTGCCTTTCCTCACTTTCTTTCATTTTCTAGGGCTATTATTAGAATCCAAAATTACTGAACTTCTTAGTGTACTAAATTGTAACCTGCTATTTCTTTTCTGTATGCTTTTTCCATGCTAACTCTTCTTCATACAATATCCCTTTCCTATAATATTGCTGGTCTAAAATAACTCTTATTAATAACACCTTCCTGCTCAGATCTGAGTTCCATCCTCACAATATTAACTGGTTCTCAAAGGCCAAATTGAGAGCTCTACAAAATACATTTCAGAACAAGGCACATTACAAGAATTTCATGATACCAAAGGGATCAATCTATCACAAAGGCTAAAAATCCTAAATATGTATTCACTTGATACAAATATGAAGCAAAACCCTAATAAACTGGAGGGATAGATTTGATACAGTAAGTTGAAAGAAAGTCAGTGAGAATATAGTAGATTTGAAAGATACTGAAAAACTAGGCATAATTGATATTAATGGAACCCTCTAGCTAACATTGGCAGAATATGTTATTTGAAGTACTTGCAAATATCCACATACACTATATTTCATGGTAAAAAACAAGTTTCAATACATTTTAAAATAAATTAAAGATATTCAGTGTTATCTATCCATAAAAGTATTAAATTAAAAACTGGTAAGGAAGAGATATCTAGAAAATCCTCAAATATTTGGAAATAAAATAACATGCTTCTAAATACTTGTAAAAGAAAAAAAATCAGAACAATAAGGACATTTCATATTTTGAAATTAAAGAATATTAAAACCACAGCATGTCAAATCATAGGATACAACTAAAGCTTGGAGAAAATTCCATAGTTTTAATGCTTCTATTGGAAAAGTTAAAAATTCTAAAATCTGTGATTTAAACATCCATATTAAAAACCTCCCTTCTTTTAAAAAAAGAACAGTAAATTAAACCCAAAATTAAGAGAAAGAACAAAATGAAAGAGTTAAGAAATAAAGTTGAAAAAGACTTGAAAGAACCAATGATATCAAATCTCATTTTGAAAATAATCAACAAAATTGCTAAACTTCTAGCTAAACTGTTAAGAAGCGACAAATACTATTCTGAATAAAATAAAGTATATCCCTTTGGATCCTACAGACATTAAATGGTAATAAGAAACTAATATTTAAAAACAACCTTTGTGCCTGTTAATATGGCAACCTAAATTAAACAGACAAATTCTTTGAATGTAGTATTCCAATTGGCAACCACAACAATTACATCTATGGAACCATTTTTGACAAAGTCACTAGTTGAACACAATGAACATTTAAGCATCAACTTCTCAATTTTCTAGTATTGGCACTACTGAATTATTCTCTCTTCTGATAATGTAGTTGGATCTCTATAGTTATTCTTTATCATTATCTTTTTTTTTTTTTTTTTGGTACTAGGGATCGAACTCGGATCCTTCTGCTTGTGAGGCAGGTGGCAGAACCACTGAGCTAAATCCCCGGCCCTCTTTATCATTATCTTTCATGGTTTAATTTTCTTTTTGTCCACATCTGGAAGGTACATTCTTTCCAGGCTTTTGTTCTGGAGTTTCTACTCATTCAGAAACCTGCCTGGAGGCTGGGGATATAGACCAGTGTTAGAACACTTGCATAGCATGTGTGAAGTCCTGGGATCAATCCGCATACTGGAAACAAAAAAACCAAAACCCTCTATAGGTGATTTCATTCATTCTCAAGATTTCACTACTCTTTCTATGACTTAGCCAATTGGATAATCTGGATCAGAGTATAAAACACAAAGCACAAGTACAATAAACATGAATGGGAATTGATCCTCTGTCCAGATTAGAATTTTCATTTTTGCATTCTCTTTTTCATTAGAGGAATGAATTATTTTCATAATTCCCTTATTTTCCCAAGTCTGGAAATTGAGAGTCACCTTTTACTGCTTCCCTTTCATGCTGTTATCACCTAATCACTAATGTGCCTGCACTCCACCTTGCTTACCTTTTGGATTATTCCTGATTTTTTTACTACTGTTTTTTGTTTAGTTTACTAAAATAGCCCTTAATCCTTCTCTTTTGTTCCATTTTCTCCCTACATTGTCTATTTCATCGTTTACATATCACCAGAGAGATCTTCAAATACAGGCATCTTATCATTTTAGTCCTGAAGAGCTTTTTTATTATTGTATTATTAGGATAAAATATCAAACTCTTGGAGTATGAAATATTTTTCATGACTTGATCCTTTCTTTTTTCTCTCACCTTATCATCTATTTCTCAATCTTCACAATGTGCTTTTCTTTCATTTTGAACTTATGAATTCAGGTGTATTCATTTAGTCCCTTTCCCACTCTTCTTAAACCCTATTCATAGGTGCTATCTTAGCAGAAGCAAGTTTCTTCCATTCCGTTTTCCATGTGAATCCTTGTCTCCATCTGAATTCTTGTCCTTCTTGCCAGAAACTTCAATGGATCTCAGCAATCTGAGCTGTTATCCCTAAGTATTCTTACACCCCTGTCTTAATGCAACTTTTATAATGCTTACTATACTTTGGAATGATATTGAAAACAAATAATGGAGAGCCACCCCCAGTGCTGAGGAGACTTCCAGGCCTCTGAACCACCCCCTGCCCCCAACAAAAAGGAGGAGAGCCTCATGGGCACCAGCAGCACACCCCCCCCCCAATTGAAATGAGAAGACATGTAAACAAGTCTCAAAACCAGATCTCCATATCATCTAAAGCAACCCCAAAGGGAAATGAGATGGAACAATCTGATACTCAAACACTTGAACTCCCTGAACTGACAACAAAAGAGGATCTACAAAAAATGAAATCAGAAATAATTTCTCACATAACAACAGAGATTGTGCTCATAGTGCAAGACATGATTAATAAATCTAGAGAGGACACAGATAAAAAATTAGAGGAGTTGAGGAACATGATGGAATCCCAACATAGGAAACAAAGGGAATCTATAAAACAGATGCAAACAGATTTCCAGGAGATTAAAAACTAGATTGAAAGTTTATGAAGCAGAATGAACCAATGTGAGGGCAGAATTTCAGATATAGAAGATAAGATTTCAATTAGTGACCAGGAAAAGAAAACTTGCTTTAAAATAGTAAGGGACCATGAGCAACCAATCCAGCAGCTGCTAGCTGATGCAAAGAAGAATAACATAAGACTGATCTGAGTCAATGAAGAAACAGAAGAG
>NW_004624742.1:9705767-9717000 GCF_000247695.1 Heterocephalus glaber | reverse complement strand
AAGAACCAAGAGAGATTATGTAAAGGTGCAAATTTCCAATGATGAATGTCATTATATTGTATACCTAAAATGTACCAATAAAATTAATTAAGAAAAAAGAACACCCTGAAAAAAAGAAAGAAAACCAGAATGACTTTTGGGAAAGCAAAGTCAGAACTCCACAGACGTAGAAAATGGGGAGAGAAATGTAGAAGAAAACATTTTGACAGGGCACATCAAGATTGATTCAGTGAAGAGTATGGAGAAAGACACTAACAACAAAAAAAAACAGATTTTAACAGCAAGGAATGGAGCAGGAGTAAGGAAAGAAAGTAAGAAGAAAAGATGAAGAAAAGGAAAATCTTGTTTATAGTAGCATCAGTAGCGGCAGTTGAATAAAATTAAGCAAAATAGAATGCAGGTGCTTCTGTGGGAGACACATCTCAGTAATCAGACTCATTGATCTGCTGCCTGATCTTCTTGGAGGAAGAGTGATCAGTTCCAAAGTTTGAGGCCTTTTATACTGAAAATCTCTAGCATTTGAAACATAAAGTGGGTGAGAGGAAAAGGACTCCTACAGATTTTCCTTCTTTCTAATTTTTGGATGCTTTTAATTTTTGTGATGCAGCCTGACACATCAGATTTCTTAGAACCAAATGCATATAGTCTGCCACATGTCTTCTCACTGCCAGGTCCAAAACTGTGATTCTGCTTTGTGTCTGGAGGGTTCAGGTCAGAGTCCGTGAACACGAGAAGAGAGCATCCTCAAATAGGGAGAGGATGTTGGGAAGACCTAAGATGTGTCATCCTCTAGCCACAGCACAGACCACTTCATGTGATTTAGGGGAAGGCAGCTAAATGGAGCATTTGGGAGCCACAGGGTGCAATTACTTCCATAAAATGCTTGGATGACCACTAGAAACTTTTTACTCTAAGAGTTTGTTATTAAAAAAAAAAATTGGTTCAAATAATGAATTTACTTGCTTTTTGTCTTTTGTAGGCAGCTGCTAGGAAGTATTTGATATTAAGGACTGAGAATTATGGCATGTGCCAAAAGGATTTTAGAACTGAGATCTAAGTCGTGATCTAATTAAACAATAAGACCTGACAAAACAGTCACTACTGTTCTGTAATGACTTCCTGGGGCAGTTCAACTTCCTGTGTCAAAGCAGAGCAAGGGCAAGGTCATCTGTCTTTGGCCGAGGGATTTTTGTCTTTGTAAAAATAATGCCTCTACAGTTCCCTACATCTCTCCTTCTCTCTGTCTCTGTTTGCTATGAAATCATACACTGAAAAGTGACCAGAAAGTCTGATTCAAGAGTCCCAAAACAGCAAAACCGAAAAGAAAAAAGAAAAAAAGAAAAAGTTCTTAACAATCATCTAAAAATATTCAAGAAAGAAATAGCATACCACAGCCCACAGCTCTTACCAAATAGAGGCAAGAAGTGAGGCAAAGGAGTTGGGCAGCTTGAGAACATACTGCGCCCCAGTGAGTGACATAAAGGAAAAGGCAAAGGCAGCAAATAGATACTCAAACCCCAACTTCCACATGTGGAAACATCTGCTCGAATTGTGGCCACACCTGTTGGCCTGTTAGAACACGGAGACAGAGCTCGGTTTGGGAGAGAGGCTTATCAGCATCACCTACTGCTCGGATGGCTTCCTGAGGGTCTCAGCGGCCTTGTCCATTTTAGTATCGGTAATTTTGTTAAAGAGCCATTGCACTTGCTGAGGTGAAAAACCTTTACAGTTTCCAGTTTAGAGGACAGTTGGATTTCTTTCAGACTGTTTCACCGAGTTAAAACCTAGTCTTCAAACAACAGCAACAATGTTAATTGCATTGAAGTAAAGGTGAATTAAAGACAGTAATAAAAATGTCTATAAACAGAGTCTACTAGCTTATTACTACTGCTTTTGAATTGTTATTTTCTGAACAAAGGAAGTAGTTTAAAAATTTCAATGAATTAATGTTATTTCCAGTGACCAGTGTAGTTCTTTCTGTATCAGTTCATGTTAGGCCCTTTGCCAGTGGCATTGAGAGCTGCCTTGAGGCTGAAACTTGCTCCTTTTTGTTCAGAATAGCCAGATAAAATGCAGGTTGCCTCGTTCAATTTGAATATGGGGCAAACAACAAATAATTTTTTAGGGTAAATATATTCCATGCAATGTTTGGGACATTTTTGTTTATGAGCCCAAGAATTCTTTTTTTTTTTTCCAGATAATTTTTGATTTTAAACAACTTTCAACCAGAAGCATTATGTATGTGATGGATTTGACACAAACCAAGTTAATTGAAAAAATGAAAACTCTGTTTGAAGAAAATACAGGCTTCTGTTGAAGGGGACTCTGGCTGCCAGGTCCACTCCTGCTATGGGTGTCTCCCCATCGTTTCAGGGGGAACTGTTAGGGGCAGAGGCCAGGGCCCTCCCCAGAGATTGGGGGACTCAGCTTTCTTCCTTGGCCTGAACAGGATCATCTCAGAGGAACCCTGTGCACAGTTATTGTTGGTCATAATCTTCATAACCACTGCTCTGCCTCTCATGTGTACAGCTTTGTTAATCACTAAATTCCCTCTCAAACTTCTCCCATAATTAGGATTACATCTCACAATATGGCCAAGGAAGTCTAAGTTAGACAGGTAAAATTGATTCACTCATTTAATCTTCTTTGTAAGGATTTATTCACCTTCTTGTCCTCTAAAACACTGAGATTTTTTTTTAAGTTTTTAATGCAGCAAACATTATCCTACCTGCCCACTTCCTTTGGGATTTCTGCATGGTTTAATCTAATTACTCCCTATGCCAGACCTTGTGTACTATGAACAACTTCAAAGAAAAAAAAACAACAGAGAAAGAACAGTGTTTTTTTCCTTTTGTTCCCTTTTTTTAAGACGCAGTATCAAGGAGACAAGATAGGATTTTGTTCTCATAATGTGATGGACGTATCATATGGATGATCTATTAGGATGATGGATGGTTTAAATTTTAATATGAAACATCAACTGTAGCAAATTTCTCCTAGAATATCTTTGAAATGAACAGTCTCTGTTTGGTCCAAATTTAATTGTCAGGTCTCTTAAGTTTAAAATTTTTCTGGATATAAAAAAATTGATTGATCTTAATTGTGTTCATTGCAAGAACCATTAAAATCGTAGTGGAGAGCAATTTGTTTCAGAAGGAAGTACCTGAAAGTGAAACCCATTTCCTGCCTCAAGGCTAAATCACATCTTACCTTCAATATCTATTTACCCTATTGTCCTGACTTTTATTTCCCTGCTTTCTGTTTTTCTATTTTTATTTCATGAAGCCATATTAACACAGTGAAATTGTTTTGGTCTTGTTCTGTTTTGTTTTGCTATAGACTATGTTTTTTTAAAAGAAATTATGTTCAAAAGACATTCCTTATATGTCTATTATGTGCCAGGATTCACATCTATTGGCCTCTATCCTTGTCTTCAAAAAGGTCACCATTCACCATGGGTCAGAGACAAGTAGAAAAACAAAGTAATAAGACATGATGAATGCTTTTCTAGTTATGTGCATAAAGTGCTTTGAGAGCAGAAATGGAGGAACTAACTCATAAGTGTCATTTTATAATTCTAATCAAAATAGGATTTTCTTAGTATTACAGAGATTAAAAGTATGCCACTGGTTAAAATTAGAAAGAACTAGTTTCAAAAATCTGACTGTTTTGTCTTAGCCATATGACATTTTAAAAATCACTTAACCACCATGAACTTCTATTATAAAATATTGATGCTAATCTTTAAGTGATAATTAAATTAAGGAGCATTTCCTGGTCACCATGATTGTCACTACTGCTGGCCGACTTTGATTCTTGTGCTGTGGCCAATATTTTACATATATTATTCAATAACCCCCCATGACAGTCCTTTGAAGGACATATTCCTTGTGTTCCCACTTTACAGGTGAGAGGATTAAAGGCTCAAAGTCTTAGCCAGTTCTTTGACTGCAAAGAGACTTCAAGGTATCAACTTTAATCACAGTACTGAATTGGTTCCAGAGACCTACGTTTTCTCTCTTTTCATATTAGTGTTTTAATTTATTTGTCACAGTTCTGGTGACCTGGAAGTACAAAATCAAGGTGCTAGCAAGTTTGATTGTCTGCTAACAGCTTCTCTCTGCTTCCAAGATGGCACCTTGTTGCCCTGTCCTCTGAAGGGGAGGAATGCTGTGTGTTCACATGGTTGAAAGCCAACAGCAAGCCAGCCAGATTCAGCCTGAAGCCCTTTTTACAATGACCTCTTCTGGCCCAATCACCTCTCAAAGGCCTCACTTTTTAATACTAACAATTGGCCTTAAATTACAACACTTGAATTTGGGAGGCCCTAGCACTAAAAAGGTTGAGTTAGATCAGTCATTCAGATTGGTAGCCATTCTCATACAAAATATTTGTTGTTGAGTTGTAAAATATCATAATTTTTTAAACCAGAAAAGTCAAGTTGCCTGGCTTGGCTCACATTAATCTTCAGAAACAGATTAATCTAAGATAGAATGGATTTTTTGAAGGCTAAATCATCAGAGGCAGTTTTTGTGAGCCTGACATGACTTAAATGTGTAGAGAGAAGGGCTCCTTTCTTGGGCTCAGGGACCTTAAGGTCGGATCTCCCCATCTGCACACAGAATGACAACCTCAGAAACTGAAGGGCTTTGTGGCCTCAACCTAGTCTAACTCCACACGTCACAGAAGTATAAACTATAGCTCCATGTGTGAGGGAAAAAAACAAGACCAAACAATTCAATTTCCTCATTACTCCAATCAATGTTTATACCAAGAAGCTGAGAAATAGACACAAACTTCATTGTCATTTATTAAAGGGTAAAAGCATCTGAAAACTAATTCCATTTTATAAAAAAACTTTCATCTTTATTGAGGTACAATTAACACAGAAATTGGTTTATATATAAAGTACTCAACTTGATGTTTTGTTATACAAAATTATCACTACTCAAGCCAATTAGCATATTTGTCACCTCACATAATCACCATTTTTTTCCTTCATTATTTTTTTTTTGTGGTGAGACCTCTTAGAATCTATTCTCTTAAAAAATCTCAAGTGTATAGTGCAGTGTTGTTAACTGTAGTCATCATGTTGTACGTTAGATTGCAGAACTCATTTATCTTGCATAGCTTACATTTTCTACCCTTTGACCAACATCTTATTTCCTTTCTACTTTGCCCATGTATTGGCAAGTACCATTCTATTCTCTGATTTTATGAATTTGCCTATTTTAGATTCTCTATATGTAAGTCATGCAATATTTGTCTTCCCTTGTCTGATTTATGTCAGTTAGTAAAATGTCCTTCAGGCTCACTCATATCACAAATGCATGATTTCCTTCATTTTTAAAGGCTAAGTAGTATTCCATTATATACTGATATTTATCAGTTATTTACTCATTAATCTCTTGACAGACAAGAGATGTGTCTTAGCGATTATCTTAACTATTGTCTTAGCTGTACCTTAGCTATTGTGAATAATGCTGTAATGAACATGGGGGTTCAGATGTCTCTTTAAATCCAGATTTAATTTCCTTTGAATATATATTCAGAAATGGTGTTTCTAGGTCATCTGAGAGTTCTATTTTTAATTTTTTGAGAAACTCCTCAGTGTTTCACCAATTTATATTCCTAACAGTGTACAAGGATTCTTTTTTTCTCTACATCTTCACCAACACTTGTTTTCTTTTGTCTTTTTTTTACCTTTTTTTTTACTAGTGCGTGTTTGTCCTACATTCATTTTACAATCATCTTGGAGAATGGATACATGTACATAAAACAACTTGATTCCTTTCTTTATCCCCTTCCCAATCCTCCCTTCCAACCTCCTCTAATTCTCCTTTTCCCATTTTCATGCTTATTGATGTTATTAATCTTAGATTATGCTTATGGCATATGATGTTGATATTTATTGAAGTTATTAGGTTCCTGTACATGCCATATCTTCATTCTATTTATTTCCCCTTCTGCTCCCCCTCACCCTTTGGCCTTGGTCTCTTGTACCCCTTCCTCAGAAAGCTTCAAACTTCTTACAGCAGTGATACATATATAACAATGTTTATAGCAGTACATTTCACAATAGGTAAATCCTGGAAACAGCCTGTATACCCATCAGCAGGTGATTGGATAAAGAGAATGTGGTACCTACATATAATAGAATAGTACTCAGCTATAAAGAAGGAAAAATTTGAGACATTTGTAGGAAAATAGATGCATCTGGAACCTAAATATGGTATTTCTCATTTGAGTAAGGCAAAGTACAAACAGATCAATAGAGGATGGATAGGAGGAGACAAAGGAATGGATCTCTTTTGTTTTTTTGATAATTTATTCCAACAGGTTTGAGGTTATCTCTCACTTTGGTTTTGATTTAATTCCTCTTTCACTAGGCAAATAATATTTCTCCAAAAGTGGGATTCTGTCCATTGAAAAAACAAAACCATATCAGATTGTAATACCCCATGATTTCATTCGTTTATGTTTTTTGTTATTATAATCGATTCCTGACAATGTAAGTCACACTGTGCTAGCATACTAGCCTACTGTCCATTGATATGGCAAATAACTGAGATTAACAACTCACAAGGAAGAAAAGTTTACTTCAGCTCACAGTTTCATAGGTATCAGTCTGTGGTTGCTTGACACCATTGTGAACCTGTAGCCAAGAGGAACATCATCTTGAGGAGTGCACGGAGGAACAAAGCTGCTCATCTCACGATGGCCACAAAACAGAGAGCGAAGGAAGGGCTACATCCCAGTATCCTTTCTTATTTTTTCTTTTATTTATTTATTTTTTTAGTACCAGGGATTGAACTTGGGTCCTTGCACTTGTGCAGCAGGCGGTGAAACCACTGAGCTAAATCCCCGGCCCCCAGTATCCTTTTTAAAGATGATGCCCCCAATGACCTTTCTTCTACTGAAGCTCCCACCTCCACACACCACCACTACCACCACAGTGACCAAATCTTTAATATGTATGTCTTTGACGGTCACTTCAAATCCAAAGTATAGCAGTTAGATAGTGTATTTATAAAATTTAGTTAAATTCTCAGACACAACTCTGTGAGACAGGCAAACTTTATTTTCCTTTTTTATATAAGGAATCTGAACTTCGAAAAGATTATATAATTGGTCCAGAGTCTCACATCTTATTCATGCCAAGGGCAGGATCACAACTCAGGTATTTTTTTCACTCCAAACCTACAACCATGTTAGTTGGCCCCCTGAAAAGATCATGAGTCTCAGTTCTATCTGAAAGAGAAGAGCCAAATTAAGGAAGAAAACAAAGTATGGCTTATTCAGGAATAAAATCCAGACTCTAAACCTGTTTACTTAGTAACTATAGGGATTAGGCCCTGTCACTTGCTTTGAAAAGAACAAGAAGCTTACAAAGCAGGAAGGAGCCAAGGAGGGACCATAACCACAAGGTGAGCAACCACAGGTCCTTCCATCCATGTTTCTTTGAGGCAGCCCTTCACTGTGATGGATTATAGTATCTTCATCACAACCTCCACCATTGAAATCAATAATATAACAGTCAAATACACCTGCCATCCCCAGATCGCCACTCCTACTGCTGTTTGGAGAGGAACAGTTGTTGGTTTTGCCTTTGGTAAATGTTGCACTGTTCTTTCCAGTTTCTGGGACACAAAGTCTATTCTTTATCAAATAAGTGTCAAACATATTCTTACTAAAAGATAGTGTAATAGTTCACATTTGAGTCTGTTGTAGGAAGAGATTTTCTTGTGTTCTTAGGTCAAATTAAAACTTACAGATCAGATCAGGGATAGTAACATAGTTAACCATCATGAAACAGCATTTTCTGTGTTTATAGGATGAGTTTATAAAAATGATGTAAAAGCTTCCCATGCTGTCTAGAAATATGTTTAAAGTTGAAAATGGAGGGAGAAAAAAATTCACTAATTCCATATTTTGTGGAGCAGAACTAAATTGTCTTAAAATATTTCATAAGAAAGGCCACTCAGCCATACTATTCATGTGATACTTTTTAAAGCTTGCACCCAATGTCACAGTATTTTAAATTCTGGAAATTCAGTAGAGATGCCAAAGAGTCTTTAAGCAAAGAAGAAGTAGAAATCAATGCCAGAATTATTATTTTGAACAGCGTATTGACAGCTATAATAAAGTTATAACAACTGGACCTGGGAATGTAAAGTCAGTTAATGGACTTTATTTAGACAACATCAGATAAGGACATTAGTAATAACTGTTATCTTGATGGATAACCGTAAATTCATGAAAATGTTTCCCCAAACACAAGTTGTGAATCCCTTTCCCTTTTATCTTACAGTAGGCAGAAAATTGTGACCTCCTATTATGAAATAACATCATAAAATGCAGAGCGCAGCCACCCCAACTAAAACTACCTTTCTCCTGAGCTGATACAGACACATTAACAGTAAATGCTTTTTGAGCTCCTAGCGTGCAGATAAATTCCTACAGACATCCCCAACTGGACAGAGAGATTGAGAGACACAAGGAAGAGAATCACTGAGGCCAGGAGAATTTAACATGGCAATTAGCAACCCTTTGGCTTCGCTAGACCCCACAGTACCAGACAGGATGCAAAGAACCAAAACTCTGTCTTGCACAGGAGACGATAAATTGGTTGAGTCCCTGGGGTGGCTGGACACAGTTATTATCCAATGGCAGGCCTGGATGGTGTCAAACTCTGTGTAGTGAGGTCAGACAATGAAACAGGACTTTAAATTCCCAAGGACGGTGCCTTGGCTTGTGCTTCAATTGGTGCGCCCTTTCCCATTAATTTGGAAGGTTCCCAATCATATCACAAAATCTGCATTACCTTCTGTATCTAAACAAACAACTTCCAAAACATTAAGGATATAAAGCAATTTTAACAGTTATCACTGGTGAGTCTGTACTTGAAAAGTTAGAAGAATAAAAGATTGAATTGAACATAAAATATTTAAAGACGTGCAGAACTCTATTTTTTCTTTTTAAGCAGGGGGAGGATGTGCGGGAAGAAGAATCTGAGTCCTTTTTCATATCAATAATGATGTCTGTAACAAACAAACAAACAAAATACTGATGTCTATGTTTAGGAATTATTTTAACATTCACATACAATACATAACCACATAATGTTTTATTGAAGTGAACTCTACATTTCTCAATTTTCTAGACTCTCAGTATTCTCAGCAGAAAATTACCTTATAGTATTGCCTACTTACAACTTTACTGCAAAGAGTGAATAATTTGATATGTATAAAATACTAAAAGAGTGGCTAGCACTTAAGAATTTCTCAGTAGTGTTAGTAGTGGTCATGATGGTGCTGGTGCTGGTGATGATGTGACTAAAGAAAAAATGATGAGGATAATGGTGATAGGTTTTAATGTTGTGTTGGTAGATTGTACAACTCATACAGCAAGGATCACGTCTGTCTTGTTTAGGGTTAAAATCCCAGCATCCCAGCACACTGTCAGGAAAGCCATCAATATTTATTGATTGATGCAATGAATGATTGCATGAGTTTTTAAAATGCTGAATTCCACACTTGTGTTTCTATTGATTTTGCTTAATCATGATAACAGCACAATTCATGATAGCTAACTCTTGGAAGCAGTCTGTATATTCACCAACAGATGAACGGATAAAGAAAATGTGGTATTTACACACAATGGAGTACTATTCTGCCATAAAGAAAAATAAACGAGTCTTTTGTAGAAAAATGACCCATCTTGAGACCATAAATGTTAAGTGAAATAAATCACACAAACAAGCTTAAGTGTTGCATGGTTTTTCTTACATGGGAACTCCAAAATATAAGTAAAGAGCAATGTAAAAGAGAGACAGTAGGAAATAGGAAATAGGGAGATCGATCTTTCTCATGTGGAAAGAGGATCAAGAGAGGTAGGAGTGGGACAGGGGATGAAGAAAGGAATTCAGATGTGTCGTGCACATGGGCCAACTCCTCACAAGAAGTGTAAACATTACGTACTACAAGCATGTACTATTAGAAATCATTTAAGAGAAGTAGAAAATAGATTCAGTAAAATCGATGTCATCAGGATACATTTATTGAGGAAGTAACAGGTGTAAAGTGCTTGGAAGATCAATTTGCAATGCATATAAAAATGAATGTAAAATCCCTAATGGGGGGGGGAGAGAGAGAGAGAGAGAGAGAGAGAGAGAGAGAGAGAGAGAAATTCTAAACACATTCCAAAAAATATAATTATTTTTTAAAAGTCCACATCAAAGGTCTTCATCTGTCTGCCATTCCTCCTTTCTTATTTCCTTCCCTCCCCTCCCTCCTTCTCTCCCTCTCTCCCTCTCTCTTCTTTTTGTGTTTCTGTTTTTGTGGGGGTTTTTTTGTTTTTGGTACCGGGGATCAAACTCACTGGAATCACTGAGCTAAATCCCGGGCCCCTCTTTGTTTCTGTTTCACTTTTCTTCTCTCAACCTCTTTAAAGGCCACACTTTTATATGCCTTAAACAAAATAAATAAGTAAATAAGAAAGTAAAACCCTGGGAATGTTAATTTTTTTCTATGAAATCAGACCTTGAGGTTTTCCATTCAGATTCTATTTTATTTTTAAGTTTGAGACAAGGTCTTGCTATGTAGTTCAGGCTGGCCTCGAACTCATTCTGTAGGCCAGGCTGGCCTGGAACTCACAGCAATCCTCCTGCTTCAGCCTCCTGAGTGCTGGGAGTACAGGTGTGCACCACCACATCCAGCTCAAGTTCCATTTTAATTGGAAGTCTGAGCTGATTCTGCAGGAAGCACAATGAAAAGCATGCCCAGTCACACTGAGATTTCTTTAGGGTTCCACATCATTGGCCACAGCATTCTTCACTGGCCTGTGCCCCAGCCCTGATGGAAGACTCTTCTCTCTAGTCAAGTCTCAACTGCAGAGATCTAACGAGATAATTGGTGGGGCATTTAGCAATGCCTTCGCTAAAATTTAACACTATTTTCTTGAGGCTACCACCCTGTGTGATACGTTGTTCCCACTACTTTTCCTCTACTGAAATTAACTGAACTGAAATGGAATGAAGTGGGAAACACTGAAGGAGTTGAGCTTGGCAAGGTGGTGCATTTTGGGAGGTTGAAGCATGAGGAACTGAAATTTGAGCCTAGCCTGGGGAGTTTAGTAACTTAGCAAGACCCTGTCTCAAAATAAGAAAACAATGAAAGGGCTCAGAATGAAGGCCCTGGATTTAATCTTTGTTACCAAACAAACAACCAAAAAA
>NW_004624742.1:9546849-9704023 GCF_000247695.1 Heterocephalus glaber | reverse complement strand
CTGTGGTATGATTCTTTTAATTCTTTGGGGAAGATACCCAGCAGGGGAATAGCTGGGTCAAATAAGACCTCTAGTCCTAGTTCTTTGAGGTGTCTCCATACTGATTTCCACAGTGGTTGCATCAGCCTGCACTCCCACCAGCAGTGTTTAAAGTTCTGTTTAACATGTAAAATCTTAGTTCAGTCTAATAATTTCAGAAGGAAATGTCTGAAAATGACTCACATTTCCTGTTCCTAACACAGTGTCTGAAATTTAATGGCCACTTTTAATTTGCCCTGCCAAAATGCCATTTGCCTAACCATGCTGTTCACAAAGCTAACTAATTTTCGGTTGTTTTTGCTGTTTCCTGCTTATGTTTGGGCTTGCTTTGTTCTCTTATGAATACATGACTGTATCACCACTCCATTCACTTGGCAGACATTTATGAAGGACGTTGTGGGTTAGGTACCTGCAACACAAAGCCAAAGCCCCCAAACTCCCCAGCACCTCTGTGTCTGACTCAGTTGTCCTTCTGCACCCTGGCTGCCTACATTTCTTAACCTGCTCTGTTTCTCTCTGTGTCACGTGTCTACTTGACATATTATATACTCATTTGTTAATTATTTGTTTCCCCTACTCTATCATAATTACTGTATGCCTAGGACAATGCTTAGTACAAAGTAGGGATATTAAAAAACTATCTGCTGAAATAATTAATGAATATTAACAGGAATTCTCACCATGCCTAGCATTTTTAAGCTTGAGGGTGGTGATCACAGAGATGTTTCCTTTGTGATGAAACACTGAGCTGTATATTTCCACTTTGTGGATTTCTTTGTGTGTATATTGTACTTCACAATAATAAAGGTTAAAAAAAATCCCAGACTTCTTCAAATCATATTAAATTGCTTACTTGTTGACTGTAACAACTAGTTCTCAATTAACAACGTCAAAAATACATTGCTTTAACGAAATCTCTGCATTTTATGTTGTCAAAGCTTAACCTAGCTAGCAAAGTGACTGTCTAGCTAGTCACTTACAAACTGAAACCCTTTAGAATGGCCACTCCATTGATCTCTCACTATACACAAGTAAGTTTTAGAGCAGAAAACTCTTAAGAAGATGCCAACTTTTCACATGCCAGATGATGTAAAGAATAATAAAATAAATACCTAACTTCTCAAGCCATGGGAGTATGTACTAAGCTGTAGATTCTTGAGAACCTTTCTGGATTGAGAGAGTGTCTCAAAAAGGAAAGTGGGTAGAATTAATATTTATTTTTAGTAGAATAGATCCTTTTGCAGACTGGAAGTGGGTACGAAACCCACATTCACCATTAAAAAGTCATAGATACAATGAAAAAAAATCCAGTTTGGCTTCAAAATAAATTCATGTGATGAGTGTGTATCTCATAGATAAAATGTGGCTGGCTGGGTTGGTGAGCATGCCACATGGAGAATGCAGTGGGAAGGACCTTTGGCATGTTGATCCTTGCAATTGTTGCCCTCATTATCTCTCAGTAAGAAATGACCTCCTACAATAGACATCACCCACGTGTCTGGGCACCCGTGCCAGGATTTCATTTCTATGGCAGTGGTTATATTTGATAAACAGGTTAGGGACAGTTGCATTAAGTAAATATTTTTATTGCTTATGACAGCCAATGCTTTATAAGCCAAAGAGAATAATTATGTTCTACTTAAGGGAGGTTTATTTCAAATGCTAGGTAGGGGCCTGCTGTGACCACTGCTTATATTTTTCAAAATTGATTTTCCACCATATAAACAGTTACTCTGAAGTTATGTGTGGCATTTCCTCCTAGTAACAATGATGCAGTGTCTTTGAAAGATTTCCTGGTAGTTCCCATTTTTCTTTCTTTCTGTAATACTGATTTCTTTAACACATTCTTTCCAGGAGAACTTATATCATGGTTCTACTATGCTGTTACCCTGCATGACCCAGAGAGATAGGGAATCAGCAACCTTTACAAGCACAATTTTAATTACTCCTTGGAAATGGAAGGCTTTGCTTACATTAGTTTCCCCTCAATAAGTCTTACTCACTTTCATGTACAAAGCATGAAGACCTGCACTAATCGGCTCTCCTTGTATTGCTCCCCAAGGCAAAGTTGGAAAGGAGAAGTTGGTCTTTAGAGCTCATCCAAGTTCCTTTCCTCTCTCCTCTCCTCTCCTCTCCTCTATTAGGGATATTTACTGTCTGCTTCTTCCCCAAGGCCCCAAGCACCAGCTTCTCCATGCCAGCATATTGCCCCAGACCTTCCTCCATGGCTGGATATTATGGAACAAATCTACCCAGCCTCTTTCAAAGTTCATCTGCCTATGTCCTTGTCTGTGAATTTCTGCTTCCTATTTCTAAAGATAACTGTGAAAATAGCTAAGCTGTTAGTATCTGACAAAAGATCTACAATAGTCCTCCCTAATCCACGGTTTTGTTTTCTTTGGTTTTACTTTCACTCAGTCAACTGTGGCCCCAAAGTGTCAAATAGAGAGGGAGGGGGGGAGAGGGAGGGAGAGGGAGGGAGGGAGAGAAGGAGAGAGATTTAGGCATCTATTGCAGGTCTAGGCAGAGATAAGGAGGGAGTACCCTATATGTGTTTCTGAAGGCAGAAATCTATGGATGTGGGGAGAGAAAGCCTCCATTTACAGTCCCAGTTTTCCACTTAGGATGAGTGACAGATCTCATAGTTTATAAACCTCAGTTTTCTCACCTATAAAGTAAAATAGTGTTGACAAAATTAGATGAAGTGAATGAATTTTCAAACTGTAAAGTTTCCAGCTATATGATATTATTTTAAATAATGATATTAGGGCAGAGATTTAATCCTTCCCTACTAGCAACATGAAAGTCACTGCCCCACGGGAGAACCATGGGCAGGGCTCTACCCGAAGGGCACAGAATGGCTAGTATCCATGACTTCAGAAACCAGCATTGTTTCTCACCTTAAACCTCATGCCCAGTCCCTTGCCCCTCATTTTTCACTCATAAATGCTTTAACTTTAGTCCCTCTTCAGTGTGGAAATGCTCCAAGAAACCCGAGCCTCCCTGAAAAAGTAGCTTACCCTGGAGAATCAGTGCTCATATCATGCTAGCATTCACAGCCTGTGACTTAGAACCTGCCTCTGTTCCAGGCCTGTTGGCCCACTAAGGAAATCCAGGGCAAGTGGCATTTGGGAACTAGGAACCTGCATCAAATTCGATAGGAACCTGCATCCGAAGCAGAAGGTATCTGAATATTGTATGGCATTGTGTGATATCTCTGTGGAGCCAGGGACAAGGGAGCACTTTCTGCACAACGTTTTCTAGGAGGGAGTCATGGGAAGTCCACCCACCCACACTTGGGCTTCCTAAGTATTTCCAAAATGTGTCTAAGTATGTACTTTGTGATGACAACAAAGAGCAGAGGACAGAGAAGAAGAAATATTCCAAAAGCTGTAATGCTGAACAACCCAAAATTTACTCACTGCTTACAGGAGTAGCTCTAAGTATACACCAAACATCAGCTTAGGTTTCTAGAGGGGAGAGAAGCAAGATGAATTTGCATTCCAAGAAGCTCAGATCAGTGCAGAAGAGCACATGGCCAAAGCTGTAGAATTTGACAACGAATTCCAATGGTAATGGATGCCCTGGCCTCCTGTCCCATAGAACCTGAATTTCAATTAAAATGGAATCTAAAAGCAAAATCCCCTGAGGTCAATTCCAGTAGTAAAAATACTTTCAGTGATTTTCATTGGCTTGAGATTTTTGCCACCAATGTCTTGACATGATTTTGATCTTTAAAAAAAAGCCCCAAATGTCTCAAGTCTCTAAGTTAAATTTCTTCCCGTGGGTTGAATTTAAAACTCATTGATGTAATAAAAGAACTATTTCAATCTATCATGCAAGGAAACTTCACAGAAATAGAGGGTCTTGTGTCCGTAAAATAACTGCTTATCAATGAATTTATTGGATAGATTATAATCAGTCTCTCTGTGTTTAACGTCACATAAATCTATTGCCATTGTTTGGTGGTTAGCAGAAGATAATGAAAATATTGTGAGTAGATGTCTCTTCTCAGCTCTGAGAATGGCCATAATGCTTTTTAACCAGCTCTTTGAATTAGTGTGGTCCCTGGAAAACTTGTTTGAGAGGTATGTGAACAGGGAAGCTGCCTGTTTTTCTAGTATTACTACAGCTTCTGAGAAAAAGCTCGTGGGTTCATTTGAAAACTCTTTTAGTGTTTTCATTCTAGCTTGTGGCACCACATTATATTTGGTGTATAGAAAGCACAGTATGTGAGGAGGATAATATCATATCAAAAAGAACCCTGGAGATAGCTGTAAAGTGTACCAGTTAGCAACTTGGCAGAGAGCCTTCCATCAAACAACCTGAAGTGAGGTTGCTTTGTTCATTAAACTGACCCTACATGAACCATTACTGCTATTTGGCTCTGAATTATTAAAAATCAGTAGCAAGATTTAGCACACCTCTAACTCCAGGCTCTCCTGTTCTTCAAGATAAAAACAGTCTCTCTTTGTGCTAGTTAGAAAACATATGTGAAAGTACTAGCACTCAGCTTCTAGTGATAACCTTGTTAGTGTCGATATAACTGCATGTAACCACTCAGCATGACATCTTTTTCCATTTCTCTTTATGAATAATTTTGTTATACCTCATCCATTTTCTAGTGGTCTTTATTACAGCATGCTACTACATTTATTAGAGTTCCCATCAGAGAATCTTCTTCTTATTATCCTTAATAGTCCCATGTACTGCCCTCTCTTGACTGTAAAGCTGGCACTGTTCAAAGCACATTTATTAGTTTATAACCCTTACATTTTAAATTCCTGCCAAGAACTTCCTAGGTGAAGAATAAGTTTGCAATAAATATTCACACGCACCACCACTTCTGCTACCACCATCACCAACTCCATCACTTCTATCAGAATTATAGGGCCAAGGGATTGCCTATTTAGTCCACAATTATCAGAAAGCACAAGACTAATAATTTCTTCATTGAAGTCTTTAGGATCAGGGACTTCAGCAAGTCAGAGGAGAGCTGGTTTTGCTGGATCCTAGAACTTACGTGGGACTTGAAGCTTTCAGCTGATTTGGAGGCTTGTTGGTTTTGGTGCTACAGCATTGCTGCTAGATTTTACTGTTCAAACTACCTTACCCTGACTAAAGCAGCACTAGGCTGAAGGTAAACAGCAACCTCAGTTTATAATGATTACTTAGCAGTCTAATGCAAAACACTTTAAGTTAGCCAGATTATATATTAGCTGCTTGACATTGGCAAATTGGCTTATTTGGGTTGCTCATGAGACCACTTTTGCAGGAGAGCCATCCATATGGACAGTACAGAAAGTGCGTGGGTGCCTGCCCCTTTGTTGGTTAATCACTCAGATGTGAAAAGAAAAGGTCCTTTTTTGCCCTGCAAGGGAAATAGCAGTAAACCTCTGTTCATCTTCTCTTCTCTAAAGGGAGGGCTGAAGTGGTTACAAAGGGAGCAGGAACATTGCCAAGGGAAACAGAAGAGAAAAGTGGATAGGAGAAGGGAATGACCACTACTATCATACCAAAAGTCCTTCAGCAATGGAATTTGCCAAATGTATATTCACATATAACCAAAAAAAAAAAATCACTAAAAGCTTTCACCACTTTTGCTTCAAGTGTACTTACTCCTTCTTTCTTCAAACAAAATACATGGTTACAGGAAGGTAGAAGTGCAGTCATGCCAACTATCTTATGATTGTTGGGGCTCACAAAACCCTTATTATGCAGCTGGCTTCCAAAGTCCTAATGGATAACAAGAGGCAGCCATTGTCAATAATGAAGTCAGGTCATAGGAGAAATCCACTGAACTTCACTTATAATTAGGTTCTGTTTTGATTCCCAAAGACATGGTTTCTCTATTACCATGTCCAGGAACTGCCATATGTATCAGCAAGGGCAGTTCTTGAACAATGAGAGGCATACCTGCTCTACCTCCTGTAAGTAGTTGTTATTAATGTTCTCTACCAGACCCTATTTTGTTGCCTTTTAAAAACTCTCTCTTTGCTGTTGGCATCTAAAATATACATGTTGCTTTGGAGGAGTACTTGCTCATATTGGCCTTTGGAACAGTTTTTACCCTTTCAAGATCACAAGCAGAGGTGGCACCGTTAGAAAGGAAATATCCAGAGGAGGGAGGAGCCTAAAATTTGATTTATCCCTGACCATTTTTTTCATATTCATACAGAACAACATTCAAAATGGTGGTGGATTTTGTTTGTTTTTGTTTGTCTCTCTTGGTCTTCCATAAAAGCCAAGCACTTCATATGCCTTTCCCCCTTCCCCTGTCCATCTGCTTCCTGATATTGACGTCTTCACAACTGCATCCATAAATACTAATTGTATGTGTTCCATTTTCAGCAAACTGAAGGCAGTTTTTTAAGTGTCTAGTTAAGAGAAATTGCCTGCTATATATATAACCATTAAAATATGCAGAACATGCTCAAGTCAATGCCTGCATCCTTATGATGCAGATTCAGGGGTGTGCTCAAACATGGAAACTCAGTGATATCTTGGAGAAAAGCTTGCTACCAGTATTTGAGGTGCAAGTGCAAGAACTAGGCCATCACACTTTGGTGTAAAAGACTTCTATAGTGTTCTTAGAACTATAGCATCTAAAAGAGACCAAAAGAATCAGGTCTAAGAAATATATTATCAAGTACAGAATCAAGAGGGTATTTGAGGGAGGAAATCCAGGAAAATTGAAAACCTCCTAGAAGATTCTTTATGGTAGTAAGAACAGAAGTCACAAGAGAAGGAGGCATAAATGTTAGGAAGACAAAAAGACTACTGATAAGACTGAAAAGTAGTTGAGATTGTTCAGATGCTAGGCTTACACCTACAGTAAAAGGAGAACTAGACAATGACTCGACATAAAGTAAAGAACATCAAATGCAAGTGGTTTCATTTTAAATATATTTTAGTTTTAACATATTTTACACTGTAAGGACCATGGGTAAGGGTAGAACATGATAAAAATAAGGAAGAAAATAGAATTTAAACACCAAGTAAATCACAGCCAGTTACTGCTACACAATTGTTCAAGATAGACTGAAGATGAAATTGATTGCCATGTGATTATAGTTGATTTGCACATACGCAAATTTTGCAATAGTCTCACAAAACTGCCCCTACACGGTTCCTGCTTAGATAAACACAGAGGCCTTTTGATACCCAGAGGTGTCTCCTCTGAGTCTTTCCATGGATCACCCTTGGATGACAAGGATATCCCTTCTATGACTTCAGGATTTCTCCCCAAATCAGAGGATTGTAGATTTTCTTTCTCTATTTTGCACACATCTCTTAGTTTCTTTAAAGTGTTTTTATTCCAAAAAGCCACTTTTTCTTCCCTTTGAAAAGAATAAGCGTGTATACTTGTGGAGCCCTTAGGTGGTCTAGTGGCTAAGGTTACTCCTGAAAGAATTTCTCCAGATCCTTTTCACTTACTGTTGGACCTGGCCAAAGGTGAACTTGGATCCTAGGAAAAAATCAAATACAAAGATAGCTTTAGTATTTATTCTTTGTTTAGAGAAATTGTTTTATCTTGATTTCTTGAGCCAACTGAGAAGCAAGTTAAAAAATTTTATGGTCAGATAAAAATCTGAATTCCTGTGACGTTTGTAAAATCTTTTGGTGTAGCTACTTGCATGTGTCACTGGTGGTAGTTAATTATTAGAATGGGTCAGAGGAGGTCATTTCTCAACACTTATATCTATGCTTTTTTGTTACCATTTACCAACTTCATCTCCTCTGGCACACACACACAAAAATAAAACAAAACAAAGCAAAAAAAACCCAGAGCCAGTCAGAGGCATGTTCTTCCTCCGGATTGAGATTTACCTATCTTTTGCTTACTCACCAAGAATCTTAAATACCAAAATTAATTCTTGTGATATGCTACACAGCAAGCAATAGCTATTCATTTTTATATCTAGTTTTCTACAGTTTTTTTCCTAAAAATTATAGGGAATACTCATTTTCTTAAATTGAATCCAAGCTCACTATATTCAAAATCTTTCTCTTTAAATCTTGTAATCATTTTATAGTCAGGTAACTCTTAGATGTTGTTTTATACATGTAAATAACAAAGTCATTGAAAGTCTAATCTTAGGTTACACAGAATGTACTGTTATATTTTTCCTTAGCCCTTGATTTCCTGGGAATTTCAATCCACCAAAGCAATTCAAGCATTGAGAGTAAATGGAATTCGTACTACATTTCCATTTTGAATTTACCCCTAAAACACCTTTAGCTAAGATTCCCAGTGATGACTATGTTCTCTGACCACCCAGAACCAACAGAAGGCTGTGAGTAGAAGGGGAAGATTCGTGAATGTTAAGGATGACCAATATTTTGGCATAAATGTCACAACTTGAAATATATAGCTATATTATTTATATGAAAGTTTGCATGATTAAATAGAGGTGTATTGACAAATATGGGATAAGTCAACTTTTCTTCATGGATTTTTTGTTATAAAAGTCTTTTATACTTGAATCAAATAAAATAGTTCAAACAGAAACAGGTTATTTGCTTAATGGTCTGTGAAACTAAGACCAATGATTGCACTTTTAATTTCTGGCACTAAGGCTCTCAAATATTTAATAAAATCATCACATTGCTGAAATTTCTTCTCTTGTTCTACACTGTTATGGCTCAGAGATTAAATTTCAATAATGCAATCAATAGTGTGATGAAGAGACTGAGGTTTTCTTCCAGGAATGTATTTCTCAGGGAAATACAGGGGAGCACTTTCTCAGATACTATGGAAATCTGATGTAAGCAATGAATCCCTTCTGATTCTGCTTAACCATACTCAAAGGGCCCTTTACCCTTTAACTCAGTGCTCTCCAAATGCTGATGATTGTTTTTTCCTATCTATAATGGCTTCAAAATATCAAAAAACCAAGCACCTTCTATACGTACACTTTAGTTATCAATTATATTACCCTTTATACTCTGAATATAGCATATATATGCAAAAATAAAATTATAAAGATGTGATAACAATGAAAGAAACATTAGTTTAAAAATCATTAATATCTTAAGGCATATTTTCCATTTGAAGTTCATTGTTATGGTAGTGGATGATAATACATATTTCAAATAACTTTTCTTGATTTTTAAAAATTCATTTTGGAAGATATAATAGAAGATCCAAATGAATCTTCATTGTTTTTTATTTATAGAGAAAAAGTGGAAGTGTCGACTCTATTTTCCCCACATTTACCTGAGCTTGCATTGCTGGTACTATCAGTGTTATTTAGAAAATTTCTGAGCCACTTCTTCATTTTGAGAGGGTTAGTTCAGTTAAAAACCTAACAATATAATCTGTAAATTGACACTGCTGGCTGTACATAAGGTAGAATATGCTACAATATCCTGGCAGTAATGAGTTGAAGATGACTCTATTAACCATCTTGCTTTACAGATTTATTACTCTTCTCCCAAGGACACTTCTATAACATGTATTGTATGAAAGGTAGATTGAGTGAGTCTCATCTAATCTGTTCATTAAATATTAGTAAATGTAATTTCATTCTCATTAATATAGATAATAAGCATACATAGAAGCTATAGTATTTTCTTCTCTTACTTAAATGGATCAACTTGTATAATAGATCATGACTGCATATTCCTGTTTGGAGATTATTGTCCTAACTGATAAACCTGAAGGTGGGTCTCACTTCTTTTCTCTTCTAATTTTTAATATGCTTTCTGGGTGATTTTACATATTCTAGAGATACCAGACATACTGTACTCTTCTTCTGAGGTTCAAACTCATATACATGATAATTATCTGATAGACATTCTCTATAAAAATTCTATTTTTTCAAAACTGAATTTATATTTGTGATCCTTTTTCAAGCAAGGACCCTTGACTTTCCTTCCTTTGCTTGCCACATTCATAGCAATAGATTCCCTTCCTTTTACTTCTCAAAATTTCTCCTTGCTGCCACCATAGACCTGGTCTTCATATTGTTTCTACCCTAAGTGATGGAATTTGCTTACTGATTTTCTCTAGTCTTATTACCATTCAACAAATTATTGTGCTATTGCTTGATGATTTTTTTAAGATGCAAAAATTATGTTACTTAATTTTAATAATTTCACATTAATGGTTCCCTTTTGTCCATAAAGTGAAAGATGGTACAAGCCTTCCAATCTGGCTGTTGTCCCTCTCTATTTCCTTGCTCCTGGACACTCTTCTTTTACACTGTGGATTTCATCATCCCAGTAAAAGCATCATAATGATCATAATCAATAAATTCTAGGCTTTCGCTCTGATTAGAATGTATCCAACTTCAACCCATGGTCATCTGGAAAGCTAAGACCTAAATTTCCCATCTCTAAACCTTTCCTGCTGCAGGTAGAATTGCCATCATTTTACCACAGTCATATCTTTTTCACTTTTTAAATTTATTTATTTGTTCCCCCCTACACTTGTTGATAAGTACCTTCTTAGAGGCATTAATTCCTCATTTATCTTTGTAGAAGTTGGCATAAAGTCTAGTAAATGGCAACAAGACATTTCATTAATAATGTGTGTAAAGAACTGATCTAAGTGCTGAGGATTTAGGAATGAATCAAATAGATAAAAATCTCGAGTTCTTGTAGCACACATAATTTATGATGGATGCTATCAATATTATAATCTATATGAAATTATGCCATATTTTGCATTAAATTCACCTGAGTTTAGTTGTGCCAAGTAGTAAATTTCACTTTGGAGTTACCAAACTAACCAAAAACTGAAAAATTTGCCTTCTAACAAGAAATTCATTGCTTGTAGTCAAATCAAGAAAAGCTCTTATATGTTGAATGCAATTTGCATGGCATCAATTCTTTTAATCAAAAACTAAAAAGATTTATATAACATTATATTTGAAATACAGTACTCTTTTTTGTGGTGCTGAGGATTAAACCCTGGACCTTGCATGTGCTAGATAAGTACTTTACCATTGAGTTACACTTCCTCACCAAGATGCCCTTTTTTGATACTCCTCACGAACTTGCGCATATCAAGATTAATTTCTCTGGTAAATAGAGCCTGAGTACATGGCAGATACTGGGAAGTTATTTGTGAATATGACTGAATGAATACCAACCAATTAATTAGTCAAGAATCTGTAAGATTTTAAGTTGTCTTCAAGGAATAAAATACTATGTTAAGTTGAATAAGGTAAAGCTAATGTCATTTTCACCATATACTTTTCATATACTCTCCTATCCTCAATACTTTAGTCTTCTGAAATCACAAGTTCTCAGACTTGATGCTGCTGGCTTTGACAATTTCAAAAGTCTTTCCAGATGCAATAATGATAGATGAATATGTTCCATATCCTGTACAAAGTGTTTTACATGAAGTGTTTCATTGACTCATCACAACTCTGTGAAACAGGCACTGTTTTGCTTTCGATTTTCCATATAAGAAAACTGAAACTTAGAGGTACTTACTAATATTCCTATTATCACTCTTTAACAAGTAACAGAGCTAGAATTTGAGCCATGGATTTTGGTCATGAGATACATTAAGTCTAAATAGGCTTCACAGCAACTCACTGAGGGTTCTTCTGATACTAATTATGAGGTCTGGATGTATATAAAACCACCCAACTTTATCTACAAGCATATCTATAGTCTCTTGTACATGAGGGATGTACACAAATACACAATAAAGGAGACAAATGGAGAAGGGAAGAAGTGTTCAATGTGAGATGAACATAGGAACTATCAATCTTCTACCTCAAAAAATTTCAAATAAGAACTTGTCATTGGCTCAGGAAGAATGAAAAGGAAATGATACCACATGTATTATTGTTGAAATTGTTTATAAGGAAATGCATAAACAATTTTCTGCCTCTGCTTCATGTCAGCTTAATGCATAGTGACACAGTGAATGTTAAAACACTCTGATAGCTGTGAAGCAGCAGGCCCATGGAAGGACCAAGAATATATTACTGCTATTAGAGATTAATATATTTAGTATACACTGTTCTATCAGGTTAGCTGTAGGTTACCAAGCAGCCGCAATGAATGAGACTTAGGCAATCATATCTTGAAGAAATATTGAATTGAGACTTGGTGATCTTAGGACAGAATTAGAAAAATGGAAATCAGAGTGAATCATTGGGAAGAATGATAGGGAGACAGATGGAAGGAGAGCCAGAAACAAATTGTACCTACTTTTGTCTCCTTTTTATAACTATTTCTATGACTTAGCAACTTATGGACTCCTAAAACTACTCACATCCCAGAAATAAGTTCTTTATGATAAGCAAGAGAACTTTGGAGTTATGGGTATGTTCAAACCTGGCTTTCATTTCTTGTTAGCCTTGCAAACTTAACATATCTATACCTCTGCATTCTCTTTTAAAGGGAAATGATAACTTTTTTCTCAAAATGTGAGAATTGCAGAGATAACATATAACATCCTCAAGATAGCCCTAGGACATAATAGGTCCTCAATAAATTTCAGTTCTTTTTCCCCTTAGTGAGTAATTGCACTGTAAGAGTGACTGCACAATTTATAAACAATTAGATTCACACACATGCAAACACATACAAATTGCTGACTTAGGAGAAAGAGAGAAAACAAAAAGAAAACACTACCATTCAGATGTGGAAAAGTAATAACATTATTCTTGAACACTCTTTCTTCCTCCATGACTTAGTAAAAATTTAAAGTGATCTGAGAAAAGAGAATGTCATTCAATAGTCACAGAATTCACAGGGCATTTTCTTATAAGAAGAAGACTACCAAGGAGGGAAATTAGAAAATTGCTCTGTCTAACCACTACACTGATTCTTGATTCTTATCTTTAGGAAAGGGTGTTCATGAGAACTTTGGATTTTCTTTAGAGTCAAACATGTCTAGTCATAAATAATAAGCTAACATCTGCCTGAGACTCGAGTTACCCAAGATTCAAGGCATGATCTTTGTAGGAGGCCACATTACAATCCAATGTGCATCCTCTATCACAACTGGGATTCAAAGTTTTCTTCATCCCCTAATCTGTAAGTAATATGACATGGCAAACAACTCTGACCCCTGTCCCTAGACCAGTGATGGTGAACCATTTAGAGCTTTCAGTGATAACAAACAGCCCACTGTGGCATGAGTGCCATAGGTCTGCCACCACTGCCTCCTAGACTATGTCTAGCAGAAAATAAAAGTAGAATACTCTACTTCTAGGCACTTTTTGACTACACATGCATAATGAATATAATGATTAGATTTTATAATTTTTAGATGCTTCAAGATGCTATTTCATTATCGGGGTGATATCTAGCCAATAATCTAGAGAATTTAGCCAACTTTTCAAGAGAATATTTAAGTAATAAGTATAGAATTTTTTCTTTTTTTAAAAAAAGTCCTAGGCACTAGTCTAAATGTTTTTCATATATTGACTTAATCTTTCAAAAACCATATAAAGTGGTTACTATTACTATCCTTACTGTGCAAGTAAGGGATTTTAGACCAGAGAATTTAAATAACTTGCCCAAGGTGAAATAACTGATAAATGGAAAGTTGCCCTGTATTCTAGTCTATTCTGCCATGTACCACAATTCCTATGGTACTTAGAACCCTATGCAAACCAGAGTAGCTTCTTCCTTCTAGTGTCAACATTTTCTTAGAACAATGGAATGCTTGTCCTTTTCCATCTTTTACCCAAAACCTTAAAGATGGACAAGCTTCTTTCTTCCAATATATAGAGATATTATTACAAAATTTATTGCCAGGTTGAGACCTTGCATGCCACACTAAATTTTATGACAGTTATAAACACCTAAAAAAATCTAAGTCTATCATGGGACTGCATATAAATTCTAATAATAATGCTCTGACCAAGTGGCATTATAAAAATCTAGTGACTCAAATCAAATAAGCAAGAACAAGAGTTTGGATGATTTCTTTAGTTCCATGCTTGGCTTTTCTTCCCTTTCTCTGTAAGACATCTTACAGGAAAAGGGGGAGGTGAAGAGTGCTGGAGGAAAAAGGGGGCTTCCCATAGGAGCCCCAGTAGATCTAATTTTCTGAACTCCAGTTTTCTTTAAAGTAAAATGGTATTCAGTACATTGTGAAGTTCTTTGAAATTCCATTTTACTAAATCCGCTCAGGATTTAGGAGGCCAATTTAATAAGTGATTGTAGAATTCCTGCCATCTGAGTGCTGCCTCAGGAGTTATTCCCCTGTTGTGTGTTTCTTTTTAAGTATTGGAAGGCCTGGGGAAATACTAAACAGAATTACAAAAATAAATTATACAAGATGTGACTTTAAAGTAATGAGACCAATTCTACAAGCCACACCTGAAAAATCAATGATGTTACCATAATCATATTGGCATTCTTAGTTAAAAAGGCACAACACACAATCAACAGGATTAGAGAACAAAAAAGAATTAGAAGAATACACTCAAACTTCAGAATAATGGTTACCCCTGAGATTAAAGGGAAATCTAATCTTCAGTCCTAAATGTTCTAAGTTTTTAGGCATAAAGTGTTTATGTGTATGTGTGTGTGTGTCGATGCATGTGCATGTGCACACACACATAATTGGTTGTTCAACTTTTTTTCAGGAATTTTCAAAGGAGATGGATGTCATGCTTTCAAGAAATAAACTTCCCAAGGGTTCTTCTTAGTGGATACATTCTCATTTTACCTCCATTTTAGAGTTGGCATAATTATGGTTTCTAAAGAGAAATAGAATAACTTTGCCATGAGTGGGCTTTCACTGGTTTCTTTGATGTACTAATGGACTCCTGCCACGATTCTCACTGGACTTCATTTGTTAATTTATTCAGTGAGTCTCTAATATACTTAACAATCCCATCACTCATTTCATTTCTTTCACTTCACTTACATTATCATTTATTGGATTAGACTCATTGATTGGGTTCCATATACATTTCTTTGATACCCAAGAAAAAAATTCACTTTCCTTAGAGACAAAAAGGAAAGAGAAAGCATTTGTTTCTAAACCTAAATTTGTCACCATAGCAGGTATCCATGGGTGATGGTAGAGAGAACTGTATCTTCCAGCAAATGCAGCCAATATGATCTGTCCATTGGTATAACTTTTGGCAGAAATTGGATGTATATCCTAGAATATCTAATATGATATATTTATATATAACACATATATTAAATACCTACTTAACAAGAAAAAGAACATGAAATTTATGACCAACATGAAATTAAAATCAAAGACAACATTCCTCCTTGTCCCTTCCTCCCCTCCTCAGAACAGTTCTAATCTTCTATAAAATCTTGGAAAACAAAGTAGCAGGAATTTACCGATTTTCCTACTAAAATTCTATTGACATTCTTAATATAATACAAAAAAACTTTTAAGGATAAGAGGAGGAAATTACCAAGTTACGACAGTGTATCAAAGTCCTGAGGGCTGAGGTCGCTGAGGGTAATTCTCTCACCTTGCAGTATATTCTCTCACCAAGCACTTGGAACAGGAAGAGGAAAAGCGGACCTTTCACACTTAGCTCCATCGTGGCTCCATTATGGAAGATAGCTTTTCAGAAACATCACTTGGGAAAATAAACCGACAGCCCTCCTCATTTGGTAAAGGACGCATCCATAAATCTATCCACATATACAATTATTGGCAATAATATTTAAGTTGAGCAGAACTTATCAAGCCCCCTGACAGTGAGTATAAAGTAGAGAACAAATCACTGTGAAAGAACCTAGGATAAGACACTCCTGAGTCTTTGTAAAGAAAGAGAATCCTGATATGGCTACCCCTGAAGCCAAGCGATATTTATATGCTTTCTGGGTTAACACTCCAACCCAAGGAGTTAGAGTATAAATACTACCTTCAGTTCTTCAGCTGCTTGCTCCCATTTGCCCAAAATCATTGCATTAATCTGTACTTGTAGGGACAGTATATGTGCATTAGAAAATGAGATACAATGAAATTAACTCCTTAAAAATTCAAACGAACATGTTTGCAAATATCAATTTTAAATTGCTTTTTAAATGAAGGGATTTTAAGGAAATTAAGAAATATAGTTTTTCCATTAATAAAGGTCAGAGGTATAAGAAAGACCGGACAATATAAGGATGTCTCTAATACGTAAGCACTTTTTTTTGTTTGTGTTTTGGTACCGGGAATCAAACTTGGGACCTTGCACTTGCAAGGCAGGTGCCGGAACCACTGAGCTAAATGCTCAGCCCAGCACTTTTGATTTTAAAGCTACTCACCTAAATCAAAGTCTCGTGACTACTAGGCATAGAGAAATAGA
Organism: Heterocephalus glaber; assembly: GCF_000247695.1. The sequence goes on along the minus strand of NW_004624742.1, from coordinate 9,687,731 downwards.
ATGAAATCTCTGGGACAAGGCCTAGAATCAATTGTAGTTTCACTTATTAGCTGTAGATCCCTGGTCAGATCATCTAGCTTCTCAGGGTCTTAATTTTGTCACCTTCAATAGGCAGATATGTAATAATTGTGCAACATAGAGACAATGTATTATGAAAGTGGAGAAAAGTATGTCCTCAACAATTGACAACACACATAGCCATAACTGTCAAAGTATCATGAAGTCTGGAATGGTGCGTGCTTGTCAATTACTTTGCTAATTTTTCCAAATTCGTTTTTAACCAGGGCATTGTGTCAGATGTAACTTCTACGATCATAAAGTTCTATTCTCACTAAAGCTTTGAAAAGAGCAACAAATATGAGCTTAGCTCTGATGATGTCCAGAAATCCTCATAATTCGGAGCTTGGAATTTCATCCTCAGCATTTCATAGATCTTCTCTATAGGGGAAAGGTTTATTATTCTTCATCATGGCAAAAGAGAAGAACTTGAATTTTGGAGGTTCAAAATAGACCTTCCATTTCCTGTACCTCCTTCAATCGCCTTAGGTGACAGAGATTAAGTATTCTGTGGTACGTCAAAACTGTTTGTGGAAATTCTCCAGGAAACTGTAAATTTCAAAACACGTAGTCTTGTCTTCAGAGTACAATGGGTAATAAAGTTGTAAGGGAATCAAGGGCTTATTTTTATCAGTGGGACTCCAAATTAGAAAAACCACAGAGATATACCCACACTCAGAAAATCACACATGATCTCCTGAATTTGCCACATCACTGGAATATTTGTATTTTTGAGGATTGAAGATATTTTGTTCAAAAAGACTACCTTAGAATTGTTAGAATACTTGAAAAATAATGCATGATAATGCATGTCATTCACTGGATGTTTGAAAATTCTTGATAGTGTAAGTCATCATAAAATGTGCCTGGCATAGCACCTTGTATTAAATTTCTTTAATAAATGTCCAATGAATGAATAAATTAATTCAAAAGCTAAACATCACAAACATTTTTTCATTCAAAACATACAAATGTAATTTATTGGTTAAGTTGGCCAGATGAATCATATTAAATACATGCTTTCAGAATGAACAAATTTATTCTCACTTAACTAATCCTAGAAGAATTTATCCTTAATACTTATGCACAGAACATGCAAAAGTATATGAAAACCACAAAGAAGAAAGCACACCCAGTACTACTATGTAAACATATTAATATAAGTAATGATGATTATCTTACATTCTATACATTAAAAATTGAAAGTATAGGAATGGCTATGAATTCAGTATTCATTTTTTAATGATCAAAATTGAGTTATTTGGAAAGCCACTTTTACTTTAACAGTAATAGGAAGAATAATAATAGCTATCAAGGTTTTTGTTTTTCTGAGGGCTACTTGTTTAACATCTCTGTAGAGAATTTCAGATCCTTATAAAGTTTGTAAGTTAGAGTGGTCAGTTATTTAAGTAATTTAACCCATTCATTCGTGCTAATATCTGTATCATAGTCCTTTATTGCCTTCAAAATAAAATAGAAATTTCCATAATAAGGCATTCAAGAAATAATCAGGATCTTGTTTTTGTCTAAAATCAGCTCAGGAGCTTTGATTGTAGTCAACTGACATTGGCTATAGCTTGCTTGGGCAAAAATCAAATTTGTTGGAAAGATATGTGAGGCTTAGTTTCTTAGAAATAAAGAATCAAGACTCAGAGGTGGGAGGACTCAGGTCTTTTATTAATAAAAAACCCACAAAATTTCATAACAAAATACTGTAATAAGAGAATAACAATAGGAAATACTATCATTATCTTCAAAGTAGTTACTCACAGTACAAGACATAAACCAAAAAGATTCTTACAAAAAAGAAACAAACAATAACACAAAACTTCTTTCTCAATGAACTAAGATATACTAGTAGTATAAATGAAAGAAATTAGCATATATATTGAAATAGTTTTTAAACAGCAGAACATGTAATTTGTGGAAGTATTTGAGCTTCTCCCTACTTCATATTGATCTCATTCTATTTTGGTCTTTATTTTTATGTACATGGTATGCATGTTTCTCATATAATAGAAACTAGGCAGTATTTAAGCTTGTGTGTCTGAGTTATTTCACTAACATTATACTCTTAAATTGTATCCATTTACCTAAGAATACCTCAAGTTTATCTTTCCTTAGGGTAGAGTAGTAATCCATTGTTTACACATACTTCATTTTCCTTATTCATTCATCTGTTGATGGACATACATTGTTTTCAAGATCTAGCTATTATAAGTTGTGCTGCTATAAACAGATATGCATTATCTCTGTAATGTGATGGTTTTAACTCTTTTGGGAAGATACCTAGAAGAGGGATAGCTGGATCAAATGGAATTTCTATTTTTAATTTTTTGAAGATTCTCCAAACGAATTCCTTAGTGGTTTTATTAGTTTACATTTCCACCAACAAGGTAGTAGAGTTTCATTTCCCCCTACATCCTCACCAGCAATTTTCATTCTTAGATTTCTTGATGATAGGCCATTCTCTCTGGGGTAAGATGGTATGTTAGTGTAGTTTTAATTTGCATTCTTTGATGGCAGGCAATGAGCATTTTTTCATGTATTTATTTGTCACTTGTACTTCTTTTTCTGAGAAGTATGAATTCATTCCAGTTGTCTATTTTTCGATTGAGTGATTTATTTGGGAAGTCTAATTTTTTGAGCTTTTTATATATTCTTGATGCTACTTTTCTGTCCATGGAATAGTTGGCAAAATTTTTCCCCATTCTGTACACTGTCTCTTTACTCTACTGGTTGTGTCTTTCACTGTGCAGAAGCTTTTAAATTTGATAAGATCCCATTTGTTGATTCTCAGTATTATTTCTTGTGCCATTGGAGTTCTGTTCAGAAAGAGCTGCCTACACCTATGTCTTCAAGAGTTGTAACTATTTTATCTTCCAGTAGATTGTTTCCGTTCTAACATTTAGATCTTTGATCCATTTTGATTTAAGTTTAGTACATGGTAACATATATAGGTCTAGACTCAGTCTTCTGCAGGTGGATATCCAATTTTCCCAGCACCATTTATAAAGAGGCTATGTTTCTTTCAGAGTATATTTTTGGCTCCCTTGCCAAAGATCAAATAGCTGTATGTGTCTGGGGTTGTACCTCTTTCTTCTCTTCTATTCCATTGGCCCACATACCTGTTTTTGTGCCAGTGTCATGCTGTTTAATCACTGTAGCTTTATAATGTAACTTCAAGCCTGGGATTGTGATGGCCCTGCTTTGCATTTGTTGTCCAAGATTGCTTTTTGCTATTCTGCATCTCTTCTGATTTCATGTAAATTTTATGAATGTTTTCACTAGCTGTGTAAGAACTGACATTGGTATTTTCATTGGGATTACATTAAATCTGTATATCAGTTATAGAATTATGGCCATTTTGATTATGTTGTTTCTGCCTACCGAGGAACATGGGATATTTTTCCATTTTCTCGTGTCCTCCTTGATTACCTTTTTCAGTCTCATGTAATCTTCACCGTAGAGAGCTTTCACTTCCTTAGTTCGATTAATATCTAAGTATTTACTTTTTGATGGTATTATGAATGGTATTGTTTTCTTAATTGCTTTTTCAGTGAGTTAATTATTAGTGTATAGGAATGCTATTGATTTTTGTGTGTTTATTTTGTATTTTGCTACACTGCTGTGTTTGATTATCACTTCTAGGAATCTTTTGGAGGACTTTTTGAGTCTGTAAATAAAGAATCGTGTCATTTGCAAATAATGATATTTTGACTTCATCCTTTCGTATACATATATCTTTTATTTCTTTCTCTTGGCTGATTGCTCTGGCTAAGTTTTCCAGCACTATGTTGAGCAGGAGTGGTGATAATGGACATCCAGTCTTGTTTTATTTCTGATTTTAAAAGGAAGGCTTTTAGTTTTTCCCCATTTAATATGATATTGGCAGTAGATTGGTCATAAATGGCTTTTATCATGTTGAGATAAAGATCTTCTATACCTATTAGTGTTTTTATCATGAACAGACATTGATTCTGTCAAAGGTTTTTTTCTGGATCTATTGAGATGATCATGTGATTTTTGTCCTTGCTTCTATTTATGCAATGAATTACATTTATTAATTTATGTGCATTGAACAATCCTTGTTATCCCTGGAATGAAGCCTTCTTGGTCATGGTATATGATCTTTTCAGCAGTTTGTCACATTGTTTGCCAGTATCATTTTAAAGATTTTTGCATTTATGTTTATTAGAGAAATCGGCCTATAGTTCTATTTTTTGGTTCGCTCCTAATCTGGTTATGGGATGAGAATAATGTTAGCTTCTGAGAATGATTTATTTTATTTTATTTTATTTTATTTTTTTAAGTTATATATTGGACACTTACAATGCATTAGACATAGTTCTGGGTATTGTGATTTTTATTTTTGTGTGGGTACTGGGGATCGAACTTGGGATCTTGCTCTTGTGAGGCAGGCGCCAGAACCACTGAGCTGAATCCCCAGCCTGAGAATGATTTTAAAAGTACTTCTTCCCTGTCAATTTCATTAAAAAGTTTGAGAAGTATTGGTGTTAGATCTTCCCTGAAGTCCATGTAGAATTTGGCTGTTAATCCATCAGGTCTTGGAGTTTTCTTAGTTGGTAGTTTTTTTTGCTTTGTTTTGTTTTAAATACTGCTTCAATTTCATTGCCTGTTATTTGATTGTTCAGGATTTTAAGTCTTTTTAGTTCAGTTTAGGCAATTCACATGTATGTAGGAAACTGTCCATTTCTGCTGGGTTCTCCAGTTGTTTGGCACATGTATTTGTGAAGTAATTCCTGATAATTTCTGGATTTTGGCAATGTCCATTGTGATGTCAGCTTTTTCATTTCTAATTGCATTAATTTGCATATTTTCTTTCCGTTTTTGGTAAGATTGGCTAAAGGTTTGTCTATTTTATTTATTCTTTCAAGGAACTAGCCCTTGAATTCATTGATTCTTTGTATTATTTTTTAGTATCAATTTTATTAATTTCTGGTCTATGTAATTTCCTTCCTTTACAAGCAGTAGTTTTGGATTGCTCTTAATTTTAAGTGACTTTGAGACACATCATTAGGTTATTTATTTGGACTCATTCTGTTTTTCTGATATGAGCATTCATTGTTATAAACTTCCCTCATAGGACTGCTTTCATTATGTCCCATAAGTTCTGGTATGTTGTAGTGGCATATCATTTAATTCTAGGAAGTGTCTAATTTCTTCTTCCATTTCCTCTGTGACCCATTGATTATTCAAGGGTGTATTGTTTAATATTCATATGTTTGTATAATGTGTGTGTGGTTTCTTTTGCTATTGATTTCTAGTTTCATTGCACTATAATCTGATAATAAGATCTTTTGCACTTGCTTATGCATGCTCTATTAACCAGTATGTGGTCTATTTTGGACCATGTACCATGTGTGGCCCAAAATAATGTGTATTCTGTTGTTGTTGGGTGGAACACTCTGTATATACCTAATAAGTCCATTTGTTCAAAGGTTTAGTTCAACTCTGATATTTCTTTGTTTATTTTTGGTTCAATCAGTCTGTATATTTATGATAGAAGAGTATTAAAATCGCCTCACTATAGTTGTATTAATGCTTACCTGATCTTTTCTATCCATTAATATTTTGTTTCATGAAGTTGGCTGCACCATGGTTTGGTGCATATATGTTGATAATTGTCATCTCTTCCTGTTGAATAATTCTGTTAACCAATATGTAATATCCTTTGTTGCTTCTTTTGATCAGCTTTGGCTTGAAATCCATTTGTTATGAAAATAGGATAGCTACCCCTCCTTGTTTTCAAGTTCCTATTGTGTGAAATATTGTTTGCCATTCATTGATTTTTAGTCTATGAATTTCTTTTTTTGTTAAGTGTGTTTCCTGTATATAAGCACACCATTGGATTTGTTTCTTGATCCATCCTCCTAACCTGTGTCTTTTGATTGTGAGTTGAATCAATTTACATTAATAGTTGTAATTGATAGGTATTGACTTATTTCTGTCATTGTATTAATTTCCTGTTGCTGTTTTTCTTTCTTTCTTTTCTACTTAATTGCCAGCTCTGCCTGAAATGTTTATTTTATTGAACATTTTGGCATTGTTAGCTTCATTATCTCCTTCCAGCATATCCTTGAGAATTTTCTGGAGTATTGGTCTGATGGTTATGAATTTGGGGGGCTTTCTTTATTATGGAATTATCTTATTTGTCTATCAATTTTGGAAAATAATTTTGCAGGATATAACAGTCTTGGTTGGCAGTTGTTTTCTTTAAGTGCTTGAAACACTTCAGTCTATGCTCTCCTTATCTTTAAGGTTTTTGTTGAGAAATTTGTTGCAATTCTGATAAGTTTTCTATTATAGCTGATTTGTTGCTTTTCTCTAGTGACCTTTAAGATTCTGTTTTTGCATTGTAATCCTTGTATTTTAATTATTATGTGATGGGAAGTGTTTTTTTTTCCCTGATCATGGCTATTTAGGATTCTACATGCTTCACTTATCTGTATGTTAAATTCTTTTTCCGTATCTGCAAAAAGTTTTCTGTCATTACTTGCATAAATAGGTTTTTTATGCCTCTTGTGGTATCTTTTGATTTTTAGCTAATTCCAGTTACTCTTATATTAGTCCTCCTTGAGTCATCTAGAAACCGTTGGTTCCATTTTTTCATGTTTCTTGTTATTGTTGTTTTTCTTCTTTTTTTTTTTTTTTTGTACCGGGGATCCAACTCGAGTCCTTGTGCTTGTGCAGCAGGTGGTGAAACCACTGAGCTAAATCCCCAGCCCTCTTCTTGTTTTTAAAGTATCTGTCATTAACTGATCATTGTCCACAGCCCTGTCTTGTAGGTTTTATGCTCTGTCTCCACATTGGTCCCTTCTGATACCCATACTTTCAATCATGTTTTTAATCTCCTGGATTTCTGCTTGAAAGTTTCTTATGGACTCTCATTCTTTTCTATGCTGGGCATTTGTGGTTTGCATCTCTTTCTTTATCTCCACTTGTTGGTCATTTGTTTCATTATGGTCATTGTGTGATTGGTTATATGTTCCTTAAATTTGCCAAGCAAATTAAAGAACTGTTTTACCTTCATTGGTACCCTTTCAGACCTATCTGCTGTGTGGTTTATGATTTCCTGCCCTTGTATGGATTTGGGGAGGGATTGGGAGTTTTTGGAGGCATTTTCTTGAGTTGTCTGTTTATGTTTCCATTTTTTTATTTGTTTGTTTTTTGTACTGGGATTTGCAAATTCTTTCACCTAGTGCCCTGTTCTTTGAGATAGAGACAGAAGATTGTTTATGACATGCCCCAGAAATCTAGGTGTTGGTATAGAGAAAACAAATTGCCAGCCACTACTATGTTATCTTGTCTGTGGTAGTTAATTCCATATGACAACAATGGCATCAAATGTCAACAGGGTATTGACAAACCCTAGGAACCACTCATGAGTAGCCTTTCACTTAAACAAAGAGGACTCTGAATTTAGTAAAGACATTTGGTGCCCCCCTCCCCCATATTGACCTATAGTAATTCAGAGCTCTGATTTCTCTTGGATGTTGGCAACAGTGCCAGACAATATGCCAGACACACTACTAGATAAGATGCCTTCTTCTTTAAGATTGCCCCCTATGACAAGTACTTCCACTGAACCTGGCCTCTCATAACAGAATACAGGCCCTGTGATCTTCCTTGTCTGAGCCCTGGCCTCTAAGAGGATCCCAGAAGACCCCTATTTAGCTTTCTCCCTCTCCATGCCTACTCCAAAGGCTATCTTTTACCCAGTCTCTGAGGAAAAGTTCAGTTCAGTAATGAAGTGAAACTCTACTCCTGTGTGTTGGTTTCTTCTTCATCAGGTTGGCCTGTTGATTGTCAACTCTGTTGCCCTGTGCTGCAGAGAATCTAGGGACTTCAGGCAGATGTACTGTTCCCAGATTCTCCAGGCTCCAGAATGGGGCCTGTGAGTGGTGCTGTCAGTGGGGACAAGGTATGCATTTCCTGGATCCTCCTGGCTCTGACATGGGGTTGTGGTGGCCCCTGAATCTTCCAGAAGGGCTGGAGTTTAAAAGACATTTGTCTGTTCCATGTGGGAATGTATCTGAAAACACAAGGGCCTCAGACATTTTTCAGTCCTCATGTTGCTCTTTTAGAATCTGATCTAGCAGAAAGAAGTGCACCTGCTTATTTCCACCCAGTGGAAATAGTTCCCTCCAGATAAAAATCAGGTTCATAATGTCTTAAGAAGTGAAATGAATGGTGGTATATTTTAATAATTGTCTATCTCTATTCCAACTTATTTCGTGCCTCTTGCGTTCAATTACTTCAGTTCTTGCAGGTCCATACATCCTCCAAGTGATTTTACCCTTCCATTTATTTGCCATTCTACACCCTTCTTTCTGTCTACTAAATTATCCTTTCTTTTTCCGCTCTCATAACATAATTTTGACCCACCCTCCCAAATTCAGCTTCTTTTCCGAGAGTCTCTATTAATATCTCTTTCTCTCACCTTCATTCTCCAGCTGGCTTAGGTCTCCTTCTTTAGTCTTTCTATAAGATTCTCTCTTCACTTCCATCAATCCTCTCACTGCAGGTAATAGTGTAATTGCTGTCTTCTCTATATCTTTTTCTCAGGCCGATACCATTTGTTTGTCTGGAGTTCTTTACTTTTCTCTTCCCACCAACAGGGTGGTTAGTGTATGCCTTTGGAAGGGTGAAGCCGGGGAAGAGTCATTTCACAAATCTAGGAAGTTGGACTTCCCAATTGGGGTAGAGGTTGTAGAAGGTGTGGGGTTAAAAGAAGAAGTAAGACATGAGATTTTCCCATAAGGAACTTGTAGTCTGATGTGGGAGACAAAAGTGAGCCATACAATGCCATAATGATAATCATAACAGAATAAATCTTCCTATAGAGATAGATAGACATTTACTCCATTTTTTTTAGACTATGTGGATTTCAGAACTTCCACCATTATGAAGTTTATTGTAAAAGAGAAATCAGTCCATTTAATTCATTCTGTTATGCTTTCAGTTTTATTCTACATTACTCATTCAATTTTGTCAATAGATTGAGTAGCTATCATGTTATGGGATGAAGGTGGCTATGCCTTCTTTAGCTTCAGCAAGGCTGACACCATTTTTGGAGGACAGGGATGGAGTGCTTAGTTCACTCATTTACCATGACATGAGTGCATCTCAGACTGATTTTCTAAGTGTTACTTGATGAATCATGCATCTACATTTAGCTCTTAATTGTGTATCTAAGGTTCCAATTAAATTACCGAGAGTTTTGAACACCATGAACTTGGTAGGAGAAAAGCGTAGTTAACGGAAGCTGAGCTCACACTTTCGTCCTCACCCCGAGCCCACATTAGTGGCAATGAGTTGAAAACCATGAGTTGAGAGAAAAATGATGTCTTGCTGATTGCTCATAGTTGTCCAAATAAAATGACTCTTGCAGATGAATTAAAGTTGAGAGTTAAGACCAATAAAAATTGAGGAACAATAGCATTATGGCAGTCGACATTTATTACAATTGTATGTTGCCATGTTCAGAAAATTCTTAGCAAAAGAATCCCAAAGAAGAAACAAATACACAGCCTTGAAAAATTATTGGCTCTGATACCCCAACACTTGACACTTAGTACCTGGAAGATCTTGGTCCATGTTGGGCTCCTTGTCACATTGTATATGTAATACTTTCTGAGTTCCTGATACTGGCCTATGTTTGTTTAACATCAGTCTGCACTGACTTCCCTTCAGCCAAGGGGACTGCACGCACCAGCTGTTTACACTTCATCAGGAGAAGGAAGGGGAGTGGCTAGCTGGCTCTGTACACTGTCTCATGTCAGAAAAGTTTCCAAGACTCTAAGGGATGTGTGAGACCACAGAGTTGAAGGAAAGTTCGATCTTTAGTATTTCCTTTTCTGTCTTTTTATGTTAAAAGTACTAAACACAGGCTCCGCCTGGCTCTCACTTCATGGACCAGTTGCAGCATCTGTGTTTCCTGATGACCTGAGCTGTGTGGGAGCCCACTGATTAACCAGTAATGACTCCACAACCTTTTAGAACTCCCCAAGCTGTCTAGGATATGACTTAATATGCAATCATCCTTGGGGCTTTTGCTTAAAACAGGTAGCTTAAAAGATATCCCCCACTGAACACAAGGGAGAGAAAGAAAATATGGTGATGGTAAAGAAAACAAAAGGGCCAAAGAAATTAGGTAAAAATCAGCCTTTACCATTGACCTCCTGGATGATCATTTAGACTACTCCACCCAGTGTTCTCTTCATGACTCCAGTTGAGACCCGTGTTTTTTATGAGAGAGAGAGGTCAATTATGAAAAAAACGTGCTTTTGCTTCTTACTAAACAGAGGACAAACTGTACAACATACACCCTGTAGTTTGAGTTTATAAGGTCATTTTGAAAAAAGTGAGCCAAGTACTATAGACAAAATAATGGAGGAGCAGAAAATAGGAGCTGAAAGCTATGCACCACGCTTGGCACAGATTCATGCTGACTGCACGTGAAAACCTCAGTCTTGGAGAAGGCCCGATGCAAGGATGTGCACACGTGACTCTAACCCCAACTCGTGCTTAGGGAGTTTTACAATCAAGTGCTAACTTACACTGGACTTGCACATTACAAAGGGCACTCACAAATATTAGCTTGTGCGATCTTCTCTGCAGCACTGTGAAGTGGAGAAGAGACATAAGGAAAATACATTTGTCCGGGGTAAGTGGTGTGTCCTAAGGCTATAAGACTAAAAAGCAGCAGAGTCACATTTTTCTTCAGATTCCAGCTCCTGGACCATTTGTAGTTATAATAGGTGACTCTGAGAATTTCCACCTATGAGAGGAGAACAGTTATATAACTATACTGCAAACCAAAAGGTGCAAGGTGATACTCTAGGGTTGTAATCTTATATTTTGTTTCACCTTTTTTCTTTTATTTCTCATCCATTCTACTTATTTGCTTAAAGTGCTGGCCAATTAGAAATTAATTTACTTCCATTTTACCATCATCACGGATTTAATTTGAAAAGGAAAATTTCTTTAAAATTATCCACATGCTTCATTTTGCTTGAAAAATTAAAATATTGGGTCTTCATTGAACTTCTTAAATTTTTAAATTTGTAATAAAATTTAGGACTATAAATAAATCTTTGAAACTATATTGTCAATGGAGGTAATAGAAATCCAAAGAAAATACACACACAGGAACACATGCGCGCGCCCGTGCACACACACACACACACACACAAAATCCCATAACAACTTCCTGACATCCTGCAACATTCTTCTACCAACTCTGCACTAAAGATGCAAAGTACCAAATAGTAGAAGATAAATCATAGTTCTCTGCCGTTTTCCATTTGGCATGCCTGTATTCACAACCTTGATAGCAATAAGTAAACCTTCTGTTTCTTTTTCAAAAATTTTATAGGATGCTCTCATGTTCTTTTCTTCCCCTACTCCTCCTCCCTCAATGCAGCTTACTCAGAAAATGCTATAAAGTTTCAGAGAAAAGGTTTGCTCAAAGCAACTACAAATAAAGTGTATGTACATAAATAACTTAGCCTGACTTTTTGTTTAATGTCCAAGATGATTGGAACAGATTGTATCATGAACTACTTTCCCTTTGGCTAATTAAATAGCAGTCCCCACTTACCATAAAGCATATTCTTATTAAAACAAGTATCTATAGTCACTCTGCTGGATAAATTACTCCCAAGTAAGTGCCATAAAGCCCATTACATTCCTGCTTTAGGAATGGAGCAGGTCCAAACAGACAATCAAAGGATTTCACTGGGATTATTTTAGATTAGAAAAATTAAGGGAGACATGCAGCGCTGACAAGATCGTAAAGGCGTAAAGGATAAATTAGCAGTTCCATCCCAAACAAAGTGCTCTATTGGTATCACAGTATATCCAAAAGGAAAAGCAAATTCCTACTGTATTAACCTTCACCAAAATAGAAATCTGTTTGTGCAGAAATAAAAATGTCATGAACAACTGTTATCTCCTGTGCAAATCAAAATGACTGCTTTGAATAATAATAAAAAATCCTTTCAAACCAACTATGGAAATATGCCATAGGAAAGAATTTGTCCTCATTTCAATAAATTGCCTTTTACATTTAATAGAAAAGGTTATGTTATGATTTACCATGTTAATGATCCATTATTGCATGACCATATTTTTATTGCAATATATTACCAGCTAAATGATGCCCTTTTTTTTCAGGAGAAAAATATTCATAGAACAGATTCTATGAAAGTTTTTCTTGCTGCCAGTTGTTAAATCTTTCAAAAGCTGTCAGCAGCCTCAGAAATCAAGTTCAAAATACCATAGCCAACATGCGTATAGGCATAGACTAGTCTATTTTTAAATTGTAATACAAAACTGCCAGAGAAATACCTAAACACAAATGATTATTTAAAACAATATCATTTTATCTAGCTTGTTGATGCAAAGGACAAAGTCAGTGAAGTGAAATTTAACCCACAACTTCTATAAATATCACTAGACATTTGAGAGCTAAATCATTTTTTTTTCAGGCTAATTTTCCCTTAAACTCATTATGCACTAGAGCTTTCATACTGTAATCCTTCACAGACCTTGCACATGCCAGCCACAGGAAGGGAACAGGGGACACTAACCACCCAAGGCAGTCAACAGGCTGGATTCCCTACCTTGCCTCAGTAAAGCAATCCTTTCTTTAAGAGTGAACGGATGGCAAAGAAATTGGCATCTGCCCTGGAAACCTGCAGGAAGGGAGCCATATTTGTTTCTATAAATGGCATTCTGGGTTCTCCCTGTGTCTGCTAACAGATTCATCATACTGCTTCTGAAGGACAGGGAGGTCCTCAGCATAACAGTCAGAGCAGTATCAGCTGAGACCCCCTCAGAATATTCCAAGCTTATGACAGTGAGCTAGGTATCTGATGGAAGCAGAGGTGGGAAGTTTGGGTGTATCTTGCTGGTTAAACTGCTACTTCTGTCATACTTCTGGTGACAAAGGCTGAAGAAACAAAGGTATGTGCTGTCATTTCTTAAGACACTGACTGCCTTTGCTGTCAGTTCATGGGTATGCTCACCTTTGCTGCTTCGGGATGTTACAGCGCATCATTCATTCCACACATCTTTTCTTGAGGGTATAATAGGTGACAGCTTTCCATTAGGTGTTGAAGACAAAAATGAACAAGACAGGCAAGGCTCTTACTCTCAAGGAACTTTCAGTCTGTTGAAGGAGACAAACATTCATAAGTATTCAAAGATTTGGAATATTTGGATCTGTAAAAATGAAGTTTGGGGACAATATATAAATGTATGCATGTTGCAAAATATCTAAACAATATAATTCTATGGAAGACCTCCTCTGTTTTTCCCTGCAACTTACACCCTTCCTATAGGTGACTACTGCACTTACATTTAAAAATAAAATACAGCCATGTGAACACACATATAGTTCTACTTTTCCTTTCTTACATAAATGAGATTATTCTGTAAATATTATCCGACTGTGAACTATATCTGGTAACATTTTCCATACAAATATACAGACACGCCATATTTTTTGTAATTAGTAAGTTCCCATGTATGAACATAACATAATTTATATAATCACTCTCTTTTCGTGGGTGTATTTGTTTGGCCACTGTAGCAAATTAGCACAACTAGACGGTTTGAAACAACAGAAATTTGTTCTCCCACAGTTCTGTGGGCTTGAAGTCTGAAGTCAGTATGACGGTGCTGAAATCAAGGTGCTGACCCATCCACGTTCCCTCCACGGCTGTGAGGCGAGACAGTAGCGCCCGCTCCCAATGGTTGCCAACTTTCTTGTGCTTCCGAGGGCAGCATTCCCACCTCTGAGGCCAGCAGCATCGGCACACTGTGCCATCTTCACCTTGCCTTCTCCTCTCTGCATGTCAAGTGTGCCTCTTACTGCTTTCAGGGCCCATTTGAAGATCATCTCTCCATCCAAGATTCCTACATCCTTAAATTACATCTGCAAAGTTCTGGTTTTTTCTTTTTAATAGAAAGTAACATTTACAGATTCCAAGGATTAGAATCTGATAACTTTGGGGGCAGTATTCATTAAGCATTAACATTGTTTCCATTTTTAAATATAAATAATGAAACAATTATGATCACTGAATATTTATATTTGTGTACTTGTATAAATATTTTGGTAAGTGAAAGTCCTAAAAGTGAAATTTTAAATCAAAGAGGACATGCAAAACATATTGCTAAGTGATGCCCACATATTGTTCAAAAAAAATCACACAAGTTCATAGTCTTCAAAACCCTTGAAGCTAATTTTATCACATTTTGGTCAATATTAAATATTTCATTTTTTGTTCTTGGTAACTTGAAAAGTGAAAACTGGCACTTGTTGATTTGAATTTTCTGTATTACTAGTAAATTAAAATTCTTATTTGTACCATTTTTATTCTTATTTAAATCTTTGAATTTTCTTATTAATTTTTAGATATTTAATATTTTATACTTGTCTTTATAGAATTGTTGAAATATTAATTAATGTAAAATCTACTAATATTTTCTTTTATGTATTCTCAGATTTTCATCTAATTTGGAAAATTTTACCCATCCTTAGATAATATTCTCCCACATTTTCTTCAACTTTTCAAATTTTACTTATTTTTTTGTTGTTAGGTATTTAAACTAGTATGATGTACAAAAGTCTACCTTTTTTAGTTCTTTTACAATGGGAAGCCAACTTTCAGTGTTATTTTTACAATTTATCTGCTCTCACACTAACTTGAAATACTATCTTCATTATAAACTAGTAACGCAAATGCACTCAGATTTGTTTTTAAGGCATATATCATTGATTTATTTTTGTTATATCTGAGAGTTCTATGAGGGCAGACTTTGCCTATCTCTCTGTTACTATACCCAAGTGACATATAGCAAGTAGTTAGTTGAGGTACCTATAAAATATAGAACTTACATTTCAGATATCTAGTCATTTTTTCATAAGGCTGTGTCCCAAAAATTGCAAGGAACATAATTTTCTAAAAGATTATTCATTGTTTATTTTAAACACAAATTTAACTACTATCATAATTTTATTCACTAACTACCAACTTATCATCAGGAAATGTCAGGTAAATGAATGA
The DNA here is from genome assembly GCF_000247695.1 of Heterocephalus glaber. Next base: position 9,672,573 of record NW_004624742.1, on the reverse strand, counting down.
AAACCCTATCTTAATTTTGTAACTATATTTCTTATTATGTTTTATAGATGTATTTATTATCAGTCAGGAGTTCTTTCTTATTGTTCTTTTATAAATGTTTTGAATACTTTCGAGAATTTCAGAATCACATTTTCATTGGTTTTTTATTGCAATTTTATTGAATTTATCAAAGATTTCTATTTTATTTCTTGCTCAACTATAATTTTTATCAGTTTTGTTAGAAGAGGGCTATTTAAAAAATAAAACTAACCAAACGAAAAAAACCCTCTGGCCAATGTCTTGCTTAATAAAGCCATTAAGTTAAGGAATAAAGCCATTATCCTTGATGAAAGAATAAGGCAAGGATGAAAACATTATGACTAGAAATAGGCTCTGTGAAAAGTAAAGCAAAAGAAAGGAATGAAAGAGGTGAATATTGAAATAGAAAACTTAGCCTAAAAGTTCTTACCTAAAAAATGCAAAAGAATTAGTGAAACATTACCCAATTAATATGAGCTTTTTTGAAATTTGGCTATCAAAAATACATATACAAAAGAATCATTTCTATATAGTTCAATAAAAATAAGTTAGAAATTATGTAAAGTCACTACCTAATTCTTCACTGGAAATGGAAATACAAAATATCAAGAAATAAGCTTAACAAGATAAATGTAGGGTCTACCAAAAATACCCCAAAATATAAAATTTTACTAAGTGACACAAGAGAATCCTTGAATTCATGAAATGATTCATCCTATTTCTGGATAAGAAGATTTAATATTGAAACTGTCATTTTAATAAAATTTACATCTGTATTTAAATAGAGTACAAATTTTATACCATTTATAAGTTTGAAAAACATTAGTATATCCTATACTCCTTCTTATAATGAAATCTCAGGACTACATTTTTTTAAATTTTTGAAATACTTTCATCTTTTAGAAATCTATCCTATTAACTTAAAATATACATAATCTGAAATAAGATTATTTGTTATATAATAATGTGAAAAACTTACACATGCACTCAGAGTTAATAAAATTGCATCAATAAAAAACTGCATCAAGGTCATCTAGAAGAAGAAAAAGACCACTAGTTAGTAAAACAACAAGAATGCAGTGCGTTTGTACCAGTACATATGAAAGCATAGAATAAAGGTATAAAAATCAGTTTAATGGTTTGATGTAAGAATAGACAGAAAATAGGATAGCACAGAAAATGCACAGCATTATAATGTAACATTTTTTACTGCAGCACCAATAAAGTCTTCCTCCAAGGAGTTTTTCTTATAGGATCCTAGTTCAAAATGGCAGACTTAGTATTCAACTCTGCTTTCCTTCCTTCTTGTGGTTCTTCTTATATATATCAATGCATGTAATTGTGTGTGTGTGTGTGTGTGTGTGTGTGTGTGTTTGTCGAGCCATCACTCTTTATCCACAAGGGAGTCCTTCCAGGAGGTTTCTTTTTTTTAAGTAGGTTCATTTATTTTATTTTTTTATTAGTATACAGTATGCAGTACATAATAAGTACAATTATCCTGGGGAGGTGGTACATGTACATAATACATCTGATTCTTTTTCCTGTTGTTTTTATCCCCTTCCTCTCCCTCCCTGATCCTTCCAACTCTTGATCCTCTTTCCATTTTAAAAAGCTCTAATTTCGTCATTTTCCCTTCAATTCTTTTTTTTATCCCTTTTCCCTCCCCTTTCCCTCTATCTCTTGTTCCCCATTCATTTGAGAAAGATCTCCCTAATTCCTATTTATCTATATTCTCTGTTGATATATATGTTGAGTTTCTCAGATAAGAGAAATCACGTGATGTGCCTGACTTATTTCACTTAATATTATGGTCTCATCCATTTACCTACAAATGCCTCAACTTAATCTTTCCTCATGGCAGAGTAGCACTCCATTGCGTACAAATGCCATGTTTTCCTTATCTGTTCATCTGTTGATGGACACACGGGTCATTTTCAAGATTCAGCTATTACAAATTGTGTTGCTATAAACATGGATATGCATGTGACCCCGTAATATGATGTCTTTAACTCTTTGTGGATGACACCTAGAAGGGGGATATATGAGTCAAATGGAATTTCTATTTTTAGTTTTTTGAGGAATCACCACACTGATTTCCATAGTGATTGTGTCAGGACCTTCTTAATACCAAAAACTGTAGAGGCTCAAGGCCCTTATATACAAAATGGCATAGTATTTGTGTAGAACTTGGACACATCCTCTTATGTATTATAAGTCATCTCTAGATTACTTATAATACCTAATACAATATAAATACTATGTAAAGAAAAAAGTCTATATATTCACTACAGATGAAATATCTTCCTGTTTAGATATTTCCCATCTTTGAAAAGTTGAATCTATATACGAGAAACCCAGAGAACTGTCTGTACAAATATAATGCCCAGTAGTGCTAGTAAAACCACAAAAAGAAAGGTCTTGGAAACTTGGATGTTAGAAAGCAGATAGTGTTGGATTAATCAGGAAAACTCATCAGGGAAATTCCCAACTTGAAATACAGTAGGTAAGAGTGGTTCTTTCCATCTGCAGAAATGTCAAGAATAGGGTCATAAGTTTCAAGAATAGGTGAACAGGACCGCAGTAAACATTAAAAGAATTGATTCAAAGAAGGTGTGAGGTTTAATTTTAGGTGTCAACTTGACTGGATGAAGGAATATGTAGGAGCCTAGTGAATCATCATTTCGCATGTGACTGAGGGAGTCTCCAGAGGAAGTTAGCTGGGGGCTCGAGTAAGCTAGGTGGGGAAGGTCTACCCTCAGTGGAGGTGGGAACCACCTGGCAAGCCAGGGCCCACAGAGAACAAGTACGGACAAAGGTGACTTGAGCTCCTTCCTCCAAGCCCTTCCCATCTCAGAGCTGGGACACACTCACTTTCTGTCCTGAACTTCAGTGGTCCAGGCTCTCCAGCCTTTGACTTTTTTATACCAGTGGCCCCTGCATGGGTTCTCAGGCATTTGGCCTCTGAGAGTTACACCATCTCCCTGGTTCTGAGGCCTTTCGACATTGACTAAGCCATACAACTGTCATAACAGCGTCTCTGGCTTGCATATGACATCTCAGCCATCATAAATGTATGAGTCAATCCTGAGAAATAGTCCCTTCTCACATGTACATACCTATTGGTTCTATCTCTCTGGAGAACCCTTACTAATATAGAAGGGCTCAGAATAACTGACCAAATGGTATCTCCCCTTCCTCACTTTCTCTGCTGCTGAAAGCACAGAGGGCAGTGGCTTTCTTACTGACACCAAGATGAAGGGGAAGAATAAAACACTATATGATACATGATCTCCTTGGGGTTGGGAAATGCAAAGAATGTATGTTGGAGGTGCAAGAGCCAAATACAATGAAGCTTGATGTTCAATTGACTTTCACGTCAGACACCATGTGTGAGTGAGAGAAGACGAGCCAGGTGTGAGTAGGAATTAAATAAGTGCATTGGACTCTCCAGCCTCAGGGTAAGTACTCCTTATTTAGGTAACTGCAGCATTCAATGGCTTCCAATCCCTAACACTCCTTATCCAATAATCCAAGATCCATCTTCTCTCTTAAGCAATAAGGCTGTTGGGAAATGGATGCTTACAAATCTAAAAAGAATTTTATACCATCTTCCTATACTAATTAGTAGTAAATCACTTATAAAAGTTATCCAACATTGAAGGAAAGCTAAGCAGCTCAAAAAACTAACTCATGATGGAGAAGGATCAAGATTGGAAAAAAGAATAGGGCAATTTGATCTTAGTGGTTACAATAATAATGCAAAGAAAATAAAAAGTCAAATGATTCTAACTAGAAGTGTCAGTTCTTTCACCACAATGTATCTTCAAAGGAAAACAAGTCACCTAAGGTCATAAATTATAGTGGGTCCATAGAATGGAAAAATATATAGTTGCTAGAAAGTCTAAGGAGCACCTATTTATAGTGACATATTTGGAAGTCTTTAAGACTTAGTGTTAGGTGAAGAGAGTTACGCGATAAATTCTGTGGGTGATATAATCCCAGTTGCTGAAAATTTATAAATACATGGAAAAGGTATGGAAGATATATACCAAACTGTTCCATATGGAAGGAAGAGGGCAAAACCTGGGTTTGTTTAGTGCTTCTATACCATGTGAATATTTAGTAGTGTATCTGGGTTACTTTTGTAGTAAGAACAGAGTAAAACATTAAATGAAATAATTGTCTCTTTCATTGGTAGAACTTAGGTGTGTAATGCACTGTATATCACATTGACTTTTCACACTGATTGTATGAATAGCTTTTAAATCAGAATGAACTTAGTACATCAAAGGTTTCCTATTCCTTCCCTTTCCTTTTAAGCCATTCCTGTTACACAATGTGGGCGTCATCACAGGACAAGTCAGACTAGTGGCATAGTGACATCACACCTCAACTTCCACCTTTATTCCCAAACACTTTCATACCTACCTGATAAAGATAAATTAGTGGGAGTTCAAAAATATGCAAACAATTGATCATTGGTCTGAAAGAACTGACTTGTGAAGACAGATTAGAACAACGGAATATGCATCTGGTAAAGTAACAGATGACAACAGTGACAACTGGTTTGGGTAGGAGGAAAGAAGAACGTGATTAGTATGAGATGAGCTCTTGACAATGAAACATTCCCAAAAGGGCAAGTCTGTATATTAACTGGAAAGCAGCAAATTATTAACATACTTAGGTGAAAAGCTACTTATACTCATCTGGTAATAGACCTAGTCCTTTCTAGAGCTTGTCTTGGGATGATATTATGAAAAGATTTATCCTCAGGCATCATTTTTTTTGGAGTGAAGAGAAACAGGGTCTCCTGCCCAGGGGCCCTGGGCTTCTGAGAGCCATTGTAGCCCTCCATGGATAGACTGACCCTGATATTACCTTAGGGCACAGCTGGTGGGTGGTCAGCTTCAGAATGGTGTAAGCCAGATTCTGCTGCCCCTTCTGCGGCTCTTCACTCAGTCTCTTCACCCTGATCCCACAGTGCTTTCTTACATTTCAAGGGGAGCATCTAGCTTGTCATAATATTTTAGTTCCCTCTCTACCACTGGCAGGAAACTCCTCAACAAGGTGTCCAGTAAAAACCACCAAGCTTAGGGTCAAGGTACTTAGGGTGCATGCAAAAAAAAATATTTATAAATGGAAGAAATAAAGAAAAGTCAATGGTCTGTTGGAAAAAGAAGTCACAATAGAAAAAAAAATGTGAGAGATTTAGTTTAGGATACATGAAAAATAGTTGTAAAACTCCCAGAAAAAGTTGAAGGCAAAAATAGTGATGAGGGTAACACAACTCTAATTTGACATTCAGAGAAATATATAATAGTCCATTAGTACACATTTTTTAATGTTTTTTGTTGCTTTAATTATATATAGTAGTCATAGCACAGTGATTAAAACACAATCCTTGAAACTAGACTGGCTAGGTTAAAATCCCAACTCTGTCACTTCTGAGAGGATTTGGGTATATTCTACTTAACCTTAGCCAAGTTGCTTATCTTGCCCACCCATAGGGTTCTCTTTCTGTAAAATGAATGTTAATAATAATACCTATACATAGAATTGTTATAAGAATTAAATTATAATAGTAAATGCCTGTTAAATCATAAATAGAATTACTTACATCTGATTTCATTCAAGTAGTCCTCTTGGCTTATCACTCTCCAAGTTCTTTCACTAAAGGAATCCCAGTACTCTTCACAATTTGCAATGATTTTTCATAAGCTCTCACTCTACACCTATCAATTCAGTTCAACAGCACCTCTACAAAATTATCTCTGATGTTCAGTCATTTGTTTTTCTCCAGGATCACCTTGTTTATATAACTGCCTACAGGAGTGCTTTTCACATCGCAGTCAGTCTGACATTCATACATAGGTAAGTCTGTATAATTTTTGTGTTGAGGACAGACATGCAAAAATGCCAAATGTGTTCACTGAGAGTCTCTGATGAAGCTTGGCTTGTGTCAACTGTTTTCTTAGTCATCATTGCTTTATTGTTGGACATTTGTCAACTTCACTGAAGTTGAAATCAGTCACTCTTCTGTCTGGTTTTTGGTAAAGTGACTGGAAGATAGTAGGTACTCACCAGTGTCTACTAGATAAGTTAACATTGAAATCTCTACCATCTGGATATGTTTAGCCTTCTCCACTGATGCAAATGTTTAAATTAAGATATGATTCACATATATATTTGTCTTTAAAAGTGCACAACTCATTGGTTTTTAGTATATTCGCATAACTGCAATCATCATCACATTCCAAGAACATTTTCATCATTCCCAAAAGAAATCCTGAATCCACTACTGCATACTCCCCATGCCTTCACCCTGCTCACCCCTGGCAAATACCAGTTTACTTACTATCTCTATGAATTTGATTGTACTTTTCATATAAACGGAATCATGCAATCTGTAGCCTTTTGTATCTGGCCTCTTTCTAACATTTTTAAGGTTAATTGTAGTAAGCATCAGTACATTTCTTTTATATGACTAGATGATATTCCATCCTTTGTATATGCTAAGCTGTGTTTATCTCTTCATTATTTAAACAGTATTTAGACGGATTCTATTTCTTTTGGTTCTTATAAATACTTTATCTATCTATCCTGTATGAGTTTTTGGGCAGACATACTTTTACATTTCTTGACATATAACTGGAAGTGGGCTAACTGGGACATATATTTGCTCTACATTTAATTACTTGAGGAACTGATAAAAATTATTTTCCGAAAAGACTTCATCTTTTTGTATTCTAACAAGCAATGTATTTAAGGTCTAATTTTTCCACTATCTCAGAAAAAGATGTTGTTATCCATCATTTGATTATCTTCTTATTGGATATGAATTGATATCTCATGATTTTGATTTACATTTAACCAAATGATTAGTGATATTGAGTATCTTTTCATATGCTTATTGGCAAATTGCATATCTTTGTTGAAGATATGTCTGTTGATGTCTTTGTTCATTTTTAAGTAGATTGTTTAGCTTTTTATTATTGTTATATGAATTCTTTGTATATTCTGGATTAAAAATTTATTTTGCAATATTTTCTTCTATTCTGTGGGTAATCTTTTAACTTTCTTGGTCGAGTCCATTGAGGAAAAAATGTTTTTAATTTTTATTAATTTTGAAATTCAATTTAGACTTTTTTCTTTTGATACTTGTGCTTTTGATATCATATCTGATAATCCATTGTTTAATTAAAGTTAAAAATTTATGTACACCTTTGTTTTCTTCAAAGAATAGGTTTTAGCTCTTATTTTTAAGTCTGTGATCTATTTTGTGTTAATTTTTTTACTTGTGGATATTCAATTTTCTCAGAATAATTTTTTGAAAAACCTATGCTTTTCTTCACTGAATTGCCTTGGCGTCCTTGTTGGAAATCAATTGGTTGCCAATATGAGGGTACTTTTTTGTATTTTCAATTCTGTTCCATTGATTTATGTATCTATTCTTTTTGGGGGCGGGTACTGGAGGTAGAGTACAGGGCTTTTACACTAAGCTACATCACCAGTCCTTTTAAATTTTTTTTTCTTTGAGATAGAGTTTCACTAAGTCACAAAGTTGTTGAGTCTGGGCTCAAAGTTTGAATCATCCTACTTCAGCTTCCTGGAGGGCTGGGATCACATGCATGCACCATTATGCCCAGCTTTTATGTGTCTATTCTTAAGATAGTGCCATGCTGTCTTGATTGTGATAGCTTTGTATTAAGTTTTGAAATTGGGAAATGTGAGTCTTTTGACTTTACAGTCAAGAACCCTTGACTTACAAACTCAATTTGTTCTTGAGGGCTGGCTGTAACTCAAGTTGGATGTAAGTCAAGATTACTTTTCCCATAAGAAATAATGGAAATAACCAAACTGCATTCTGAACCTCCCCAAACACCCCTTAACTAACCTTTTCATAATAAAAAAAGGGTTGTATAAAGTGCATAATTTACCAGAAACTCCAATAGTTTTCCTAGTGTATTCTCCAAAAAAGTTATAAAATGTTTATCAGAAACAATAATTTCATACCGTACTCACCATTCAAGTTGACATCTTTGGCTTGTGGGAAGGGAGGATGAAATGGAAGGTGGATATTATTTGGAATATCTTATGGAAGGATATTGTTGTCCCCTTCCATAAGAACATCAGCAATCTGGCTCTCTGGTGTTCTTTCTCTCCTTGGGAGAATCTGTAGCCCCATTGTACCTGCTTCTGGCTTACTAGGTCTCAACCTTTTCAGAAGTAAAAACTGGTCTAAGGTTGTCTGTTTCCTTTAATATTGTTTTATAGAATGACATGACATTGTTATTAAGCAAGTGAATGCAATGATTGTCTTTTTCTCTGTCTGGGTGGGTCTTCTCTATGAATGTTTGTAGCTTTGTCCATTTCTTCAGGATTTCCTTTATTTCAGAAGAGCTTTACTGCACTGATTGTTGGTACTCCCTTTTCTCTTCAGAAAGCTCCTTAGCTGCCATTCTCTGTTGCTCAGCCAGAAGTTGCTAAAGTTCTCTGTAGACAATTCCTCTGAGTATTCCTCCATCAGTTCCTCAACATCACTACTGTCTACCTGCAAGCCTATGGACTCTGCTAGAGTGACAATGTCATTAATCACCGGGTCAATTGAAGGCTCAGGCTCAACTACACAGCCTTCAAATTCTCTCTCCTGTATAATTTTAGGCCACGCTTTTTTCCAGGCAGGTTTCAGTGTCCTTAGAGAGACACTGGCCCAGGATTTCTCAATTCCTACACAGGAAAAGTTGTTGTAATGTTCCTTCCAGAATTCTTTGAGGGTTAAATCTGTATCTGAGACCATCTGGAAGCACTTCAGGAACAGTTCCTTGGTGTATAGCTTCTTAGAGTTAGCTATAACCTGCTGGTCCATAGGCTGCAGTAAAGGAGTTGTATTAGGTGGGAGGAACTTGACTAAGATCCATGGGAATTCTTCAGCCAATTCTTCCAAATCTCATGAGTGAGAAGGAGCATTGTTTATGATGAAGAAAGCCTTGAGTGTAAACCATTGTCCTCTAGATATTTCTTAACAGTATAACAGAAAGCCACCCTGATTCACTCAAGAAAATGTACTCTTGTCACCCAGGCTTTTGGGTTAGATCTCCGTACAACCTATAGCCTATTCTTCATGATTTTATGTTTTTTGAACACTCTAGAGGTCTCAGAGTGGTAAACCAAGACAGGATATATGTTGAGGTCACCATTCACATTGGTACATAGCAATAGGGTAGCTTGTCCTTCATAGGCTTGTGGCCTGGCATTTTCTTCTCTTCCTGGGTAATATAGGTTCTTCTGGGCAGTTTATTCCAGAAAAGGCCAGTTTCATACAGTTGAAAGTTTGGTGTTTTGTGTTTTTTTTTTTTGAGACAGAGTCTCGTTATGAGTTCAAGCTGGCCTTGATCTCACTATGTAGCTCAAGCTGGCCTCAAATTTGCAACAATCCTCCTGCTTGAGTCTCCTAAGTGCTGGGATTACAGGCATGTGCCACCACACCTGGCCACAGTTGAAAATTTGATGAGAGCAAAAGCCATTTCTCTGTGTCAGCATTTCAAAGTGGTGTGTATAATTTTCAGCAGCTCTTTTATCAGCACTGGCTGCTTCACCATGCCTAGTTAAGCTATGAACCCCAGTTCTTGCTTTAAAATTGTGAAACCACCCCTTAATGGGACAAAATATTTCACCATTATTATTTGTTGATGGATTATCCTTTACAAGATCTGCATTCATAACCCTAGCTTTTTCACAAATTATAGATTCAGATAGGCTATAACCTGTCATCTGCCTTTTGTTTACCCACACTATTAATAGCCTTTCTACTTTGGCTAACACTGTTTATCCTGACTTTCTAATTTGAGTAAAACTTTTAGCAACACTAGCTTCCTTATACAAATCTTTTCTCTGTGTGATTGTTGAGATGTTGTGCACGTTATTGAGATTGGTCACATGAATGCCACTCTCATATTTCTCCATAATTTTCTTCCTCTTTTTGATTGTGATTGCTTTCTTTACCTTCTCTTCTTTCCTTAGCTTCTTTACTAACTTTTTGGGGCCATATTGATAGCAATAATCATAGTGATTATATAAAGTGCTGACTGAAGTCATGTCCACAAACATGCTCATCTGGGCTCAGGCTAATACTTATATATACTTACATGTGCTTTTTCTAGTATTTCAAGTCTTTGTTTACAACTGCACAAGTGACTGGCATTTGGGTTGTAACTCAAGACTTTAGTCATAAGTTAAAACTAAAATTCTGGCTGTAACCCAGGTTCTTCATATGTGAGGTCAGTAGGAACTCAAGAGTTCACTGTATTTTTCCCTTTTGAACTTCTTTTGAGTACTCTGGGTTTCTTGCATTTCTGTATAAATTTTTGGATCAGCTTGTCAGGTAAAACAACAGGGATAAATGGTGTTGAATCTGTTGATCAATTTGGGAATTATTACCATTTTAACAGTATTAAGTCTTCTAGTCAATGTACATAGGATATCTGTCCATTTCTTCAAGTCTTCTCTAATTTCTTTTGATATTATTTTCTATTTTTCAATGTACAAGTCTTAAATTTGTTTTGTTAAATTTATTTATGAGTATACTATTCTTTTAGATACTATCCCAAATAAGTTATTTGCTTAATTTCAATTTTGGATTGAGCATTGCTGGTATTTAGAAATAAAAATTGATTTTTTGCACATGTATTTTTGTATCATAGAACTTTATTGAGTTTGTATACTAGTTCTACTAGTGGTTTTATGATTCCTTGGAATTTTCTATATATAACATTATTTCATATGTGAATAGAAATTGTTTTATAGTCTCCTTTTGAAATTGGTTGCCTTTTTATTTTGCTTTATTTTATTTTGCCTAATCTCTCTGGCTAGAAACTCTAGTGTGATATAGAACATAAGTAAAGAGAATGGACATCTTCATCTTGTTCTTGATTTTAGGAAGGAAAGTTTTCAGTCTTTAACCAATAAATATGGGATATTGGGTATATGCATGAATATTATATATACATACACATATATACATATAATTCCATGTATAATATATAACATATGATACATAATACATATATTATAAATTGATGGAATTATCTTCCTAATTTGTTGAGTATTTTATTATGAAAGGATATTGGATTGTGTCAAAAGCTTATTATACTAATAAGTTATATTACACAGATTAATTTTTATATCTTGAAAAAGTCTTACATTCCTAGGATAAAATCACTTGATCGTGCTATATAATCCTTTAAAAATTGGTTAGATTTTGACTGTTATTATTTTGTTAAAGATTTTTCTAAAAATATTCATAAAGTATAGTGATCTGAAGTTTTCTTCTAATGACTATGTGGTTTTGGTATCAAGGCAATACTGTCCCACTAATATGATTTGGGAAGATTTTCTCCACTTCTGTTTTGGAAAAGTATGTATAGGATTGGTGTTAGTACTTTTTAAACATTTGGTACAATTTACCATCAAACTTTGTTGTGGTTCTTTTGGAAAGTTTTTTAAATCACTAATTCAAACTCTTCACTTAGTAGTAAGAAATCTATTCAGATATTCTGTTTTAGTCAGTTTTAATATTCAGTATCATTGTAGGATATCTAAATTTTAGTATACAATTGTTCTTTGTATTTCCTTATACTCTTTTTTTATTTTTGGAAAGGTCATGAGTTATGACTGCTTTTTCATTCTTGATTTTTGATTCCTCTTATTTTTCTTGGTCAGTTTAATTGCAGGTTTGTTTTCAAATAACTAAATTTGAGTATTTTTTCTAGTTAGTCAGGACAATCTTCACTGATTTATCTTTAAGTTTATGAATTCTTTCTTCTGCCAATTCAGATCTGTTGTTGGACCTCTCTAATGCATTTTTATTTCAGTAATTCTACTTTCAACTGTGGAATTTCCTTTTGGTTGTTTTGTAATTTTAAAAAATCTCTTTATTTATAATATTTTTTGGTTAGATCCATTTTCATATTCATCCTCAATTACCCCTTGCCCCTTTTGTTGGCTTTGATGGTCCTTCAATTTTCTGAGAACACTGTTACCATTTTTTTTAACCTATGCCAGACTAGATCCTTCACATTTCTCTATTCTGACTTTGTATTCTAACTAACAAGCCATCATCCCTACTTTACTTTTTTCATTTACAAATACTTTTGGGGCACTGACCCTAAGCTTGGTGGTTTTCACATGCCATCTTTTTGAAGAAATAGAATTTTCTACCAGTTTTGAGCCCACAGAGTAGTGGTAGAGATAGAAGCAAAATAATATGATAAGCTAAATGCTCTGTTTATATGTAAGAAAGCACCATAGAATGATAGTGTAGAGGCTGGGGAAAGAGACCTAGAAGTGGTGACATAGTATGGCTTGCACTGTTCTGAAGCTGACCACCCCACACACACACACCTCCGGTGCCATAAAGTAATACCAGGTCTACCCATGGATGGCTCCAAGGGCTCTCAGATACCCTGGAGCCCCAGACTCTTTCCACTCTGAAAATTACGTATGAGACCCTAAGTATGTGTTAATCCTATCAAATAATCACTTGACTTTTCAATAGGAATTTATCAAGTGATGAGACTATGAAATGTCTTACCTAATTAATCTGTGGGCTTTTAAATCATTTCTTCGCCTCTTCCCTTGTAACCCACCCTCCTTTCCACCGTCTGAATGTATATGGCAATTGGCCAACATATTTCCTAAAACTCTCACCTATCATTACTCCTGCTTATTTTTCACATGGCTAGAGCTCTTGTTTGAACATCTGTCAATTTATCAAATGTGCCTGTCTGAAAGTTGAGGCACTATTTTTGCTTTGCTATTCAACTCAGATACTTGTTTATATAAACATGGACTTATTATCTTGCTTTACACTTGTTCTTAAGGTGGGTTCCATAGTACGTCATTTTAGTCTAGAATTTAATAAAGAGTTGTAAAAATTAAATATTAAAATGCCACTTGGCTGCACAAGTGGTTGGAGGAAAGAGTGAAGGAAGTCATCATGGGATGGGATCTCACAGCCCCTCCTGGCTGTGTCTCTGGCATATCTTAGCCTTTAATAGAAAAGTTTTTATACACCACCCTGCTTATCTGTGTGTTCACAGGTGTGTGAAAGACTATCATCTGCAGAATAAAACACCCCGTGGCACCATGACAGTAAAAAGTGGTGACTCTCATCTATCTTTGCCTGAAGGAAAGAAGGCTTGAGAACACATAGAAATAGAACTTGGAAGAGGAAGAAAAAGCCACAAGCAATGTTTAAATTGTTTCAATTTGGGTCAGTCGAGGAGAAGGCCCCACAGAGAGCTTGGAAGCACTGACCTTGCAGTGTAGCACCTGCACCCATAGATGTGGAGAGATGGTCTGGGACAAGGCCCTGGTTGGCACAAATGCAGCCTTGACCTAAATTAAGGAAGCAAAAGGACATTAAAAAAGCAAGATAAGAACCTAATCACATCTTTCTGGAAAGAGAAAGAAAGATATTGTTAACAGAATACATTGAGGGGAAAGGACAAAAGTACAAAGACATATCCTGAGGAGTAGACAAGTTCCTTTTAATACAACTTGAGAAATCCAGTTCTACGGGATAAATTTGGACAACCAGGCTGAGAGTTCATTTATTTGGCTGCTGTATTATCTTTATCCTTTCTGGTACATGAGATGATCCATCAAATAGGATAAAGACCATTTTATTAAAAGCATAAGAAAAAATTTATCTTAAAAGTGTACATTTTAATAGTCCAAACGGTTCTAAATTTTTCTTGGTACTAAAGCATTAAATAAAATAAATGAATTCTGAAATGCAACTCAGGGTTCTTCTCTCATTATTATCAAAGCAATGTTACTTTTTGGATGAGATAAAATAAAGATAAAGAAGTGAGGGCCAAAAAATAAAATCTCCCAATATGTCTACCTAATGGTAAGTTCCCGAGTCTTCTTGCCTACATTTCACTCAGAATGACCAGAGGCAGACAGTCACTGTAACCGGAGTGCTGCTATTTCATTTAGGAGGACTGCAGCCACCTGAACAAACAGACAACCAAAATTTGGGCCTAGTTCAAAATAGCACAGCTTCTGCTCAGACATTTAGCCTCCTTGTAAGCTAGGTACCTGTATCACAGGCCTGGCATCTATTTGCAAAGATTCCATCAATCCAGAAGCAAAGGAAAAAACACATTCTCAGACATACAAACTAAACTCTAATACATTGAAAGACATCGATTTCCTTATAGATGGCATGCTTGTACTTCCAGTGAAGCCTTCTGCTTAGGAAAGGTATATGGTAGAAACAGTGGGGTGTAATGATTTTCACTGTAGCAGAGTGAGGTTTATATTATACTGAGGTGCATTCAAAGGCGAACGGTCTATATATGCACAGAGTGGACACATTTTACTAGATTTCTCCCTCTCCACAATTTTACCTTTCCAAACTTGAATTTATAAGCTTAGGTTTCATAGTGTAATTATTGGACTTAATATCAGAGAGGAGAGCAACTTCGGTTCTTAGAGTATGTTTGGTGTTTACTCAAGGGAAACAATCTCCAATGCAGGTTCATTTTCTTTTCATTTTCACCAGGGAGGGAAGAGGGGGATGAATACTGATATTTATGGAGTTTAAGGGTCTGGCAGCACTGGAAACTGCAGAACTTTGTTTATCCAGAGTCCAGTTTCAAACTAAAGGGTGCCAATGCAAACTTCTCCACACTACCATGCCAAAAATGTCAGCCCTGTCTTGGAGGAGCAGCCTCCCCAAGCAGGAAGAGGTATTCAGAGCCAGCTTACTCTGAAACTGAATGGTGGAGAAAGCCCCAGCACTAAACCATGCTGTCTCAAGCACAGCAGTTTAAAAATATGCTTTTTATCAGATTTGCCTCATATTTTGTCTCGTATTTTTTTATCACAGCAGGAATTTGCCGTCACCAGCTAAGCTGATTGACTGTTTCCTCTACCAGCAGCCCTCGTTGATATTCATGTCTTCAGGAGAGCTCCATCCCTTTCACTTGCACTCTTGCGGGGGTCTCTTTATGCACCCATTATTACTTCCTTCCCAGCATCTGTCCCCCAACTGAGAAGGAAGCTTTAGCTCATCAGGATCACCTGCATATCTCCGAATGGTGGGTGCCATCAGAAATGCAATGTTGTCAGCACTTTCTTGCCGTTCTTGAGACATTACAACTCTGCAGCCCTTGGGGTGTTTCATTCTAACAGCTGGAAATTCCTGGTTTTCAATACAATTTGCTTCTTCCTCTTCATATTGCTTAGTATCAGGGCCAACTTTTTAAGGCAGTTTTTAATGAAGCCATAACCAGTGTGTTAAATATGCTAGTTGAGTTTTTCCATAAAACTAAGCTAATATAACATGATTGTTTTCTTAGGCACCCTGTGGGGAGTAAGAAAGGTAGGGGGTAGGGAAAGTGAGGGTGTGTAATTGATATAGTTGGTACATTGCCAAATTCTCCCACCTTTCAGGACCCCCCACCAAGTAGTGAGCTGATGGCCTTCAAGTTAGCTGGGCTTTCTGAAATAAGGAGATCATCTACAGACGGAAGCCAAGAAGGACTCCAACTTCAAGTGTAAGTCTTTGGCAAAGGGTGCCATGATTGGAAAGCTAACTTTTCAGATAACTGGTCAAAGTTAAGCCATAATAACCAGCACAGATACATTCCAAAATTGAGCTCAATTGCTTTGCTTTCATACTTAGCATTCTTCTTATTGCAAAATTATCTAAGAAGATTACTACAAAACTGTCCATGCAATAAAGATAATCAAATGCAACAAAGAGTGATAAAGCTATATTTATTTGGATAGCCTATGGCATTTTTGTACAGTGCCTAGGATACAGCAGATTTTCAAGCACTGGGTATCTTTTATGGTTATTCCTTTGTGATCTCACTATTCAGTCTGGAAGATACCAGAGAAATTAATTTAAGGTCATGCTATTAAAACTATGACCTGGGAAGATAGTACTGAAAAATAAATGAACACACAAAGCAAAATCAAGAAATCAAGTGGAATGTATTAGTTAAAATCCCGGACTCTGGACCCAGATTACTTGAGTTTCGTTTCAGCCATTGACTAGCTATATAATATAGGCCACTAATCTTGACTTTTCTGTGCTTTGATATTCTTATCTGTAAAATTCGAAATAGTAGCATTATTTATTTATTTATTTATTTATTTATTTTATTAGGATGAAAATTAGTTCAGTTGATGACTATAAAGGGTTTAGTGCTTGGCACATAGTAAATGTATTTAGGCATTTGTTGATTGAAATACTTTCAGATATGATCATTGATTAGAGAATGCTATTCCCTTATTAGATTCAAAAGCTCAATAGCTAGAAATAATACATATATTATACAGAAGAACTAAATCCATCAGTATTCTTGTACCATGACAAATATTTAAATTATTGCAACGTATTTGGAAATAAACATACACATCTTCATCAATGGGATCAATTTAAAGACACTGGATAAAATTTAGAGACAAACTGTAAAAGGTTTTGTATTTCAAGTCTTACTCTTATAAAGTAAGTGAGTAAAATTTCTACAGCTAATTTTCCTCATCTGTAAATTGTGCTTTATAGTACCTCTGCAGTGGGTTATTGTGACGGCTAAATAAAGCAATGTCTATAAAGTCCTTTTCATAGTTTCTAAGATACATTATTTTTTCAATTTCTTTTTTTAATCAAGAGGCCATAAAACATTTTTGAACGTGAAATTCCAGTGTCTTGTCTGAATTCTAAAAACATAACAATCCCAGCAGTGTTAAGCAAAAATTAGATTTAAAGATAACCAAAGTTTTAAAATTTTGCTTCTCTGTTTGAGATATATTTAGATTTGTAGTATGGCAACAATGAGAAGAAAAGGGTTAATATTCTTTTTACACCAAAGCTTTTTTTAAGGAGAAGCAGTCAACATTATATGAAAGATGACAATTTCCTATGATTAGCAAACTCCATATATTTTCCACGTATTGCCGAAAATGTATATATAAAACAAGAAATTACTGGGCAGGAGTAACTAGCACTCTGAAAAGATGTTACATAATTACAAATTTTTAAAAAATTTTATCTGGACTTTATATTTTTATTTTGATACTTTTAGAGCCATACAAATTTGATTTCCTGTCAAAGTTGATTTATCTTCATCCTCCTTCAAACTCTTCACATGTACAGAATTTAAAGTCACATATTCTGAAGGTGAGAAGATAACTTGTAAATTATCAGGTCAAATGTTCCTGTGAGGGCACTGAGGCACAGGAAGGTGGTCCCAGGCTACAGAGTTGCTCAGAAGCAGAGGTGGGCTTTGAATCTAAAACCTTGGTGTTCTTTCCCATTTAATTCAGTTCAGTGAAAGAGTTTTGTTCAAGTTCCTGAACAAGTGACAACAGCCATCACTTTGAGGTTTTGTTTGCAAGGCTTGCATGTGTAAGGCTGTTTATTTCCTTTCAGATACCACATCTACAACTTGGATACCTGTCTCCAGGTGAATGATGGTGCTTAGGCTGTTGTCTCCTGTATAAATGGAAAGGTTTCCTAAATAGACTGATTTCAGTGCCTGCTTCCAACCGTGCATGTGCATGTGTGTAACTTATGTGTATACAAACAATCATATGCACCACTTTTAACTAACAACCTTTTGGTATTTTATCACTCATTAAATTTATAAATATGATGTATCTCATGTAATTTAAAGAAATACAATGCTTTAATACAAATGAATATAATTGTTAATAATCTGCTATGGTTTGAATGTGTCTTTCAGAGTTCATGCATTGAAAATTTAGTTCCCAGTGCAACCATGTTGAGAGATGAGACTTTCAGGAGATGACTGGGTCATGAGGACCCTTCCCTGTTGATGCATTCGTGCTGTTACCACAGGAGCAGGTTAGTTAATAGGGGAGTAGATTCCTAATAGAAGAGTGAGTTTGATATCTCTCTCTCTCTCTCTCTCTCTCTCTCTCTCTCTGCTTTCATCCTTCTGTCTTCCACAATAGAATGACACAGTAAGAAGGCTCTTGCCAGATGTGACCCCTTGATCTTGGACATCCCAGACTCCAGAACCATGAACTAAATAAATTTATGTTCATTATAAATTCTCCAGTTTAGGGAAGCACAAAATGAAGTAAGACATAATAGCAGCTGAGTCCTTAAAAAACAACATTTATAATAACTTTGTACTTTATCTTAGAGCTCACTGGGGTAAATAGACAGCTATGGAGTCTTGAATTTTGGATCCTTCAGTTAAAGTTACATAATCTTTTTGTGGGTTTCTACTGATCTCAGTTTATAATTCAGCATAAATATGCTGTGACATTCCCTTGACAGAACTATCAAACAGCTTTCTTACTACTAAGTTCCTAAACTTACCATCTTATTTGGAGAAATTTGAAAATATTGGGTTAGTAAACAAAATATGTAAAAAGTTTAGTCTTTACAACAAACAAACTGATGGTGTAGGTTCTGTTATTATTTTCATTTTACAGTTGTGTGGACTGAGTCACAGAAAGGCTAATAGTTCTGATATTTGAATCCAGACATTAGGACACGAGAGTCTATGCAGTTAATCGTGGTTCTTACACTCTCTCTAGTAAACCAGTTGATTAAGAAGAAGAGTATTGTTTTTTACTTTGAATATGGTGGGAAAATATAATCATTTACCAGTCTTTATGGTTCTCTAGCTATTCTTGAAAACGACTTCAAATTCAGAGAGCAAACTTGTTCACTATTTCGTGAAGAATCCATTATTTTAATATACTATTCATATTATATATATTTGATATATGTAGAAAATATCATTGAGCTTTCTAAATGTGTATATAAATTGCATATATAGTTTTTTTGAGGATATACTGTATTACCACTAAACTTTGGATATGTATTCAGGGTTTTTTAATGGTTTTTTGAAAGTCAAGGGCAATTAATTATACTACATTAAAGAATTTTTCCAATGTATTCTGAAAATAGAGCATCAACCAAGAAAGCATAGTATATAATCAAATTAAACGTATAAATTTTTTGATATAAACTATGCATAAGAAAACACATAATTATTTTAGCAGTGAAGTAAGGTATAAAAATCAAATAGTACATTGTAGTTGATCTAATGGTTATTTCTCTTACATACCAAAATTATGCCTGACTAGTTTTCTTCCCATGTTGTTTGTTTCTACAATCCATACATATTATCTTTATCAACAGATTTTTCTAATATATCTGATTACACCCTATTTGTCTACTTATATTGACATGCATATTAGAAAACAATGTCCTGAATGTGGTTAACTGGTATCTGGTTTTTTTCTACATGTAGTGTTTGCAGCAGCCTCTTCTGTGCATTGTACTTCCACTGTTCTAGGACCCATGCTGAAGGTTTCCTAGAGCCAAAGATGGAGCTGCCTTCTGCCCAGATTATAAAAAGTCACCCACTGAGGGCTCTATTTCCAAACACCTCAGGCTAGGGAACTTGGAACCATAGTTATATAGAAAGGGAAGCTCTAGACAATGCTAGAATCACTCCCATGCTAGCTCATTCACTACACTGCAGGAATAAAACTGCACCATTGAATGTAGAATGAGAAAAGCACGATGGTGAGGGCATAGTAAGAAATAGCACCCTAGAGCCCTACAGAAAGGGAGATTCTACCATGTGTGGAGAGCTGTAGTGGGACAGTGAAGAAAGCTGAATATGAGAAAAGGCAGAAGGGAAGAAAGATTGGGAAACAGGGGTTGGCATCAAGCCCAAAAGGAGTGATGGCCTGGTAGAAGAGTAAGAATAGCAATGATTGTCAAACTGTGCTCTTTCCAGGAAGGTCAGACTCCATACAGCTGATCTCCCAAACAGTAGGCTGAAGATTCCACTACCACTTTCTACTGGATCTTTTCTAGCCTCCCTTAAATCTTCCAGTGAGATCCCATGGTTTCATTTGTAGAGGGATGCAAATCTAAGCAAATTGGTAAGTGGGGTTATTGCTGTTAGAATCTATCTGCAAAATTGAAGGGGTAGGAAAAAAGTGAGAAACTCTGACTTCTTTCTAGGTAACCCACATTATTAATAACTTCAGAAGGAACTGGATGTATGCATATATTGGGTAATATGAAAAATCTTAAAACCCTACCCATACTAACTCCTGTATACACACAAAATACCTCCCTAGATTGCTCACCATTTAAAATTTTGTAATTTTAAAAAAGAATAAAAATGCCATTGCCCTTATAAACACCACCATAATTGATATTCCCATTAAATGATTGTACTTTCTTGTGCCCAAGTGTCCATATGGATTAGCGTAAAAGGAGAGAATTCAAGATAATGGAGCTATTGCTGTAGGCACAAGGAGGTGCTTGGAAAAAGGTGCCGGATGTCTCAATGAACATGTGTTCCACACTCCCACTTCAGAATGCTTCTTTGAGAAGCATGGCAAAGATAAACCCTAACCATAACCAAGATGACAAGGACTGATCACAACCACAACCACTAGACAAGGACTCTAGAGCTCCATCTTCCAGGACTCTTGGTTTCCTCTTTACTAAGAATCAGGAAATGATAATAGAAGACTTCTAAATCTTTTTCAACTTATAATATCATAATTACCTGTGGTTTTAAACATTTATTTTTAAACCAGCAAGGCTGTTATCCCCACAAAAATCTGACACAAAAAATACCTAAAATCTCCATCTTCATTGAAAATGAGACTTGGAAGCCCAAACTCTGTGTTCTTAGCCTCCTCATATTCTCAGGTAACACAGAGACATGTTTAAGGGGCTCTACAGAGAGTTTCATACTTAATATTATGGCGAACAAATGGAAACCATATGTCTACACATTTAAAATAAATTCTTACAAATAATGCTAAACACCTAGACATATTCTAGCCTCCTATTTCATCTAATATGTCTTCATAATGATGGACAAAACTATGTTTAAGTCTAAAATTCTTGGATTCTTCAAATTTTTTTTTTTTTGGTACCGGGGATCGAACTCGGGTCCTTGCGCTTGCACATCAGGCAGCGAAACCACTGAGCTAAATTCCTGGCCCCTAATTCTTCAATTTTTGATGGAAAATTCTGGAATGAGGAAGACCAGCTCCTGCCCATCCTATCATTGGTACCCAGCTCAGTCTGCCCATCTTTTCTTGCCATCTCATCTCTGTCCCCACAGAGGGCTGTCACATAGATTCTCTGAACAATAATTTACAAACAACTAGGAACATTGACCATAATCTGATCAAAATGACCTTGGAGTACATTTTTGAAAGGTAAAACTTGGGGAAAAGACTATTCAGATTCACATTATTCTTTACAGAGAAATCCAAGGTCTCAGGTGCCCAGGCCAAGGTCTAGAGAGTAAGACAGCATGTGTAGGCTTGTTGTACCGTGCAGCCCTACAGATCACAGACTGTAACTTGATGAGGGGTTGGGGGGGTGTGACCACCAAGGACCCAAGTATGGAAAACCTAGCCAGAAGCTTCTCTTGCTCAATTCTGAGAGAAGCACTGCATAAAGTTTGAAAATCATATATATGTATTGTTAATGATCTCTTTTGAATGCAGTTTGGAGAGACACAGTGGATTCCCAGATCAGGTCTTTATAATCAATCCCATTGTCTATGCCTCAAGATTGTAATGTCAACTCCATCCAAGTTTTCAGCTTGTAGTCTGCCCTGTACTACAATTTTCAGACTTCCTAACCCCCACAATAGCATGAAGAAAAGCCTTAAAATAAAACATATATTGGTTCGTTTTCTCTGCAAAATTCTGAAAATACACGTCAGCCATCTATCCTAAATCATGTTGATGTAGATATCTAAGGGTCTTTTCTTATTGATGATTGGCTCTTATAAAGCCAATTTTCACAGCAAATAAGAAACAGGAACAAATTATATTCATAGGATGTGGTAAATTCACATAGGGATAGTTTAACCATGTAAGGTATTTGTTTTGGAAGAGGTATGGCCTTTAGAATATGATAAACTTAGATTCAGACCCTCTGTTTGACAGTCCATATGTTGTCTTACCCAGGGCTAGTTTCTGACTTCTCTGGCAGCTAATTAATTACCTAATCAGAATCATCAGAGTAATAATAATTTCTGAGTTGGTGAAAAGTTAAAGTGAGAAAAGTATGACAAATACATTTCATGAGCTTGACATAGAACAACTTCAAAAAGTAATAATCAGTACTTGTTACTATTACCATCAACAGGGAAGTTAGTGAAACTAGAAACGTGAAAACATCCATTCTGTATAACAATACACATCAGGGAAGATGGGTTTTGGATTTGGCCAAAGTTGTTTAAATATTTGGTCTTCCACCTTGAGCTGGTTACTTAACCTAACTGGGCTGCACAGTTCTAGTTTTTTAAGAAAAATTTTTAATAAACAATTCTAGTTTTTAATATCCATTTCATAGAGTTTTAATGAGTAACAATAAGGTGATACACATGCAACACTGAGAATAGAGTCCAGGACTCATAAGCTTTCCATCTATGTTACTATTATTATTATTGTCATAGTAATTATTACTAGTTACACTTACCAATGTTTGTTAAATACCCACAGTGAGCTGCAGGGCATGCTAGGAAGATTTCCTGCCCCACCCCTAAAATCATGACCTGACTTACATAAATGGAAAGCTCTTGAGAGTTTGTCAGGACTAGTCAATTCTACCAGACTGGCAACATGTATTTTTAGTATAGACTCTTGTATTTGAAAAGCACCACCAATTCCCAAACACAGAGCATAGCCATTAAGTTAGAACTTGGAGTGATTTGGAAAACCCACTCTGGCATTGATAGGATTATACAATTCTTGGACAATAGCATGGCAACTTGGAGGGAAGGTCCAGAGTCTCAAACCACCATTACATTCATAATCAGAAAGGACATCACTGTCAGGATAAAAATCCATACTATTTCTTACCCATGGAATCTTATTACATTTAATTTATAAAGTAATTCTACTGATGACTTTTCAGTGTTGCCCACTGGAAGAAAATAAAGTTTAAGTAAAAGGATTTTTTTTTCTTGACTAGTAAAACACATTTAAGGCTATGACATTTAGTATGGTGATGGCATACTTTTCTGTTACATGTCAATTGGAAGTAATTTTTAAACATAAACATATTTATATGAAGAAAAGCAAAAGCAGGAATGACAATTGTCATTTTTATGGAAGCCAGATCTCTCTGAGATAATTGCATGTGTACATTCAAGGATAGAGATTTATAGCTGAAGCACACTTTGTAGATTTCAGTGACAGATACAGGCCTTGAAATACATTTCCAACACAGGAGATCAAACAGATTTTTTTTTCCTAGTTAAAGCTCATGATAGCACAGTAAGAAAATGAGCTGACAACTTACTGAGTTAATCTCTCCCCATTCACGACCCCATACAATAGATTTTTCACGGTTCCTACCACTTTTATTGTCTCTTATCTCAGACATTGCACCTGAAATTTGTAGCCCCTGAGTCAGCCCTTGAGCTTTTCCCTGTAGGTGGGCAACTCTGGCACTGAAGGCTGCCCTGCTTGTTAAAGTAGTAAGGGCTGCTAACAGGGTGGATTACTCTAAACCAACCCCCAAGGCTTTTTAACTGCTAGAAAAGCTGCTCTTATCCCCGGAGCTGGCTGCACCCTTGTCTGTAAGTGTTAAACCTTACAACAATCTAGGGAAACATAACAACTGCAATTCACCAAACCTCTGAGTTCATCAGGTACAGAGTGTCAGGTTGCTCTGAGCACCATATATTAACATACTGAAGAGCTGAATCAACACCTAAGCTTATTTCTCTGAATAAGAGATTCGTAGAATCTCCGTCATGCAAAAGAATTTTAATAGTGAGAGAAATAGTGGATAAAGAAGGATAAAGAGGGTAAAGATGTAATAAAGAGAAAGCAATAGACAGATGCTCTCTAGAAAATAGTATTGTGAGAAATGAAAATCCAAACTGTTCAAGTTAAACTTTATCATATCAAAGAAAATCTTCAATCTCCCAAAATGTTTCCAAGCCCTAACAAATGCCTCACTTATGTTAAGTAAGATTTTATATCGTAAAAATTGCCTACAGCAATGGAATTTATATGCCCCTTTGGTGTGGTGTAGAATAAGAACTACATGGCAGAAAAGGATAGATATCTTGTGGCCAGACAGACTCATGTTCAAGTCCAGTTCATAACTGGGTGGTCTTGGCAAAAATCACTTAATTTATCAGCCTTGATTTCCTCATCTGTCAAGAAGAAGAAGTATATTATAGTGTACTCTATGATGGGTGTACAGTAAGTGGTGATTATTACTAAAAACTATGACCTTCAGTTAGAAAAACCCTAGGCTATAAACCTCAGGCAAAAATACTAGGTTATGCAGTCCATAGAGTGGTCATACATCCCAGTTTGCTCAGAACAGCTCCAGTTTATATCTGTTGTCTTGGCATAATTATTAACTGTGTGATAGATGACACGCTCATTCTGGTAAGAGCCAGATAGTCAGTATTCCTCCAAGGCAGAAAAGAACATCTGCAGGCATCAGGCAATCACAGTGCCAGTCATGGAAACAAAGTGGCCCTCCTACATGGAGAGGGTTGGATGTTGAGTTCTCCCCAAATTCAACCCCCTACTCAATCTCCATTAGAGAGTCAGAATTCATGGAGAAAATCTCCTTGTATAGAAAATTTCTTGAAAACAGTTTTGTTTCATTCAACGTTTTTGGGTATCTACTAGGTATCTGGTATTGCCCTAAAAATGTCTGTTTTCAAAAATTTATTGTGCTACTACTCAAGAAAGAGACATACATTTATTTTATACTATAATTAGTTTATTTCATATCATAGTTGTTAAATTAGAGGTCTTAATAAAAGTTAATGAGAGATTTTCTAAGAAACATTTAACTTTACCCAGAAAGTGCCAGTAGATACAATTAGAATCCAGCTTTGAAACTGGGGTATTTGCCAGACAAAAGAGACGGAGACCACGGCTTTTTCCAGCGTGAATGCACTAGGATAGAAATGAAGGATGCCTAACCTGTCCAGAAAACTCTGAGAGTCAGATGTGAGAACAGAATACCTTTGATGAAAGGCAGATGAGACTAAGAAGGGTACCTGGGTCAGGTGAGGAAGCCCTTATAGAGGCCACAGCAATCTTGAGCCAACTAAGGATTATTGTAACTAACAAAATGATTGAAAAAAGACGAGAACTGCAACATGTCAAAACCAAACTCTCCTGTTTGTTTTTAGTATAATTTCTGAAAAAAAGAATATTTGAGATGGTGAAAAAAAATCTTTTGAAAATACAGAGCACCAACACATAATTGTTCAAATTAATTTTTGCAATCACTAAAAGGAAACAATTAGTTCTTCATTCTGTTGCTTTCCATGTCTCATTTATTTTTCCATATAGTTCTTTCTGTGAATCAAGAGGTTCATTCTTTTTTAACTGTGAAATGTAATGTCCTTCTACCATTAGTGGATAAGCAAAATTCTCTTTGGACAGATGTCAGGTGGAAAGTATGGGGCCAGTTTGAACAATAGTATAGAGTTGAGAATGAGTAGAATTAATTAAATACTAAATGTTTTGTTGTATTTTATTCAGCACTATTCATTTTAATACTAGACAAGCTGATTAACAGAATATCAGACATGGAGAGATAATAAATCTTGCATAAATTATTTGTCTAAATAGAGGTAGCCATCAAATGAAGGGTGTGGAAAGAAAAATGTTTGTCCAGTCATCTATTCTTTCAACATTTATTCAACAATAATAGCCAAGGAATATTATTGGTGTCATGAGGAATTCAAAATGTGATGAGCTATAGTTCCTGATTTAGAAGAGGAAAGAAGTCTCAAGTAAGCCCAGGAATACATGGTAGAAGATAATATAAAGTAGGATCTGGAACAAAGTAGTGATGTTAAAAACATTGTAAACACACCCTTTTTCTCCACATGCTTAGAAAGCTGAGTAAAATAATTTTTCTCTTTAATGTATATATGTATATCTGCAGTTGAATGCAGAAAGAGAAATCTCAACATACCAGACAAGTGAAAAAACTCTTAGTGGCAATTGAAAATCAAATGACTTATGAAATAAAACTTTGAAGGTATGGTTTTGATATCCACATGGTGCTAATAGTTGCAACTGCAATGGTCAGGTTAAACAGGGATCATAGTCTAATGTTGGAAACCAGGAACAAACTGACTTCCATGGAGAGGAATTTGAAAATCTCTACCTTCTGGTTAGGTTCAAGCCTACAGTTAGTTGATCATTTGGGCCCACAAATATAAATGGTAATCTGTGGCAGATGGAAGTTCATACTCAGGGATTAGGCTGGAATTTGAGCCTAATGGTGTAGAAATTCATAGAGCAGAGACATAATTAAAAACCTGTAAGGTATGATTACATGGCAATTGCCAAAGTACCCCACATGGACCACCACAATCCAGGCCAATCCTGGGTAAAAATGATTTTACACTATGAAGAACTCCATTCACAATGAACAATAATGTATGACAAAGAGAGAAGTATATGCCCAGGAAATTACAGATGCTTGATAACTCATAATAGTGAAGTTAAGAAATAAGGAAAAACAACTATGTAGACATGAAAAAGAATAAAAT
Source organism: Heterocephalus glaber (assembly GCF_000247695.1). The sequence continues at coordinate 9,645,955 of NW_004624742.1, read as the reverse complement.
TAAATGGAGATAAAGTAATCAGTTGGAAGAAATCTAAAGAGATGGGTGAAAAGACACAGTTAAAGAGAGAATAAATGAATTGGAAGATAGAGCAGAAGAAATCTTCTCCCAAAGAGCATGGAGAAATGGAGAAGACAACCAATGACCTAACAGTCAAGAAGTTTGAAAAAAAGAATAAAAAAATCTCCAAAAATTATAGTAGTTTTAAATTTTTATTTAAATTATGGATTCACAGAAATTTTCAAAAGCAAATACCTTGTAGTCAAATAATACAACTTTTAAGTGCACAATGTAGAGAGAGCTTTAGAGATATAGAGAGTAAAAAAATAGTTATAATAGAATATATTTCAAGATTGTTTGAATAGAGGGAAGAAACTACCTAAAAGCTCTTAGAGATATGCATAAATAAATAAATGTAGAATAGTCATATGAAGAAAAGCTATATATATATATTTTTTAAAGTAGGGAACTTGGCTATGTCTCATTTACATAATTACTCATTCCTAATTGGGAGGGTACAGAAAAGTACATCTGTTATAAAATCTAGCAAATGTGCTGCTTATTGTTTATGGAAACATATATGTTTCATTTTGTATTTCTATAAAAATATGAATAGAAAAGAGTAACAGAAAATCTGTGATAATGATTGCCTCTGTGAAGAGAGAAACAAATATTCAATACTTAGTTAAGTAATATATTACTCAATGAATATATAAGTAATATAAATTTTGCTTAAAATATATTATGTAAAAGTAAACTTTTTTCTATTTTTTTTCTTTTTTGTACTAAGAATTGAACCCAGGACCTTCACACTGAGCTACATTCCAGCCTTTGTAATTTTTTATTTTGAGACAGAGTCTCATTAAATCATTAAGTTTTGCAGACTGGGCTGGAACTTTCCATCCTCCTGTCTCAGACTTGCAGAGTGCTGAATTACAGGTGTGTGCCACCATATATCTGGGTTATTTCTTAAAAATATTAATAGCAAATTAGACAAATGTCATTGATATTATATGATATGAATATGACCATTGTTTTGTTACTTTTCTACTTTTCACATTGCTTAAATTTCTCAAAACAGAAATTAAAGGAAAGAAGATAGAAAAGTTATTATCAGGAGCTACTGGCTGAGAACTAGTTAAAGTGTTGTCCCAATCTACTTGCTAAGGTTCATTTATGCTAGATGCTCTCTGAATTAAGGACGTTAGTTAATTTTAAGGACTAGGTCTAAAGTCAGTTCCTAAAATGACCAGGAGATGCAAAATTCCCTGCATTTATTATGTTGTAGCCTTTGAAGGACCACTAAGAAATTACAATTTATTGTTTGGCTTATTTTGTTGAATAAAAAAGGCTACAAATTTTGTTTTAAGGTTTTGTTTATAAATAGCACTGTATAGTTTGGTTGATTGATATCCCTAAGTTGATATCATATATTATTTCTTTTGCACAAATAATCCTGGCCAAAATTTTGTTTATGTAATACAAATGAACATACTTTATTCCCTTTGAAACTAGAAAAACAAAGACTATCAGGATATTCTGTTGAGCTTTTAAAATAATATTTATCAGTAATTTATACTCTTCTATTTATAGAGTTTGTACATGCATGTCTTCCATAATCCTCACAGCATTACCAGGAAGAGGCATTGATGCCATGTTTGTTTCATGCACAAGGAAGTTAGAACTCAGAGAGGTGAGTGTCATGCCTTCATTCCCACGTTGGTATTTGGATCATCCTTAGTTAGAGAAGGGCCAACCTATATTTTAGCTCATGAGAGCTGTGCAAACAGATGAGACAAGTGTAACAAAGAGTGCCCTCTGAAAACAAGCTAATTACTATGTGGCTCAAGGTCTTTTTATAATGACTTTTAGAAGTTTTGGCTTTGTGGATCAGTGTGGTCTACAAAATGCAGTTAGTGAATTGAATCTGAAGACTCTGTTAACTTTGTCATTGTTCAAGTTTTTAAAAATTAGTTTGAGTGAAAAGCTTATATATATATAATATTATATATTAGATTTGATTTATATATTAGGGTTATATATATATGTATATATATATATATAATTCTGCAATTTTTTTTGTACTGGGGATCGAACTCGGGACCTTCCACTTGTGAGACAGGCGGCAGCACCACTGAGCTAAATCCCTGGCCCAGTCCTGCAATATTAAAGAATATCAGATACTACATAGCCAAGCCTGAAACATTTTATTCAAAAGAGAACAAATAGGATACAATATAACTTTCATTTGTACAACTTTTTTCATTCTAACCATTGGCCCCAGAATCTTTACAGATCAATATAATAGGAGACGGCAGTAGAAAGCATATGGTCCAATGTAAACTACTGAAAAAATGAGTTATAAAGATATTACACGATGAATAAATTAAAGTATTCAGCCATAAGTCCAGTAAGAAAGGGAGAAATTAAGAAATAGTGAACAGGAGGAAATAAAAGGCTCAGAATTAGTTCTGAGATAAAAGGAAGGATGCATGTGACAAATGTGTGTCTCCAAGGGGCAGCAGAAGAGAAGAGGGAAGCCAGGAGCCTTGAGCTCCTCTAGTAAAAGCCTCCAGGAGCCAGAGTGAAATATTGGCAAGAACAGGGCCCAGCCAGGAAAATAAATATTGGGTCACTGCCTAGGGTCTAAAAGAAATAAGGTTAAATCTAATGCAAATCAGACATCAGATCTAAAGAAAAATGTATAATATTCTGATCTTTCTTTTTTCCAGTTTGATTGGTTTTGATAGGAACATGTGTTTATGGGCAGGCTCTGATCTATGCATGCAGATGTTTGTTTTCTTTTAAAAGCCTGAGATGGAGAGGAACAGAAATGAGATAACATTGTACTGGGAAATTGGCATAAACCAGTGCAAATTTTGTGGGATGCTAAATGTTGGCAGCCAAATGATATTTTAAAATTATTTATATATTCTTTATATGTTTTGGAGCCCAGAGAACCAGGATTTGGTCTCTGAGGCCCAGAAAAGAGTTAAATGAGCCAAGAACATATTCAGAACATTTGTTAAGTCCTTTATTTTAAAAATACTGTAAGGCTCAGGTACCTGTACCAAAGGTGAGTTTTCACACGTGAACAGATCTAGCTTCTAGTAGTGGTTGTGACACCAAGGAGGCAGAGATTAAAGCATTAACAGGAGCAGGTTATACAGTGCTCATAATTGTCCCAAAATCCATGGGGCAAGTGTTCATGAATCAAAAATGAAAACATTACTAAGTTCCTAATGTTTGATGTAGAAGAAACATTAAAATTAAGTCAGCATAATTCATCTGTATGTATCCATACATAAATAAAGTGAATATCACAGGGAGGCAGAAGGAACCCTCAGTGTAAAAAGACTATGTTCCTAGAAGAGACAAAGGAGAATGAGATCTGGAATCAAAATACAGACCTCTCTGCTGGTTATCATAGTTTCCAATGTTATTTTTCCATTTGCTCATTCATTCAGCAACTAAGCACTTATCGAACTCATGCCATGTGTCAGGCACTGTGCATACAAAGTGGGCACACAAAGATGAATAAGGCACTAAGGCCAGGCCACTATCACACTTATCTTTGCGTCCTTGGGCTCCTTGAAGTCTAGAGGAGATATTTTCAAGAAAAACACAATGAAAAGAGGAAAAGAAATGTGAGTGAGTTGTGTGTGTCTGTGTGTGTGTGTGTGTTTGAAAGTAAAAAGGAGTCGATCTGAAACTGAAAGATGAAAAGTTAAGTGTATTTGAAAGCATTGGAATGCAGGAAGAGACAGCAACCAAGAAGGAAAGTACAGTTAAGGGTACTAAGGGAGGCCTGCTTTTGCTTTTAAAACATGAAAAGGTAGGTTTTTCATAAAGTCAAATCAGCCTGCACAAAAGGATGCACACCTTTTCCGCTTTACAACCTGAATGGAAGAGGTGACAGGGGACACAGGCTGTACATTCAGCAAGAGTTTCTAGCACTCTGAAGAGTGCGTGTCTAGGTTGGGGCAGAAGTTCACTCCAACTGAAATGTCCCACCCAGGTCTTTCAGGATAGCTCAGGAAGCCATGGGTGATGAGGGGAAGGTCAGGAGTGTTTTCCTGATGGCTATTGAAGTTCTCCACAGAGCCAGCTTCTGTTAGATACATGGTGGGCATTTCTGCCTAGTCTGGTAGATCAAGGCCGGGTCACAGGTTGTTTGTTGCTGCTCACAGGAGAAGGTAAGTGAGAAACGGAAGGATGATAGAAAGAGAAACAGAAGAGTTGGACTTAGGTATCTCACAGTTTCTGAAATCTTTGTTTTATTTCAGAACATTTTTTAGAGTAGTTGTTAGTTAAATGAGAACTTGTTTACAGGACGATTTATCAATGCCCCTTTATATTCTCTATATTCAGTATCTTACTTATCTGCTTGGCCAATATTACTTTAGGAAAGAGTGTAATTCAGATTAGAAGAAAAGCTACATGTATATACAGAACCAAAATAGCTGTTAAATTGAAGAAAAAAAGGAAAAGGAAAGTTAGAGAAAAAGAATATATGAATAATATTAAATTTGTATTTAATTAAGATAATGTATGCTAACATTTATGCATAGAAAAAAATAAACATGAATTAAATAATTTTGACACTTTTCAATAGTAGAATGACTATCAATTAAACTGTAAATATATAGTGTCATACTGCCTTAAACTATGAATGTATTTTTCTTTTCTCCAGAAAAAAATCTGCCTGAACAAGTTGACATTAAACATTTTTTTAAAAAAAGAAAAAAAGACTTCAGAGGTAGCTCACTGGTTTTACTGTCTGCTCTTAAGCTTTCTAGCAGTGGTTTTCCTCAGTATTAACTATTTGGGGCCTTAACAAGAGGAGGAGAGAAGAAAGAGCGAGAGAGAGAAGAGCATTTGTGTTTATTTTTCCAGGTTGAAGGAAATTACTTTTCCTTTTTGCTCCTTCATCAAATTCTTTTCCCACCTGTAGAGAACTCTCTGATGCTCTGCTCATCCTGCCAGCACATTTTCTAGTGCCATCTTCCTTCATTCAACAAGATCTTGAATGGCGCCAAACTCTATTGACCTATGGGAAAGTATTTTGAAAAGAATGTTTCTCTTGGGGGGTTCTAAGTGCAGATCACTGCATTACAAAACAAAACATTTGACTACAAAACTGATTTACAGCAAACAGACTAAGGATTACAAAGGCTGATGATTTTCAATCACTTCACCCTTTAGTTATGCCATGCTTGTCCAGACACCATTAACCCATTACTGTGAGCTATGGCAGTGTGCATGCCCAAATGGTAATGAATGTTCTAGGAACAGTTACCCTTATGCCTGCTAGATTCATATTGGATATCAGACTCCAAAAGTGTCTAAGGGTTATTCATGCTATAATAGATGCCACAGTCAAATTAGAATGGGCTGAGGGAGTGCAGTGAGGGAGAAGAAAAGCACAACCATCCAACATGGTTTTCTCTGAAAAACAGACACTATTTCCAATGTCTAGAGGCCTATTTAATTATTCCACTCAAGTTCATTCTTAGAGGTATCTTGTCAGTAAAGTCAAACCAGGCTCTTGGTATGTAACAGGGTTTTTGAGGGATTTTTTGAGAGCTTCATTAAAAGCAGACAGTTTCTCTAACCTTTTAGCAGAACCTGTTATCTGATGACGTGAATTAAAGTCTCTCAAATGACTAATAATCATATCAGGACTGCCATGTCAGCTTGTAGATTTGAATAAGAGGGTCTGAAAACATTTGCATGCCTCGATGTGCCAGTGCTAAGAAGCTAATGTGATAGTGCTGTCATAAAGCACTGGAAAGACATGACTTAATGTAATCTGTCATGTCATATGCTAATCTTCAACCATTACTTGAGTGCTGTAAGTAAGTAGAAAGCATTTGGGAGAAATCCTTTCCAATTTCTCTGAGTACCACTTCTGCTGCTGGTCAGCTCAGATGGGTTTTGTGCATTTAATGCACAGCTCAAGTCAAGTTGGTTTAGGTCACACTTAATTAACCAGTACACTGATGGTCTGGGTCGCTACAGCTCTATGGAAAACAGTTATTTCAGAAGCAGTCTAACAAATAAATATTTCATACACCGAAGGAAAAGGGAAAAGGACTTTCCTCAGTCCTTGATAAAGAATACATTCTTTTCAGAGCAAACACTATGAATCTTAAGAAGACATTATTTTGGGGCAGCAGATTTAGCTCAGTGGTTTCGCCACCTACTGTGCAAGCGCAAGGACCCGAGTTGGATCCCCGGTACAAAAAAAAAGAAGACATCATTTTGATTTCAGCTGTCCCCTTCTATATTTGAGGTGAGTTTACAGAAAGTGGATAATAAATAGTTAAAGACATTCCTCTCACCCTGATACCAAGAACTTCTCTATTCGGCAGATATGGACTTAAACACTCACATAATGGAGACTGGTTTGACACTAAGGCTGAAGAAACGAAACAACTGATCAAAGGGAGACATCCACTTGGCATACTTTCTAACAAGACGACGTCTCCTAATACATAGTTATTAAGGGAAGAGATGGGGGTCTCAGAGCAAAGTATAGTTTTTGAGATGGACAATGAGTGAGATTCCAGAGTGATAAATCTTTGTTCAGTTTTTTAGGAAAGTGTGCAAGGGATTGCAATTCAAAATATAAAGTTTATTTTTATCAGCCACACTGAGTTAAGTCAAAAAGATGTTTAAGAGTTTGAAGAACTGCCTTCTGGAATAGCATTTTTGAGGATGCTGAGCAGATGGCATGAGATTAGCCTCAACGATCCTGTATGAATTTCCCAGCATTCCTAGGAGGCCTGCTATTGGTAACTCAAGGGAACTTTCATGCATGTGGGAACTGGCTTTTTATAGGGTCTAATTAGAAAGCACAGGCAATTCCTACCTACAGCATTAAAAAAAAGTTCTGTGGATTTTTTTCCTTGAAAAATGTGTGTCAAATTCATAAAGAAAAATTAATAAGAATCAAAATTGATAGAGATATGGTCATGTCTTCTTTCTAGTCCAGGATTCTGCTGAGGTTATTGCCATTACAGAAGTGGTTTGCTTCTGCATTATTTACACTTCTCATAGGATATCATGACCATTTTCCATGAATTGATAGTTGCTACATACAGCTCCATGGTCCTTTAAGTCTACTTAAATTCCAGTTGATATTCTAGAAAGCAGAAAGGTGAGGGTGATTCTTGGTGTTAGTAAAACAAAGCTCTTTATCTGGATTTTTACTCCAGCCACAACCTAATCATCAGAGGACCTTTTGTCTGAACTTCTCAGTTCTTACTCAGCTGTGAAAGATGGTCAGATGACATTGTTTGGCTGGCTAGAAGCTGGCACAAGTTTCCAAGGCCAATCAACATTTGGACCATCGTTTTCCCAAAACACTTTCAACTCAGTCCAGGCATCTTGCGTTTGTACATTGCTAGCTGTGGGAAAGTTCCTTATTGTTAAGAGAACAAAGTAACACATTCTTAGGCTTTGAGGTCAATGGCTTCACCTTCCAAATCAAGGCAGTAAACTGTCTTCTAAATCTTCAAGGGACTTACTAGTTTGAGATTAACATCACAGAAATCTCTCAAATAGGTCTCTCAAAATGATCCTCTCTAATTTTATCAGGCCAAACAAGACCCTCTTTTCATATATGCCTCTTCCCAAAGTTTCATATCTGCCTGACTTTGAGTTCATTTCACCTAGTTGCTATAACTTCCTAATGATCTCTCAAACTTCTGATTCTAACAACTTAAATTATTCTCTACCACAAGCACATTTTATATTTACCTTCCCAAAGCTCAAAAGTTGGTGGGACTCATGATTATCCTTATCTTACTGTTCCTTAGCTTCCCTCTTTAAAAAAATTATCTTACCTTTTCTTTTCCATGATTTGTTATGCCATAACTTTTGCCTAAGAAATCTCATTCTTTGACTATTTCCTTTTTCATCATTAAATTAATATCTTTCCCAACTTACCTGGGAAACTTTCTTTGATTAATCTAGCCATGTATTAAAATTATCATTGATATTTGATCATTTCATCTACTCATTCACTATATCTGCATGAATGTGTTAAGTCTTGTCCTAACCAGTAGCCAGTAGCAATTGTGATCAAGTAAGAAAATACTGCTCACTTGTGTGTATCTTTTATGAAAGCAGTTTAATTTATTTTGGGTGTGTACTCTTGTATTTGACTTTTTATTTCATCTGATTCTTGAGGGCCCTATTCAGAAAAGACTTCTTGACCAGGCCTCCTAGTTTATATATCAGCATGCTCTTTTGTACTTTTTCTGCTTATTATCTTCTAAAGCAGCCCATGCAGTTTTGTTATGGAAGTGCTCAGTTCAGTTCTGCAAGGACTTAACAAGCCTTAAAGAGTCTGTTGTATAAATAGTACTATGTAAAACAGAATAGAGGATATAAATTAATCTTGATGCATATCCCTGACATCAGGTGGCTTGTAATCTTTAGTAAAGGTAATTCTTTATACATTAGACAATGGAATAACTCAAAGATACCATAAAATACCAAACTGAATGTGATCAATTTGTGTCTGTATGGTTGATGTATATGAACTTACAGGTGGTGGTAAAAATAAGGGTTGGCTATAATTTTCCAAAGAGTCTCAGAGGTTAATAGTAAAAACCAATATAAAATAGTAGCAAATTGAGTTCTATCATAGGATATTAGAAAAACATGAATGTTTAGTGTGGCCTCTGGTACAGTGGAAAGGGAACAACAGAAACAAGTAATAAGATAGGATCACAAAGTGAGGGGAGCAGAGAAAGTAAAGAAAAATCATGGAACCCTGCAACTGTCTTCCAAGACATCACTCTGAAGTACTGTATTTACCAATATTTCTCCCTAATCAAACTTCTGTCATCAAAAATAAACTAAACTGCATATAGTAAATGGCTGAAGTTACTATGTGTTGCTTCATTGAGTAGGATTTTTAAATCAGATCAGTACCATTCCCCTACTTATGTAGTGTTAAGAATAGGTCTAGCAATTACTTTCTCATTGTCTCTCTTATTAAGAAGCCTGATTTATAGCGAGGCATGGTATAGGCTCTTAACTAATAATTGCTATTATTCTTAGTTGAGCAATTTGAGTTTCTCAGAAAGCTCATAGTAAAGGCAGTTCATTCATTTCTGAATTAAGTTTTGCTTTCTAGAGGCCATTGAGCCTCTTCAGCTCCTCTTCAGCTTCCTGATGGGTTTCTGCCCAAGAATTTAATTGTTAATGGGTCCCAGCTGTGTCATAAACATTACTTCTTTAACTCCTTCCCCTCTAGCTGCCAAATGCCATCCTGTGCTTGAGAAGTCAAGTCCCAGCCTGGGCTTCTGGGAATGGGAAGGAGCTGATGGCCAGGTAAGAAGATTCGATAAACACACACAGATTTCACCAGATCCAAAGCCATGAAATATATGCACTGCCACTCCGATCTCTTGGGCTAAGGGATGAGATGAATATGTGAATCTTTTCTTTGGATCTTAGATAGCAACACCAAAGATCTTTTATTTTTGCCCTCTACTATATTTTTGACTGGCATTTATTATTTATTTATTTAAACACCAATTCCCTACTTAAGCTCTTATCTATATTTGATCTCTAATGGCAATTATTCAGCTTCACCTCAACTTCCCTATCTTTCCTTGATGAGTTATGATCTTTCATGATCTTTAGCTGAAATCCTCACTGATTCCTGCTGTGAAACTATCCACACCACCACAACAGCATCTTAACACCTATGAAAGTCATCTGATTTTCTTTTCATTTCTGCATATACTTGCTGTTCTTTCATCTTGTTAAGGAACGAGCAGCCCAAGTTGAACTGGTTTCATTCTTTGTGGTGTACTTTTTAATCTTAAGAAGCATCTTTCTTTCCCTTTGATGTGAACTACCAGAGATTGACTTTCCATTAGCTCTACTTCTTGTTCTTCAAAAATCTTTAGGAGAATCCAACTTCCAGTCTTTCAAGGTCTACTGCGCCAAAGCACTTTCTACTACTTCTATTTCAGACCTCATTTACATTGGTTGCCAAATTTCAGGGATGCTAGGTGTCTTCACCACTTTCCCAGGTTAGCCATACCAGGAACCTGATCTTAAATCCTCTCAGCTCACCAGAGGCTCCTTCGTTTTTCCCAACCCACTGATGGAATTTACACTCAGTAGTAAGAGTTCATACATGGTATGAGGTCTCTCAGAGATGACCAGTTAGCAGCTTAGCAGTCAGCTAGTTTGGAATGTCACAAATTCTGATAGATGTTTTTGCTTGGAACCAGGCTGTACAGCAGGAGGTGAGCAGCAGGAAAGCCACCTAAGATTCATCTGTGTTTACAGCCACTCCCCATGACTTGCACTAGCACCTGAGCTCCATCCATCTCCTGTCAGATCAGGGGAATTAGATCCTCATAGGAGCATGAATCCTACTGTGCATTTTACATGTAAGGGATCTAGGTTTGCATTCTAGAATAATCCTGGAACCACACCCCAACCCAAGGAACCCCAGTCTTGGAAAATCTGTGTTCCATGAAACCAGTCCTTAGTGCCAGAAAGGTTGGGGACCATTACCTTAAGAGACTGTTTCAGGACTGAAGGAAGAATGGTATTACTATTTATCGTCCACCGTTATTGCAGGCTTTGCACGTGTTTCTTCACACTTTTAGCATCATTTAATTAATTAGTTTGTATATCACTTCAATCAATGCTTATCACCTATAACTAGCATCTATTGTTTCACGTTGAGCACTGAACTATAGCACTTTATTATGTATTTTTTCATATGATCTTTATGTAAACCTGTGGAGTAGATGCTCTTAATAGCCTCACTCTATGGCAAGGAAGTGAGGCACAGATGGGGAAGGAACTTCTCCAACATTCCCTAGACAGAGGAATTCAGGTGAAGGGAGTCTGATTCTTGAGAACATAACCTCAGATACAATAACCCCCGTGAAGAAAATAGTCATAGTTCCTGCCCTCCTGGAATTTAAACTCTAGTGGGAGGAGGCCATATTAAAGAAGTAGGATTTAATTATATCTCTAGTTAGGGCTGTAAAGACCAAGATTGGGCTCCCATAATGACAAGAGCATGAACCCACAGCATGGTCTAGTAGGTCAGGGATATCGTCTTCAAGCTTACGGCATTTAGCTGAGACCTATAGAAACAGAGTGGGTGGTGTTAGGACTATCACGCGGTATCACCAAGCAGAAGCACCAGCAGAGTGCACAGGTTCTAAAAGGTGAGACACTGAAGGTGCAAAGAGCTCAGTGAAAATCAATATTGGCTAAACCTTTGCAACAGAGGGAGAGGGATACAAAGTGAGGCTGGGATGAGGGAGGGACTAGGTCCTGTGGGACCATACAGGCAAAGCCAGAGCTAAAAGTTGTAGTCTATCTCACACACAGTGAGAAACTATGGAAGAGTTTTCAAGTAGGAAAGTGACATAGATTTACTATTTAAAACTGGCATGATGAAAATAAATTAAAGGCAGTTGGAAGAAGATACAGTATATCAATTAAGAGGATATTTTAATTGGCTAGTGATATTTTGTTGTAATGCTTGTTTTACAGATGAAGAAAATATAAAACTCAGATAGTTTGTGCCAAAGCCAGAATTTGAATCCACTTCTGTCTGACATTCAAGGTCATGTTACTGCCACTGCATCAGTCTTTTGCTTCTGAGAATATCTATGTCTTTCCACTTAAAAACTTCACATGAGGCTAGAGAGTAGGAGACATTCTCAATGGGGTGCACCTGCTAATTAACACACCGTCGATCTTAACTTATATCTTTGAGGCCAAATCTAGTGCTCTGACAACATTGTGCTTCCTTTTATTATTAAGCAACAGCATACAGTATTTTAAAATGATCCTTCCTTATGATGAAAATCATAATCAGTTAAGTCTTAAATAACATTAGGGTAAAAAATACAATGTGTGAAAATACCTCCCCAGTATACCTCACAAGATTGTTATGAGGTTGAGATAATTTGCATTAAAATATTTCACAAATTGTCAAGTACTATGGAAAAGTAATGCATTGCCGATGTTTGTTATATAGAGAACCAGAGTGCCGTGGAAACTTGTCCAGGAGGAATGGGAACTCGAACTCGAATTTTCATATCAGTTGCCAGAAGGCTCCCGATTATGAATGCGAGTGTGTTTCAAAGATATTTTGCATCAGGAACAGAGCCAAGGAGAAGCAACTGATATCCCTGTTTCCACCATAGTCTATTACATGGCTTTGTCTCTTGGAGTTCAGGTGGATAATCCACGGTGTAATTACTTGTTCTAGAGAAAATTGTGTGTCCCAGAGTACCACCCAACATGTCATTTTTGGAACTTCTATTATATGAGGCAAGGGCATTTTTTAAAACACACCTGAAGCTGAGAATTTATCTTTACAATTTAGATTCTCAAGGAGAATGAAACATGGGTACACAGACCCAAATCAATAGTCATCTTTCTTCCATTAAAGAACTTTTAGAGTCTTTTATAGGATCCCATTTCTTATTATTAGCCCATTCCTAAAGTTACCTTTGGTCTGACTTGGTGTTTGTCAAACTGCAGATCATGACCCATTGGTAGGCTATGAAATCAATTTAATGGTCATAAGCCCTATTTTTTTTAAATGAACTAGAAGAAAAAGAAAGTGTCTGAATGTGTTGTATATAGTCAGGTATTGCTTTAGGAAGTTTTCACCTCAACCATAAACCTATGTTCCTGTGTCCTGGATCACAATAGAGAACATTTTTCTTACTGTAGTTTACTATCAAAAAAAGTTCGCAACACTCTGATCTATTGAATTTAAGGAATGAGCTGGTGTCTTTATACTTTTGTAAGCTGAACTTATTAAAGCCTTAGCCCAATTTCAAGTGGGGGGCTGCTACCCAGACTTGATGTGGGTTTTATCTGTCTCAGTTTAAGTATTCCCTAAAAGCCTTCTAAAAACACATGGTGGTATGGATGGGGAAACAGCACTCTGTAGAAGCTGTTCATTGAAAGAATGCTGAGCTATTGCTACTTTACGGGAATGAAGGATCTTCATAGCAGTAGCTAAGAACAGGACTTCTTCGATAACTCATATGAGAGAGATGTGCTGGGTACTGGGCTCTTGGTTTATACTCATGATGTGCTGAGCCTGTTCTCAGTGCTTTACATATATTAACTTATGAGGCAGGCAGTACTGAGAGCCCCTTTTTGATAGGGAAGAAATAAAGAGATTAAGAGATGAAGAACAACAAAGAGAATGTCCTTCTACAATATGTCCTGATGCTTTTGTGCTTCCTTTTCATTCCCATCACAATGCTCACTAATAAGGGTGTTTTGCCATCAGTGCTAGCACAGTAAGCATCTCTAGCTCAAGGTTGTGTGTATATAGATGTATGCACTACTGTGTGCAAGTAGTAGAAAAATCAACCCATAAGAATCCTACCAACTCAGTCCCAGAAGAAAACCAATTTGTAGTAGAATGCCGAAAAGCACGGGCTCCCTAATTCTGGTATCCTGTATCCCTATACATCCAGTTAAAAATAACAATAAAAAGATAAGTTGTAATCTCCAATTCTCCTCCTCTTCTCTTGTCTTCTCTTGACTCCTCTTCTCTTCTGTTAAGTGTGGCTGGTAGTCATTTTTCCCTTTCCTTGCCTCCCTCTGTATCTGTTGCACTTGTGCATTGTTTTACTCTGTTTGAACTTTTTGGTAAATTTCTTATCACCAACAATATGAGGAAAGCTCCTTGTTAATTGCTTTGCAGCCTATGCAGTACAGGGTGTTACCTTCTGCATATAATGATCCCACTGTGAATGGTTACTGAGTGACTGAATGCCAGACCTCACCAAGTTATAGGCAGGAAGGCTTTATGTACTCCTGCAGCTATCACTTCCATTGGTTTTAAAAAATAGTTTTAAGGGGTTTTTAAATAATTCATGTTTTTTTGGATATTCTTAGGAGACCACATTCCTACATCCCAATTCTTGTCCCAACTTGGCAATAGTAATTCAAACCAGGATCCCCTGTGGAGTTTTTTTTTTCCTTAAATTCTTTTATTGGTACATTTTAAGTATACAATACATTTACATTTATCATTGGGAACTTGTTCTTTTACATGATGTATCTTTGTTCTTATTTTTTCCCCATTCCCCTGCCCTCCCTTTACCCCTCCATCCTTCCCTATTTACAAATATTTTGTTTCCATTTTTTCCTTTTCTCATATTTTTCCTTTCCCCTACCCCTCCCACTTCCCCTACTCCTTTAGACCTTTTCTTCCTATTTCACATTATCAATTATACATTTTGATCCTTATTTACACTTTTAGTTTTTCATACCAGAGAAACTATTCGGTATATACACGTGTGTGTCCTATTTATTTCACCTAAGAGTATGGCCTCTATGTGCATCCATTTAGCTATAAATGTCTCTAGTTTCTCATTCTTTATGGCTGAGCAGTACTCCATTTTATAAAAAAACACATCTTCTTTATCCAGTCTCCAGTTGATGGGCACTTGGGCTGTTTCCAAGCTTTAGCTATTATAAACTGTGCCGCTATAAACATGGGTGTGCATATATCACTGTGGTATGATTCTTTTGGGAAGATACCCAGCCGAGGAATACCTGGGTCAAATGGGACCTCTAATTCTAGTTTTTTGAGGTATCTCCATACTGATTTCCACAGTGGTTGCACCAGTCTGCACTCCCACCAACAATGGAGAAGGGTTCACTGTGGAGTTTTTAAACATACAGTGCAGTTGGTTATACCAAACACATGCAGCCTTCTCATATTCATCGGCCTCCTTTAGCATGGGGGCCTTTGTATGCTGAGATCCTAGTAGTTCCCGATAATGGATCTCTCTGAGTCAGCCTGATTCTTTGGAAGCAAACGCACAGCTTTCCTGATACTGAGGTCACCTCTCAGAACTGTGACTATCAAGCCTACCGTGCTCACAAGCTCCCATCCTCACAGGCATGGTCAGAAGCACAGGAGCCTCCTGGGGTGCGTAGGCTTCTGTATGGAAGACCACAGACTCTGAAAGTCCTAAGGGGGTGGCGTTTCCACCCAGGACTCCCATTTACATTTAAGATAGTGTTGGCTGACTGCGAACAGCATACAGACTGTGCAAACTACTTTGTTACTTAGAAGTAACAAGGTACATTAGGAGAGAGTGCAGAGAAATGTCATCTGTTCCCCACTTAGTGCTTCTTCATACATAATGTTCTAGTATGAAATGTCAGCTTTAGCTTCCACAGGTTATCTGCGCGTGGATAATTTATGAAGTTATCTGGCTTACAAAGGAGAAGTGGGTTCTGAGGGAACTCTAGTCTAAAATCATCAGGGGAAATGACATTAACAGAGAGAAATGATGGAGAGGAGGGGAAGAGGGGAAGGAGAGAGGAGAGCTCAAAACTCTGAATGTGCAATTAGGTAGGAAACTAAGCAAAGACCTTTTCCACATGCACCACATGGCTTGCAAGGGTCTTTAAGAATGTCCCACACACATTCCTTCTCAGCTAGCACAGGCAGCTTCCAGCTCTGCCAGTTCCTTCAATTTGAACTCTGCTAACTGAGAACAACCTGAGACCCAGGTTTCAGATGCCAGACCTGTGCTTTCCTTACCAAGTGCCAGAGTGAACAAAGCTCCTTCTGACTTCCTGGACTTCAAAGTCATCCTTCTTCTCAGCCATGTCCCCTACCTTCTTATTGTGTGCATCTCCAGGCCTGTTAATCTTGTGCCTAGTTCTTGCTACCAGGTTTATTTGCTTGTTCTTTCATTCCTTCAACAATTTCTGAATATCTATTTTCTAGGCATCATTGTCTGAGTAATGATGATGCAAAGATGAACAATATACATTCTCTGCTCTCAGGATGCTCCTGGGAAGACAGACATATAAGCAAATCATTTACTCATTATCCTAGTACGCTGGATGCTAATTGGCCATGGGAATACATGGAAGAGGCACTTAGGGTAGTCTGAAGAGGAGATGGTCAGAGCAGGATTTCAGAGGAAATGCTGCTTGGACAATGGAAGGTCATGAGGAACTGACTTGAGAATGTGTGGTGGGAAGAGAAAGAGGAAAGGAAAAGGAGTTTCCACAAGTGCAAAGGTTTAGAATGTAGGGAAAGTAGAGCCAGTCTGGGGAATTGCAAGTAGTTCAATATGGCGGGAGCTTCAGGGTAAGACTGGAGGAGTAGACATAGAGCAGTAACGAACGGCATTTGAAGCCCTTTCAAGGAGCTTGGACTTTATTCTGAGGGCCATAGGGAGACCCTGAAGGGTTTTAAGTGGGGACTGACAGATCTGATTTGCATTTTATAAAGATCTCTCCAACTGGAGCACAGTAAACAGATTGGAACCGGACAAGAGACTGGCTATATGGGCATTGCAGTAATCCTGAGAAGAATGTGAACATAGAGAGAAATGTTAGATATAACAGGATGTGAGGAAGAAGTAGCAGCCAAGGATGACCCCCGTGTACTGATGATGGCATCGTGCCAGCTGCCTAGCGTGCTAAGTGGTGAGACGTGCAATTATCAGGTAAAAATTTATCTTTCCTTTTCCCCTCACTATTTTATTATTTTTGTATTTTATTTGTTCTTCTTTGAGAAAATAACATTAACTTAGCTCTCAGCAAAAGTGTTTTTTGTAACTTTGGAAAAAAATAGTAGCATATAAAGATGAAGTAGACTCTTGAAAAACTCTAAAAAAACTACTATTAATTTTTTCAGGGTGAAAAAAACCTATGCCATATGCAGAAAGTTTCCAATTAGGTTAATGTACCTTAAACTGTATTAGTAATTAAGTGCTTTGGGTATTAAAATGCCTAATCTAGCTTCAGGCTATTTTTGATAAATCCTTTGACATTTTCCCAACTGAGTGGGAGAGACAGAACAGAGGAGGCCTCGCCTGGGATTATGGAGCTCTTGGCTCTGTTCCCTAGCTTTTAGCAGCTTATCGGATGACCTTAGTAAAGTTGCTTTCAGTCTCCAACCTTTAGTTTTCCCATCTGTGAAATGGCAAAAATAAGAAGATGGCAATATGATTGACCATGTAAATAAGTCCCTCTTACACAAGGCTTGGAACTCAATAGTTTGGTTTTTGAGGGTTTTTTTTTTTTTTTTTTTTTTTTGTGGATGAGTGAGCAGGGTAGGGGAAGAGTATTGATTTGGGCTTGGTTTTTATATTATTTATTGTACTTAGGGAAAATTTGCCTGCCAAAAACAGACTATCTGAAATTTCTGGTGAGTATATAAATCTATGCATCATGCGTGTGTGTGTGTGTCAGTGACACAGGCAAACCAGAACATCCATATAAGTTGTGTGAAGCTATTGCAACTCAACTAAGTTGTAAAGGACCCAGGATCCTTCTGCATTTCCACTTTGATATCCATGGGACATGCTTTTTTCCTAGGTAACACCCATACCTCCAAGCATCATCTCTACATTAGACAGGAAGAAAGTCAGTTGGTGCCAACTAACTGTACTTTTCAGAAAGAAAACCACTTTCCTGAAAGCAACAGCATGAATGCATTGAGAACAGAACTGTGGCCCACTCGCAGGTCCAAGGGAAGCTGGGAACAAGACTGGTAAAAGCTCACAGCTTTTCCTGAATCCATTGTTAAAGGGAGCAAGAAGAAAGGGGCTGAGGCGCAGTACTGTGCAAGCAAAGCAGAAGCAGCCGTCACACTGTTAGCTGAGCACCATCTAGGAACGGGAGAGTGAATCATTTTTCTGGGCTACTGGATTGAAGAGCAGGTGGGAGCTGAGACTGGAAGGATTGCTTCCACTTGCAATTTTGCTTCAAGCTTGGTGGAAGAATTTAAATCATTGCTTTGGTTCAGATTTGCAAAAATCTGGCCCAGAGGGTAAATTAAAAGAATATCTGATTTATCTAGCAGGTTGATTTTGAATAAAAAGGAAAGGACAGAGAGAAAGGTGTATCTGAATAAGTGGAAGGACAAGCAATTCCTACAGAACCCTCCTCTTTCTCAGACTTTTTGGACTTACTTATTGTAGAATGTAATGGTGAGAGACTAAATTCAGGAACCCAAAGTCAAATGATGTAGTTGTGTGGTGCCCTTGAAATAGGTACTGAGCCAGCATTTTGGGACATAGAAGAGTCAAGTAGTTGAACAAGTTCCCCCCAACTCCCATCCAGGGTGGTCCCTCCCACCTACCGGGTCCTCAGGCATCCCTGGAAAGGTCTTGCTTCCACTTTAAGACAAGGAAGCAGGGAGTGGGCTCAGTGTACTTTCTCCATCAAATTGGAATAAAGTCTCAATTTTCCTTTTCAAATTATCATTTAACAAGGTTTATTTTTAGGGCTCATGTGCCTCGGGCAGCCTATTAGGACATTAGGGAAAACTGCCCACCATTGTTTAAAAACTTGAAAACAAAATATGTTTGTATTCCTAGAGAGGAGGAATGGCTCCCAGGTCTGACCACACACAGCCCTCTCCTCCTTATGGTTTGGACCCACAAGCTGGTAAGCTCACACTTGGCTTTGGCAGGGGAGGCACTCAAACTACCTTTCCTTTGCACCTACACCATTATGTAAGCCTCTGTATTCACTGAGACTCAAAAAGAAAAATTCTACTTTAAAGAGTCAGCTTTCTCACTAAGACTGTCACTTCCTCTTTTCCCCAGTGAATTGTTTTCCTAGAGAAAAGACTGCATGTGTTTTCTGAGGTCTTGGGCTGGCCCAGGATCCCAGCCAGATTAAGCAAGGCAAGGGGGAAGCGTGTAACTCTCACACCAGGCACTGCAGGGGCATCCAACCACAGCTCAGTGAGGAGAAGCAGACTCCTACCCATGTAAGTGAACTGGCAATTCAATTTTCAGAGGACGGGAGAATTACCAGGGAGGCTCCAACTACAGAGTGCGGCCTTGTCTGTGTATTTTTGCATGCATTTGTGTCACTACCAATCTGTCTGTTTGCAATGCAGTAGCCCAGCTCCTTTACTAGACTGAGTGCATCCAGGAGAAAAGAAGCAAGCCCACATGCAATTAGGACACATGTGTGAACAATGCAGGAAGAGAAATTCAGGTTAATAAGCACTGAATCTGTTTTCTCATCACACTGCTGTAGCTTGTTCCAGTGACTAAAAGTCACGTAGCTCATACTCTGAAAATCCTTATTAAACACCATGATATCCTTCATGAAGTTTACATATCAATTTTCATCAATTCCTGGCAACATATTAGAGGCCCCTAGCATCATGTTTGCCAAAATCTGTTTATAGGAAAACATGCTGGTTCCATCATCCTTTAGTTCCTACCAGAGATGACATGCAAATACCTCTGGAAGCAAGAGTAGAATAAGAATTCAAAAATGACTTCCACTATGAATTGAACAGAGCATTGGATACTCATCACTCACTCCTCTTCTTTTGATTTCTCTTGTCAAGGCTGAAGACACTGGTGAATGGGGCAGTGGTGCAGAGGAGTTGGCAAAGCAAGGACTTCTTGAGGAACGAGTTACTTTACTGAGGCATCCCAGTGAGCTTCTGGCAGCGTACCTTAGTCTCCTTGGAGAGCATCAGGGCTCAAGGGGCTGTAGCCACTCTGAAAACCCTTTCAGGCTTGAGAAAAGGCCTCTCTGCTCTCTGCTCTCTGTTCGGGGTAAATTCGTGCTCTGCTTCATAAGGAGTTTATGAAGAATTCTCTCTAAAATTTTTGAAATTTCCCTCCAACCAGTAGGCCGTGGTCATATTGTCTTGGGGATTCCTGATTCCTCACCTAACCCTGAGTCCTGTAATACAGTTGCAACTTATATTGAATGAACACTTGTTGACTAGATTACCCACTTAAAATTGGGAAATTGAGTGAAATCAAAATTTTCACTCAAGCCATTGCTCAGTTATAAAAGGAACTCATGTTCCTATTTCACTCATCTTATTGTAATGTCTCCTCCTTTTTGAATGAGACTTGGCATTCAGAAAGATGTGATTTACTTTTTTCGGTGGCTTTCTGAACTGAGCTTGACTGCACAGATATTTTATTCTTACGGCCCACTATCTTTGGGCCCAAGAAGAACCTACATATTTCTGATTTCTCTGCTGCCAGCATTCTCAGATGGGTGATTTTTCCACCATTTGTGAGTTAGGGCAATAACCACTAGTCTTGGGGTGAAGAGCTGTTAGGAAAAAATTTCTTTCGGGAGAGAATGTGAAAATCCTTTTTAAAAGGGGCTGTTTTTCTTGGTTGATGTAGCTCCCCCTGCTGCCCAGTTAGGGGCAAGAGAGGCCAAAGGAATTGAAAGAGACAAAGCAGGACCAAGTCAGCCCCAGAAGCCCGCAGCAATCAAAAGTCTTTAGTGCTCAGCTCGAGAGAAGGAATGGATGTTCAGTGAGGCAGTGTTCGGGCTTTGAATGTGGGAGTGGGACAGGTGAAGAGATTGAATTTTTAAAGAGTACTACCACACTGTTCGTTACAATCAAACATAGAAACAGAAGCCTTGGATTCACACACAAATCTAATTAATCAGAAAGTTCTCTATCCTTCCACTGTGGACCTTCTCCTAAAAGATATTGCTTTTTCTGTCTTCGAGTATCAGCTCCACCAGCTGTTAACTGAGGGCAAGTTGTATAATCTCTGTCTCATTTTCCTGGAGAGCAAATGGGATATGTTAAGATGATTCAATGAAAAAAAGTCTATACTTATCATAAGGCCAGGTATTTGTAATAGAAGCAGGCAACACATGCTGTTAGTCTAGTTAATGTTATTTGTCTTAAAACTATTGCCTTTCGATATATTGGCTATACATTGAAATCATCTGGAGAATTTTTTAAAATACTGATTCCTGAGTCGTCTTCCTAAGTATTCCAATTTAATTGACATGGGATGTGAAGCCTAGGGGTTTTCAAAATCCACAGGGAATTAGAGAATCTAGCCTAGTTTAAGAGACATTGCTTAAGGGCTCCTCACCATCCCTCCTCAGAGACCAGTGTTTCCTAAGAGGAAAGATATGCCAGGTGGATGGAGAGGAACTTCTATAGTATTGCTCTAGCTATGGAGATCAGAAAGCACTCTGAATCACTTCCCAGCAGTTAACACTCTCAGGCTCCGCCCCAGTGATCTTAACCTTCGGTTTAACAATGTTCCCAAGTGGTCTGTAGAAACGTTCAAGTCTGAAGTTTGAGAAAGTCTTTCTCTCTCCCTCTCTCTCTCTCTCTCTCCTCTCTGCCTCTCTCCCTCCCCCCTCCCTCCCTCCTTCCCTGCCCCCCCTTCCTTTCACTCTCCCTCTCCCTCTATCTTCTTCCCTCTTTCCCTCCCTCCTTCCTTTCTTCCCTCCCTGCCTTCCTCCCTTCCTCCTTCTTGCTTTGCCTTGGCTTCTTTTATTCACTGTAAAGCACAGAGTATTTGTGACAGGAAAATGTTCTTGGAGAAAAGATTCCAGATCTTTATTTCAATAATCTCTTCAGAGTCAAATCTTTTTAGAGTTAAGTTTTTTCCACTGCCAGACTTAGTTTGAGTTTCTAATACCTGTCTCAACTCACAAGCACTCACTTTACATTTGCTGATAGATGTACCCTGGGCCTCTTATGTAGTTTCCATAAATATCCCTTCTAGGGCTGGTGCAAATGCCCTGATCCAGCCAGCTCTGGTCCATTGTCAGGCTGGGTCGACCTTTGACAGAGGATCTTTAGTACATCACAGCTGCGAGACCAAATTTAGAGGATGATTATTATTTACTAAAGGCTCAGAAAGGAAATAAAATCCTCCATCAGAACCTAGTCATTAAGGTTAACAGTAAACCATAAAATGAATGGAATGTTGGCCCTGTGAACAAGTTCCCAAAAAAGACAATGAAAATGTTTTTCACAAAAATGTGGGGAGACTGGCTGGGGCTTTGAAGGAAAAGGAGGGAGTGGAGTAAGTGATTTAGTAGAGAGAATAAATTTCAGCAGTCATTTAGCTTGTATGACATTAGCATAATTCTGTGACATTAACACTTCATTCTCTCTTCCTCACCCATCCCATTTCAAAACATTTTTAAACATGAGTGTACAAAGATTCACACTGAGATAGAAATATTACAAGAATTACTATTGCTGTCTTCACTTTTTTCTCTTTTGTTTCTAGAGCCACTATGTCCTCTTTATGATGCTCCTCTGTCTATAAACAATCTGGGAGAATACTCTGAAACCAAATCTGTAAACGTGCAAGGCTTCTGGATTGCTGGGGAGGGGATAGGGTGAGGAGGAGACACAAATTGCAAAGAGCAGAATAATCAGATACAGAGGGACTTTGATCTTCTGGAGACCTAAGCTAATAGATGTTAAGTGCAGTTCAGTGGAAGTAATAACCCATGAAGAAAACAAAATCTGCAAAATGATAAAACGCTGCAGTCTACTGATCAAGGAAGACATTGGAAAATTACTATGAAAGCATCCTTAGCCCAGCACATCCAAGGTGAAGAAAGGGCTGCGTCTGCCAACCAGCAGCCAGACATTCCAGGCAGACTGAGCCCTCCCCCATTTTGTGGCCTGATTAACACTCTGTGTAACCTGAATGCTTTCTCACTGAAAAGGCTCCAGCGGGCACTGTCACAGCCCTGGGCTTCATAGTGTCTGCCAGTGATGCCATAGTGAATCACCTCAGGGCTCCTGTAGACTCTGTGGGCACATTCCAGGGTGCATTATTTCCACTAATCAATTAGTGCAAGGATGGTGAATAGCCTGTCAGTGAAATGTTAGTTATTTTTTTAAATTTCTGACATCAGCACAACATAGTTAAGACAAAAAAGACACCTTTCAAGAAATTAAAATCTTACCAAGCAAACTATTTAGGAAGAAATTGAGAATTTATAGACACTTAAATGCATTTGAAAAATCCAGCGACTTTATAAAAAGGGGTGACTTAACACTAGTTTATTTAAGTACTACTTTATTATGAGTATCCATTTATTGAGCAATGACTATGTCATATGCACTGTATGATGGAAGGTGGAATTAAATTGACTTGCTTATGGAACAAATTAAAGATTTATTATTGAAAGAAAATCTAAAAGTCGAAGCAGTTAGATGAGCTTAGTCTTGATAGACTATTGTGAGAAGAATAGTCAAACAAAACGCAATTCAAAAATGTGAGTTAAAAGGCAAGAAACTAGAAGAAAAGTAAAGCATGATTTAAAAACTCAAGCTTTTTATATTTCATGCCATGGCTAATTAAACATATGGAATATATTATTTAAACTATAAATTAATGTGTTTGGAGAGGGTGGAGCAAACAAATGAAAATAAAGAAGAGCTACAGAATTGTAATCCAAGCATTATGAAGGCAAGCTCTGCTGGGCATCAGTATTTGGTTGGTATTTGAACAAGTTAACATCAGAACACTTAAAAGCAACACCTCCTTCCAGGATTTTCTTTCCCGAAAGAAACTGAGGTTGATAAATTTCAGGTAATATGGACTAGTATCATGGATGGTCAAAAGGAAAGATTGAAAGAATAAAATAAAGAAAAAAGAAAGAAAACGACACCACTGATTTATTCCAGTGCATTTAAGCTGTCTGAACATGCTAAAGAGGATGCTGGTGAGCATTTACACGTATCTCTCCTAATCATTGTGCTGGCTTTCAGTGTAGATATTTACAAAAAGACTAGCCCTTTAGAAAATATTTTACCTATGAGGGAAACAGACTGGACCTACAAGATACTAAGGTGACTTACTGAAAATTAAAAATGAGACCTTCAAGCAATTGTTGGAAAATATAATATATTTTTAAACAAGTAGAATCCTCCTCAGAACATCCTGTTGGGTGCAAGCTTGGCTCCCAGGGCAGACTGACTGAGTGGCAGAGAGGAGAGCCAGCTCTGAGTTCGCAGTCCGTCCCTCAGCCCCTCATCCTGCCAGCCGTCATCAGCAACTCTCCTTATCTATTATAGGCATAGAACACAATTTAGACTAAGCATGCTGAGTGGATTAACTAATGATTGCAAACCACTTTGGAAATAGAAAATACCCCATACGTGCACAGACTTAATAACGATTAGATAATAGGCTGTCCTAAATTTTACTTTTAACTCAAATAAACCTTTTCTTAATGATGAAAGTATTGCTATTAAACAAAAGACTTTTTTTGACTAGAGGTTTTCATGTTATTTTCATTTGAGTTGAATTTCTGTTCTTCAGACCCATATTTCTGCCAATTTCTATCTCTTGTGCTTTCTCTGGCACAACCGAAAGAACAAAGTTAATAACAGAGAAAGGACAAGCTTTAAATGTGCTGCATTTATCGTCAGTTGTAATTCTGCTATTAAATGGTCTTGGCATTTGGGAAATTCTTCTCAATCTTACTTTTTTTCTTAGAGGGAAAAAAGCAGCTGAATGCATGGAACTTACACCGAAAATAATCCTTCTCCACCTTCTACATTCGCAGACTTCTCCCCCTTCACATTCAGTGTGTCATCTCCTGCTTCTCTAGGTGAGTGTGTAAGATAAACACTGGAACTTTATTTCCCTTTAACTTCTAGAAGTAACATATTCTTGTTCTTACACACACACACACACACACATATTTGTATAGAATTATTTTTCACTCTGATTTTTGCCTGTGGAACAGATTGAAGATTTTACCATCCAAAACCTACAAAGAGAAAACTCCTACTGTGGTCTTCAGAATTTCCATTCAGTTGATTTGCCTGCCAAGCGCAGTGACCAGTACCGCCGCTCCTGATGGTAGGGAGCATATGGTACTGCTGTGAATAGTTTTGCTCTCACTGCTGTGAAATCCCACGCCTTCCTACAGAATGTGTTTGGAGGAGCAAATGGTAAGTGTCGCTCTTCCACACATCTCCGTCTCTGCCTGTGGAACCCAGTCCTCTGAACAACAAAATGAAGAGATAACTGCAATTTTCATAGACATTGGGTTAGTGTTCAGTTCAGGGTTAATGGTTACCAGTTAACTATTCCTTCTCCCCAAGAGGAAGGATTTTCTTTTACATGTCTTGGATTTACTGGGACCTATAACAATAAACCAAATATTTCAAATTTTTGTTTGTTTTGTCTTCCTCCTTTCATTCCTTCTTTCAAAAAAGCTCAAAATGGGACAGAATCTCTCAGTTAAATTGGGGCTCCAAGAAAGAGTGCTGGAATTAGAGTAGGGAAGCCTGCAATATCAAACTCTAACTAGCCTCGTAACCTTAGGCAAATCTATGCCGTGCCTCTTGTGTGAAACAGACGGTGTGGGTCCTTACCATCCCTTCCACTTCCAAGATGGTATGTATTTGTCTGGTCCAACTCCACCCCACTCAACCTCACCTCCAGGAAACCCTTTCTAAGCCATTCAGAATAAACTGCCCTTCATTTTTTAACACAGCTTTCGGGAACTTACTTGGTTGCTTGTTTCTGGGTTTATTGACATCCCCTGTCAAGTGCTTCTCCTGTGTGTTTAGCAAAACTCTCTCCAGCTGCGGTATAAGGACACTTTTTTTCTCTCCTGGTTTTTGTGAAAACTGAGAACAACCCTTTGCAATTTTGCTTATAATAAATTTTCTTACTTGTACTGACTGTGACTCAGTTGTTCTTATGTTGTGGCCCCTTATGGTGTGTGTTCTAATGTTCCTCTAGTCACCTCTCCTCTTCTTCCCCAGGTGGCTGCTCTCCTATTCTGCCAGCACAGGCATGGGCTGGGTGAGCGGCAGAGGCAGAGCCTTGTGGAAGCCCCTGTGCACCACATTCACATTCACAGATATGCAATGGAAGTGAGGAGGGAGCCAATGTCCCTCTTTTGCTGAAGAGGGCTGTGGAAACTTAAGCCCTAGACAGGCTTCAGTGAGAGGATGAGGATTCGCCCAGATGGGAGGCTTCAAGTGCAGAGGCACTTGTGCATCTACTTATCTTCAGTCTCGATGATACTGTTTATGAGTGAGCTATTCAAATGGAAGAAGAAGCCCACAGAGGAGAAATAGCAGGTTGGAGTGATTCTGTACAAGAGGAGAGGCCCTAGCACAAATCCAGTGGGAAAGGAAGAAGGGGATAAAATTAAGAATGATTAATGCCAGATCTCTAATGGTTTCATTGGATCCAAAGGAACAGGGCAATACTGAGATAGAAACACTTGATATAAGAAAGGAGCATGAGTGTGAATGAAAATAGATCATGCTGCAGATTTTGGCAGGCTCTGAGGCTAAGGAAGAATCCCTCGAGAGCAGACAGGGGCTCCCACTCCCATACACAGAGATACCCTATCTGGTGTGGTGTAAACTCATGGTCTTCTGAGAAATTCAAGGAGGTAGAATAACTGTGCCTATAGAATGGAATGTGAATCTAGAATAATGAGTATCAACTTTTTGGAGGATTTTAGGTGCATAGTCACCTGTCCTTCTAAATGTACCTTTGAAAATACTATTAGAAGTGTTCGTGTGTGTATGATTATCTGTGTATGTAAACGTGTTGTTCAAAGTATCTGTTTAAGAATAAGAAAATAGATTCGATTTTTAAGTTACATGAGACCTAGCATTATTCTCGTTCCAATCCACTGCTTACTTCTTCCCACTTTCTCCACATCAACTTTAGAATTGCTATAATGTTTAAAGCCACCTATAAAAATCAAATAACTACTATTTATGAAGTTCTTAATGTATGCCCCCGACGTACTCAGTGCTCACATGAATTTTTACATTTAATCCTCACGACAGTATACAAGGCATTCCCAAACATTTTATGTAGTGCTTATTAACTGACAGACAATATCCCAAGTGCTATACATACAAGCATATACATAAAATAGAATTCAGTACAACTGTTATATTTTTGAGGACACTGAGGCACAAGGAGATAGATAGATATATATGTCTCCATACACAGTCAAACAGTAATAAAT
Organism: Heterocephalus glaber; assembly: GCF_000247695.1. Next base: position 9,619,153 of record NW_004624742.1, on the reverse strand, counting down.
GATAGTGTCAGGGTTCAAAGCCCATGTCTGATTTACTTCATGAGACTGTAAGCTCCACAAGAGAAACAATCGCATGTGCTTTTGCCAAATATTGTATCTCTGATGCCTGAAACACAGTAAGCACGCAAACATTTTGGTCAAATGACTGAATACAGATCCTAAATCATTGTCCTCTATGAAATGAGCCCCTGAGCCAAACAGGTTTACTTTGAAATCAGCGGAAACACAACCAGACAGGCAGTAACACTAAGAGCGATAGTTATTCATTCACCCATCGTTCATTCAACAAATATTTACTTAGCACCTACTATGTGCTAGGCCCTGGTTTACATGATTATTTTTGAGAGTGAAAGGCTGGATGCTGACCCAGTAACTTTCTGCACCCAGCGAGGGCCTCCTCCAACTACCCTGCCACCCACCTCCTTTTCTCAAGGCTAATACATTGAGACCAGCACAGTGCCTAGGCCAGTTCTGATCCTATGCAAGGAGCTCTATGCCGCATTTCCCTTGTTTTCCATCTGTCTGATGCCTGCAGGACCCACTGGGGATAATGACTCAGGACTGGGGAGAGTGTGGAGGCTGCAAGCAGCAGATCTCAGAGGGAGGGACTGCAAATTGGAAGCATTTTATTGTTTTCTCCTTTTTTACTCTGAAAAGTTTCCAAAAAGAGAGATCTGCTTGAATAGTTTGTAAAATCCATCTTAAGGTCAGCTCTAATTCAGTTGGGTCCTGGCAGCGGTGTGATTTCTGCACTGTTACACAGCTGCCAAAACACACTAGTTGCCCACCTTCCGCCTCAGTGGTGGCCTCCGGGCTGCTGCACAGCTGCCCTGCAGCCTGCTGAACCAACTGGGCCTCTAGGAAATGTGGAATGTGGTCAGTGCCAAAGAGCAAATCTGACCTATCCTTTGGTAGACATAGTCCAAAGAGTTCAGAATCTCATTTTTGCTAATATTTTAAGAAAACAAAGACATCCATTGTGTCACATGATGTTCCATTTCTCATCCTTGCTGTAACTGTGATAGAATTTTATCAACAGGACCCATACAGTCCCTAGCACAGTAAATTGTTGCCCATATAAAAAACTATATGTGTAAAATGGTTGTCCAAATACACAACTATGGAGAAAACGAGGAATCAGGAAACCTAGGTTCTAGTTTCTCAATTTTCTATTAACTAGTGTGATAGATATTTGAAAATTATGTGCCCATGGCTCAGTTTCTCACCTATAAAATAAGATTAAATAAGATGAATTTTACAATTCTTTCCTGTTCTTAAATTTTACAATTGAAATTTTACTTAGAGGTAGTATTACATAGTAAAAAGAGCAGTTGTCAAAGCTCAGAGTCCATAGAAAGGATTTAATTTCTGCCACTGCCTCTGCCAATGAGAAGCCACAAAAGCTTAAACATGTTATTCAATATCTCTGAGTCTCCATTTCTTCATTCGTGTGATAGGGACATTCAATTGTATTTTATAGGATTACAGGAAGACAGTGAGGTAAAAAGTCAGTCACTGAAATATAGAAAGCATATAAAACATATAATAAATGAAAAATAAATTAGGACTTGGATTTAGACTCCATTTTCTTCATAGAGAAATGTTATGGCCAGTTAGAGCAGTTTGCATTAATGGCTCTTATTCAGCTCTCTCTGTATCTAGATGAAAGTAACTAGGCAGAGCTCCGCCAAGACTTGATTTTGGGTGTGGCTAGATGACATACTGCACTCTGCCCAGGAGGATATTAGCAGGTATGCTACAAACAGAGGTTTGAAAAATAATTAGACTTGGTCATTGGTGGCTGTCATCACTAAGAGGATATGCCTAAACTATCACACAGATACCCAAGAAGAGTATGAGACACATAGGACAGAGCCAACACTATCTGTGATGAGGTCAGGCCAGCCAAATCTCAGTTAAGTCAGCTCTTAAGAAGTAAATAAATGATTGTTTTGAGCCACTGAATTTTGGGACTGGTTGTTATGCAGCAGTTTTATGGCACTATCTAATTGATACACCATTGATTTAGAACAAGAGACAAGAGATGTAGATTATTTTATTTTTCAAATTGGAGTCCATTTGCAGATATATTTAAAATATATTGTGACATTTGCAAATATATTTACTTTTCAAAATTTGGTGAAACTTGGTATATACTTTTAGGTAGAATTTTGTATAAGAAAGATGATGAAAAATTTGCTAAAATTACCTTTCTAGTTCAAATGACAGTTTTAGTGATGTCTGAAGCATCTTAAATTGATAAATTATTAACACTCGAAAATTTGCCATTAGGTCTGAGTAGTCTAGTGTTAGATATAGATTTTGGGGGTTTTTTTTTAGCAGAGAGGGATTTAATATGTGCAGGTACAAATCAGATTACAGAATATGTCTGTATATTTCTCAATACCAAGGTCCAAGTATAAAACCCAGCCATTTTAGTAACAGTTTTATTTAATGAGGCTTAAAAATTCAGTGTTGAAAAATGGCCATTATTGGGTCACCAGGATTCTGTTCACAGTGCAGGACACTTCTCTTACCTGGAAGGACTCTGGCTGAACACAATCACCTCCTACTGACACCATCACTTCTTATGCAAGTTAGTGTGTTTATCTATAGAACAGATGCTACATTCTTCTAGGCATTATAATCAAAATTAGCTGGTAAGCTTCTTCAGGACAGGGAAATTATGTACAACACTGGGTCTATGATAGCTTGATGAGCAAAAGATGGATACTATTGTAGAAGAACAGCAAGTTAAAACCTGCTTCTCATTACCCCAGATCCAGCTCTAATGCTCCTCTAACAGAAGAAATGTGTTCCCCTGGGACCTGTCAAGCCCACCTCCATGTTCAACCCTGCCATTAGACCATCAGCTAGCTCCTCAAAGACATGGGACATGTCATACTGGTCTTGAATCTTCTATGCTTACCAAAACACTTTATACATGATATGACCTTAATATTATTAAATCAATGTGTGTTGTGCCAATTCGTAATTGAGGAAGCTGAAGATCAGAGGTATTAACTAATTTCTGGAAATCATGCATCTGGACAAAAGTGAGAATTAAATTTAAACTCAGTGTGCAGGCAAAGTATATAGCATTGTAGCTGATGATGAATAAATATTACTTGCCTTTATAATATTGATGATATTACATCTTGATTTGATGGCAGGAATCTCATCATTGGAGGTGCATACCTTTTATCCTGAATACCTTTTTCTCAAAAGCCATCGATTTATTGTTGGATGAAGGAAATGGAAAGCAAAGCAAACATCCTAATAGAATATGGCTAATTTATAGTATTTAATATTAATCAGACTATCATATGATCATTAATAACTACATATAGGAAGAGTTAAATACCATGGAATTATATTCAGTAATGATGTCATGGTTTTTTAAAGAACCATAGTATTTTTAATATATGTAGTATATCTGCAATATTATCCATGATGCTTACAAAATTTAATAAATATTGAGAAAATCCTGGAAGGAAATATTTACAATATTTGCCTTTAAGTGATAAGAAAAATAATGAATTTCACAATTTTTTAATTTACTGAAATTTTCGAGTTTCAAAAAATAAGTGAGTCTCACTTTGATATGCTGAAAGTATTTAATAACGGTCTCCATGCTACCTTCTTCATTTCCCTATCAGTAGCAGATGGACCACTGTCACCATTTTTGAACTTTTATTGGTCCGTGTTTGCAGTACATAGTGATTACATTCACTGTAGGAGGTTGGTATATGTATATAACACATTTCACCATCACCAATTTGCTCCCATTTTATCAATGATTCTATTCTGTTATCATGGTACCTGTAACTCTGTATTGTACTTAGTTATTTCTTTTTGAGCTCCTCTGGTACCTCACTATCAGTTTACTAAGAACAAGGATTGCCTGGTACCTCTGCATATTCTGGCACCTGACTGGTCCTCAATCACTAATAGACTCATAAATCTTTGTTAAATGAATGATATTTCTCATGACAATTAAGGATTTGCACCATGATCCCCAAGAAAAGGGAAAATACAAGAGACTGCATATAAGTGTGTACTGCTACGGGGTCAGAGCTTGCAAACATCGTAGTACATGTTTTCACATGTCTTACTTCAGTCTTTTGCACATTTACAGATTACAAAATAAAATTTAAAATGCAGTGAGCTGTTTTTCCTCCCACATTGCCTTTTCTGAGTAATAATGAATAGTGCTCAAAATGCATGCTTTTCTAACATGAAATCTGTAAATTTTTTGAATACAAGCAAAATGTATGGAAATTATGTCAAATTTAATTTAAGTGTGTTTTCTTAAAATTAGGATGTATAATATTTAGTTTCAGGAGCAGAACAAATAATACAATTAGTGTTTATTCTTTGACTACTCTTTTTACTAAACAACTTAGTTAGAAAACACATGCAACTTTGAAACAACGTGGTGCTTCCCAGTCACTGTTCCAAGTTTCATATGTTAGACAAAGACAGGCCAACCTTAAACCTTTTGATAAATATGATGCTTGTGGTAACTACAGCATTCACTTCGTATCCCATTTCTCCAAGTTCCTGTCAACCAGATGTCACTTGCAATGCAAACACTAGAAAAATATGAAATAATAATTTCATACATCATCTATGTGTGCATGAGCTGGTCAGACATTCAATACAAATTCAAACTGCTACTACACACAGAGCAAATATCATCCAAATAATATTTAAAATGATTGAAAGGCTTTTGATTTGGAAGTGTATTCTCTTAAGCTAAGTGGTCCCCAAGACCATCTAGAAAATTCAATTGTTTCGTTTTTAAAATGTTTTCTGCCCAAAATTATATCAAACTCTAATGTCTCAGTAGAAATACATGGGATTGGATTGCTGACTGGGCGCCTGATGTAAAAGAAAAAATCTAATTTCACGATGGGATTTCCTCATACTGTCTCACCAAAATACAAAATTGATAAAATTTTAATGGATAATTTTCAGAAGCAAAATGTTAACTGTTGGTAGATATGCAGGGAAACTTAGCATTGTTGCCCACGAGAAACAAATGAAGAAAGAACTGACTGTAAATATAAATATACAACGCTATCTAAAAGGCATTCTAAAAAGCTTTTTCTTATCAAAAACAGAACTTCAGCTTTAAAAAAAGCCCTTTACTACGAAAATATAAGCTTTCTGTGTAAGTATGTCCATTTCTAAGCTGCTCTTTCCAAATCTTTTCTATTTTTTAAGGATAATACAGGAAAAGGAATCACACTGCAAGCTATACTATTAGATATACATTTGCACCGTGTCAATTTCTAGTTTTGATGTTAGCTATGAAAGTGGGCCTGTGTACTGCTGTCTTCAATTAAGAGATAAGAGGATGGTATTGGATTCAGCCTGCTTTTTTTCACTAAGGTCCTAAACATCCTCTCTTTCTGCTTGCTGTTTAGAGGTGAAGTTCCCTTCCTGCCCTGCGGGGAGGGAAGAAGGGCTCTGATTCCCTTTGTTTTAAGGAGGGAACTGGGTGCTATAAAAGAACAGGATTTCAGATTAAATGAGCCTTCCTGTTAGCTGTCTGACATTCAGCACATCTCTTAATGGTCTTTGAGCCTGTGTTCCATCTATAAGGTAGAGGTCATAATTCCTACCTTGTTGTTCTCCTGTGATGTTTAGGAATCATATTTACAAAGCTCCTGATACAGTGATTGACAGAAAGAATGTACTCAAATATTACTTTATGATTATTATAATTTGGGGGGCTTGTAATGCTTGCTACCTTAGATTCTGCCTTAAGTGAAATCCTTCCTGATTATCTTCTTTACTGGAGGGAGCAGCCATGGAGACCCAAGGGAGGGAAGTGACATTTGATCATTGGACACTGTCACTCAAAACAATGGTGAGGTCAGCCACATGACAGAAAAACCACTGTGGGGTCCTGAAAGTCTTTGCATGACCTAGAGCCAGGGGCTGAAGGTGCTGGGGACACCACAGAAAGGTGGGTGCTGACCTACTGGGAAGAATCTATTTCCTTGGAGACACTGAGTTTGGTCACCAATTTCCCTTTCTCTGCAGAGGCAACCCTAAGGCTATGTTGTTATTTAAAAACTTGAGACCGGCTATTGACTGGAGACTCTCTCTCTCTCTCTCTCTCTCTCTCTCTCTCTGTCTCCTCTCTCCCCTTCCCTCCCTCCTTTCCTTCCCCCTATCTTCTCTACTACAATATATTTTTCTGTCCAGATAGGCCTTGGTTCTTAAACTACTGGGTAATGGGGTAATGCATTCTTTCCCCTCTCCAGTAGTAATACAGGGTTTTGGATTATTAATACATATTTAGTATTTAAAATTGAAACTAGCTCTTTTCTCTTGAGGCAGCTTATTTAACCAAAGAAAAACTTACTCTATCAGATAGAATGAAGTGACTGTATTGTATAGCTGTTGATGTATAGGATTTACAATCACAGAGAACCGGATTTTTATCTCAATTCTGACAGTCAGGCAAATTTCTAAATGTCTCTGGGTCTTAGTTTCATTGGCTATAAAATGGGAATATTCTTACTTCTTAGAATTATTATAAGTAAAGTTGCCAGGTGAAATACAGGGCAATCAGTCAAATTAGAATTTCAGATACACATTTTTTTTACTATGTCTCAGATATTGTGTGGGACATAGTATATTAAAAACTAGTTTTTGTTTAGCTGACATTCACATTTTACTAGATATCCTATATTATTATTTGCTAAACATGGCAATCCTAAGCTCCATAGAGAGTGGCTATTCATTTAGTGTTATCTCATTTCCTTCTTCTCTGGCTTAGTTGTTGTGTAATTAAATATCTTGGACATGGTACCAATTCAACATATTTTACTTTGCTGTTCTTTTCAAGACTCCATCTCCAAAGATTCTGTGCTCTTTGCCTAACAAGAGAGGAAAAGGCTCTTTTCCTGGTGACATTTCTCTCCAGGCTTGACTTCTCCCTGCTCTTTCCAGGTACAGCTGCAGCATGCAGTAGAGGGTGTGTGGGGTGGCCTAGTTAAAAGGACAAAGAGGAAGAGACAAAGCTGTTAGTACAGGTCCCACTCAATTTAAGGCAACTTGATCTTCCTGAACATCTGAACTTGCTGGGAAGCAGATGTCCTGAGGAGTGATTATTCTCATTGTTTTACAAAGTGATCTGCTACAGACACTCTTTACATTGTGATTTCTCTAAAGAGTTCGGAAACAACATTGTACAAAAGGATTTGGTTTATAAAAACGTAGAGGTAAGATAATCTATTTAGAAAAAAAAAAAAAATCTGTTCCCTAAGTATGTGATAATGGCATTACTAGCAGCTCTGTACAACTCTCCCTGCTTCCATGGTGCCCTCCTCCCCAAGTCAGCCTTTCCAGAGGCTGTTATTCATCCGGCCAGAAAGGCTTTCAGCTTGTGACGATTGCCAAATGCCCTCTTGGGGTGGTGGCCAGGCATGAACTTGGCTGTTCACAAAAGATTCAGGCAAAGGTTTTAAGGACACATTTTTTCACTACAAGTTCAGCGTTGTTCCTCCCTGAGAAGCCAGAGATAGTGCATAGGATATGATTCAACGGAAAGTCTTTGTATGAGAAAATGGCTCTTTCAATGTGTTCTATCTGAGGATCAGCACATTTGGAGTCCGTCCGACCCACGTTTCCAGAACTACAGCTGGCTCTGCTGGACAAAGGGCAGCCAGCAGCACCCTGGGAGCTTTCCTCTGTCCCAGTTTGGGAAGGAAACACTTCTGCATCTGGCAAATAGCTGGGGCCTAAAACCTAGGAATATTTCTAGATTACACACTGGTCTTTCCAGGCGATCAGGGTTTGGCTGACAGCAGAAAGCAGGTACTGTCCATTCCTTGGGTTCATATTCTCATGTAAACAGGCGGCCACCACTCCGCACCAGCTGCAGCTTCTGGGTGGTCCTGCTAGGAAGTTCCAAGTGGATTGCAGTGCAGTCATGTAGGCTGGTGGTCACACAGTTAGGATAAGCATCTGGAGGAGAGAGCAAAGGCATGTAGGCTCTTCATGCTTCCGTCTTGTCTTGGGTGGAAATTCAAAGTAAAATGGGATTTCCCAGAGAAGTCTGTCGTCCAAAATTAAAAGGCAACATTGAACAAGCCAAAACCATAGAGACAAAAAGGGGGTGGATTTTTCTGATAGGCAATAATTCCTAATATGAAGATTATTAGGTTCTGCTCCTCCCTTTCCCATGGACATAGAGAAGTACAGCTTTTGTAAATACAAGTTAATTATCAGTATGATTACATAGAAATGTACCATATGATGAAACTTTCCAGTGTCTCTTCTAGAAAAGATAAAATAGTTGCTGGGTTGGAATTCCACCTCCACCACTTGTTAGCTATTTGACTAGTTGCTCTCTCTGTTCCTCAGTTTTCTCATCTGTAAATGGGAAATACTAGCTAATTTCCTCAATAAATTGTTGCAAGACTATAAATGAAGTTTCAACAGTGGCTGGTATAGACTAAATCCTAAGCAAGTATTAACTATCACCAATGCAATTAAAATGACATAAACAGATGTGTATAGTGTGTAATAGTTACAAAGTACTTGGACATCTTTTCAGTGGGTCCGTCATCATTGGGAGGTAGAGTGAGACTGAGAAAGCTCCATAGGAGAATTAAATGGTAATTTCAGGTGGAAAAGGCAGTAGATGAGAGGAGGAGGTAGAAGAGGCAAGTTCTGTAAAGGAGATCTTGGAGTGATTGGTGTCTTGGGAACAGAGAGCCCAGCTGGAGGTAGAGCAGTACCCAGCAGAAGTGTGGACAATGAGAAGACTGACACGGATAGAAGTCAAAAGAAAAGTGTACAAGCAGCTCACAAATAAAGACTCAGGAGTTGTAATATGACTCAACAGACACCTAAAGTCTTAAAGATTTAGCACTTTGAGAAAAAAATTTCCTGATCCTATACTTTACCTCAAAATAATTACAAGTGAAGGTTTAAGAGTAAAATACATAATAAACTAAAGAGCATAGGATAACCAGAAAAAAGAAAATTGAGCATTTAACAAACATTTGGAGAAGGTTTAACTGTCTATGCTTAGAACTGGTAGAAGAAAATTCGTATGTGATGGTATTGATCAAATATTTTTGAGTAATCACATTTTCATTTTGGTGCCTGTGTCAGCTTTTCATCACTGTGAGAAAACACCTGAAAAAAACAATTTAAAAGAGGAAAGATTTATTTTGGCTCAATTTCAGAGGTTTTAGTTCATGGCTCCACCACTTCTAGGCCTGTAACAAGGCAGAAACATTATGACGAAAGTCATGGAAGAGAAAAGCTGCTTACCCCAGAACAGCTAGGGAGAAGGGAGAAAGAGAAAGAGCTGTAGCTGAAGGGGCAAGAAGCAAAGATAATCTCTAAGATCATGCCCCTCTGTGATTCACTTCCTTCAACTAGGCCCTACTTCCTGCTCCTGTCACCTCCCAAAAATGCTAGCAGTAGATTAATCTTGGATGAAGTTAGAATCTTTGTTCACTTACTTCTGAAAAGTCAATCAGCCATCAAGCTTTCAAAATAATGAGCTTTTGGGGGGTATATTTTTGATCCTAAACATAACAATACCCATGGACAAAGTCAAGGAAATCAATTTAAGGTCATAAAGATACCACTTTCAATAGAGGCTCTTTGCTTCTCCAGGTTTCATGTACCATCAAGACATTTGAACCAGTGCTATATAATCTATAAAACCTAGAGTAAAATTAACATTTAGAAAAGCAGGAAGCAAGTGCCACTAAATGTACTAAATGATAAAGCTTTTTCCTGTGTTTTGTAATCTCTTTTGTCATGGTTTTTACTCTCTTTTTAAAGAAAAATTTAAAAATTAAAATTTGTAATTATTAGCAAGAGTTTTGTCATTTATCTTTGTATTCTATGATGGTAGTTTTAAAAGTAATATGAGAGCCTTTAACTCATATATGAAATCATTGAAATCATACAACTGTATTGTGCCTCATGTACATGCATATGTGTTTCATTACCAAAACATTGGAAATGCTGCAGGAGATGACTCAACAGTCATTATTTAACACACACATTCTATTAACACTCTCCTCTCAGATTTCTAATACATAAGGACAGACTCAAAGGAAAAGCAACTGTGGATTGCCTTATCATTTCCTTTCTTTCCATGTCATCATTTTCACCATTAGCGGTTGTTTAATACATGAATGTAACATGAATAAGAAAGGAAGTGATAGAGTTCCTCGACTGTTTGCATGTCGTGGAACTCCATGCCTTCTTTCTGTGGCTGTATGGGAAGCAAATTCTACTGTAATGAAAATTAAGGCCTTTTGAGGCTGCCAATACTCTCCAGCCCTATGCCTTCTTCTCCAAATAACTCAGTCCTACTTGCAACACACTTATCTTGTACTTCCTTTCAATTTTCCTTGAGCTCTCATGCTTGTATGTTGACCCAAACACGATGCTCATTAGGTAAAATGAACGTGGTGTGTGAATAGAGAAGCAAGGAAGATGGGTGCACATGGTGTATTGTACCTGTCTCTTCTGCTCATGCTCAAACTCCATTGTCCTCTTAGACTTCACTTACAAAATACAAATTCAAAGATAAGTTATTAAGAATTTCCCTGAATATCTTTTTTTTTTTTTTTTATTTGGTACCGGGGATCAAACTTGGGTCCTTGGACTTGCACAGCAGGCGGCGAAACCACAGAGCTAAATCCCCGGCCCAAATGATCTTGCCTTCTTCTTTTTTTGTACCCAGGATCGAACTCAGTACCTTGCACTTGCAAGGCAGGTGGTGGAACCACTGAGCTAAATCCCCGGCCTCAAGTTATTAAGAATTTCAAGATGGCAACAGCTGAAAATTTAACCAAGTGTGAGGTCCCGTGTGACTATGCAGGTCTACTATCCCTGAAGCCAGCTGTGATCTCAGGGGACATTGTGCTGACAGTCTCAATACTGTACTCTCTTTGGAGTCCCTTTGGTGCTTATGGTCTATACAAGTGTTACCTGACATTTTCTATCCTGTAAATTTATAGTGGTCTCTTTAGAGTTATCCTCAGTCCCTGAAAAAGGAAGAATTATCTTTCATAATACACCATGTATCTCTAGTGGACTGTAGGGTGCCCTGTGTATGCAGTAGATGCCTTTTGTGAGTATAAATGGTGGTGAGCATCTCACGTACTACTGGGGGCATGATCTGACTCATGGAATCCCTCAAACAGAGTTAGTAATTGTTAGTTTATTCCCACTTGCTAAATTGCTTTTTATTAGTTAACAAAGGAGTAAGGTGTCCTTGTCCTATTACTCCTGATATTCTGTTGTAAACCTTTGTATTTCAAAGTATTGCCGGACAGCTACTTTTCTGGCATGAATAAAACTTCTTGCTAGTCCCTAGTTCCCTAAACACTGGCAGAAGGATGGTGACAATGACAAGAGATCTGGGAGTGTGTAGGTCACCATAATATCTTAGCACCCACCCCCAAAAGAAATACTTCTATCACTTTCAGATATATGGTCATGGATCCTGGACACGGAAATCTTTATGTATATAGGATAAAAATTTAATAAATATGAAAATATTTAGCACTCATCTGAAAAATAAAGAGATGGTACATGACTTTAGAACTTACAGATGTGGGCCAGCTCACCATGGTGAAAATGAGACATTCAGAATGGAGCCCAAAATGTTTAACATAGTACCCACTCCTCCTCTTCCCCATTACAAATCTGGGGGGCTGTGGCAATCCTTACAGTAACCAAGTAAGACAGTGCTATGGAAAGATTGAAAGATTCTTCAGGTATTGATTGTATCTCTGGTAGTTGCCCAGAGTAGCTCCAAGAGGGGAGAGTCCAGTGGATTTGTAGATTGTATCTCAGAATCTAGACCCTATGTAGCAGTATGGGTGAGAGCTCAGAAAGTCATATGCTTGCCTGTATCGTGAGGAATATAGACCTAACCTAGGAAAGCCATCCAAGAAGATTATGATGCAGGTATAATCTAGGCTGGAACTGACAGCAAAAGGAAAGACACACTACGGATTCTCAAGGACAACCATTGCTGGTGAGTGGTCCAGTTGAATTTAAAGACATAGAGTCTGGTCACTTAGATATAGGACCAAGGACTAGACAATGTAATCACCAGCCTTTTGTTGAAACAATCTCATGTGATAGGCAAGGTTTAAGGAAGGACGGGAAGTCAAGGGATGTAATCCCTGTCATTATTCCCCAGTGAGAATCTGAGGAACAGAATCCAGGGCACTCAGGGAGAATGTGAAAATCTGTTCAGTGGAGAAAAAGAGGGGGAATAAATGCCAGGAAAGAAATAGGAAGCAATGAAGGAAGGATGGAAGAAAATAAAATAATTATGTTTGTGAGAGCTCCTTTCCTTACCCAAAGCCTGATACATCATAGTGATGCTATTTGAAGTCAGTTGAAGATTAGAGAAATTAGAAAGGAAGAAAATAAACTGTGATTTAATTTGGACTGGTGCAATTTTTCTCTTTTGCCCTTGCTGATAAAACTGTCATAATTTATCTCATGATGAAAAACTTAAAAGATAAACACTTAATTGAAATAGGCTGACACCTTTCCTAAGGGTACTCATTTTTGGACTAGGGTGAAGAGAAAGAAGGAAGGATGGAAAATGAAGGGGAAGAGAATTGATAGCTCACTAATCTATTTCCAGTCAAAACTGCTCGAGGTCCTCTGAAGTCAGCCCCTGTGGGGTGGTTGCCAAACAAAACACAGAGAAGTCGACCAGCTGTTATCCACAGAGAGAAGTCCATCTCTGAAAGGCCAACTTACAAAGGTGAGAAGGATCTTCTTAGGAAAGCCTCTCCAAGGGGCCATAGTTTCTGCATTTATCAAACATCCTGAAATCCTGGAAACTTGGAGGTAGTCAGAATTGATTTAAGCCCTTTTTACTATAAATCTCATTTCCAAAAATGATTAACAGAGGCAGAGACATCAATGGTAAAGTCCTGATCAGGGGAAATGCTGTCAGCGTATCATCTAGATAGATTAGAAAGTGAACACTCAGGTTTCTGTGAAGGAAGACTAATGACATTAAGTCAAGATGAAATAGAAAGGAACATCATACAGGCTCAAAAATCATAAACCATGAGCTCACCCTGACTGAAGACTTTCAGCAACTTTCTGAACTAGAAAATTATCAGGAGTTGGTCTGAGAGTATTTTCCTAGGCCTCATTTGGAGTACCTGGCTGGTTTGGTTTTATTCTGAAGTTCTGAGAACTGCTTTGCCAAGGTCCTGACATTTCTATGAAAATACCATCCTTCTGCCTACATTTTTCAGGGCAATCAATCAATCACATACTCAAAAACAAGAAAATGAAGGGTTGGCTCACTAAAACAATAAGTAACCATTTAAGATACTTCCACACTGCAGCCACCTGATATTCCATGTCACAGTTCTGCTACATCTCAGAAATAAGACAGAGCTGTTGACCTGGAATCGGTGGTGGCTGAAACTAATGTCCTTTATTTAAGTTAAAATCATATGGTGAAGCAAGTATATAAATTCCTGCCAAATAAAGGAAAAGCAGGCATTCTGTTTTGTTTCATAGTAGAACAATCCTGTACATCTGCTTCATATGTGGCATATGACTTGATTACTTAAACTGTATCTCCATTGAAAACACACATGCACACACACACACCAACACATGCATGCATACACTCACACATACCTTTATAATTTTTTTTTCCCGGTGGTACATGGGATAGAACTCAGGACCTTGTGCTTGTGAGGCAGGCATGGCACCACTGAGCTAAATCTCTGGCCCTAATTTTTTTTAGAATAGTCCATGAAATGGCCTCAAATCTAAATACCGGTGTGCAACAGGTTCTCTGTGATTTGACAGAATGAATCTATTGTGTTCTAATAGTCTCTTTGAGTTAGACCTGCTCACCTTCAGTGACACATACAAACCAGCTGAAAATTACTTCTGTCTTCTTAAAAGCTGGGGGCCGCTACAAACTTAGCGAAAGTCTCTCTTATGCAAGGAGCTTTGGAGTTCTTGACACTTGATGTTAGGTACTGGCCCTGCTGCTAGGCCAGCAATGGTCTCTAAGCCGCATCACACATCACTAAATTTTATGAGAAATAGGCCTACAAGCCTAAAATTCAAGGTAAATCTATATTTAATTTCAAGGGTGAAATGGTTATATGAAAATTAATTCCCCACCTCTCCCTCCATCTGACTCCTGCCATGCCTTATTATGGCTACAACATTAAAGGATAAAAATAGATTGTTCTTCATTTTCAAAAATGCAGTATTCAATAGATAGATGAGTAGTTATGTGGGTAGGTAGATACTTACTGTTCAATTCTAATGTTTCTGACTTAAAATTTTAAGGTCATTGTCTCCCTTCTGACACCTCTTACTACATCAACATCCCATTATATCATTATAGACTCATGAAGCAATGTACTTCTACATTTTGCAGGATAATAAGTCTTTTGTATTTCAGTTTTTATCATAATATAAATCTTGAATTACAATTTGCATATCTTTTGTTTAGAAAAAAAGAGACCCCTATTTAAGACTTTGTCATTTTAATACACGGGCTTTAAAGTGGCTTTTTTTTTAAAGAGAAAAGCACCAAAATATTCCAATTTATTCTTCAACTGAATCTGATTCTACCTCTACTGCTGCATCAGTAAATTAGCCAATGTCCTGAACAATACATTTCCAACAATGATGGCTCAACTGCTTATTTCTCTGTGCCAGTAGGCTCTCTGTCTATTAGAAGTCTAATCATAAATTTGTAATGGCAATTTGGACCAGGCTGTCTGACTGATATACATATGTATTTTCAATTTATTTATTGCATAAGAAGAATACATTGCCTGCCCAACAGCTCTTTAGTTTCTGCTTTTTTCTTTGTGTTTGTTTGTTTGTTTGTTTTCTATGGTAGGACCATGTTTATGAAGTGGTCTGGGAAATTTGTCACTGTGCCAGACCTTGGGGAATCTTGAGAAAGCTTTTATGACACAGAGCATGGCCAGCATCCTGCCCACCTCAGCACAGCACGGGGGAATGAGTGCTAAAGTAGTCTCCATTCCAAATGCTAACTCAGTACCTATCCCAGAGTGGGCTGGCCTATAGCCCAGATATTTGTTGAATAAGTGAATGAAGGAAGAAATGAAATAGTTTGTAGTTTCTCTTTCTTCCCAATTCTATCATCAAATTACAGAGCTCATTCAGTAGCTGCCACTCTCAAAGACAGTGAAATGTCTCTCTTCTTCCTGTCTGGCCCTGGAGGGAAAGAAAAGTACCTCTTCCCTCTGTCCTTCTGGGTTCTTGGCTAGGTCCCTTGTAACAAAAGACAGAATAGCAAGCGAAAAGCATACACTTTTATGCAATACAAGTTTTCCATGATGTGGGAGACCTCATAAGGAAATGAAGACCTGAAGAGCTATCCCGGATATTTCCATACTAGGTTTAATGAAGAGTGGGTAATGGTATAAGAGCAGAAAGTCATCACAGGACCGGGCAGGGTTGGGGGATGAGCTATGCCTAGGAAACTAGGGAAAACTTAGCAAAGTCCATTCTCTATGATTCCTCCTGATCTTCCTCCACCTTTGGAGATGAGGATGCTCCTTTCCTCCAGGTAGAGGGACAGCTCCTCTCTCGTGAGGGACTTATGACCTGCTCAGGGCAAGGGCACAGGGTTCTTCCTGCACTTACAGTTTCTCAGATTCCTTCAACTTAACCTACTCAACATGCCAAGGGGTCACAGTTTAGGGCAGCACACCCTGAACCTTGCTAACTCAGTGTTGGGGGGTTGGCTTTACCCTGCTCTTGCCCAATCCCAAATTGGAAGGCTTCCTTGGTTAGCAAAGGCACAAGACCACTGTGAGAAAACTACTTCTTTTGACAAGGGAAACCCGCCATCTTTAAAAACAAAGTTTAACCTTGTGCTTTCTAATGTCCTGATGACACAAGTGAATGAGCTGCTTGGGTTAAGCGAGTGTCCAGGAGCCGCTGAAGCAAGAGTCAGTGCTGTGGGGAGCTCCAAGCTGAGGCAGGGAAGTCACGCTACAATGGAGTTTAAATCCCAGCTCTTCCATTTGCTAGTGTTTTCATTTCAGCTACTTATTTAATTTCTCAAAGTCTCTACTTCTTCCTTTGTAAAATGAGAATAATAATCTGTTTTATAGGGTATTTGTGAAGATTAAGTGTGACAGCGAGTGTAGAAATGTTTCTTTAGGTTATGTTTGTAGAATGTCTTTACCTCTGTTCCTGCCACCACCTCTGCCCCCTCATCACTTATTATTCCAAATTATTTCTCCTTTCTTCCTGGAGAAAATGGGAAATGCAAATGTGGCTACAACCATAGCAGAATGAAAAAGATGAGCAGGAGAGAAATGGACCAAAATACCCACAGCAGAAAGCCGATCTCAAACCTGAAGGTAACTGGCTTCCTTTCGACCCCTCAGTCTTCACCTGACCTTCCCTTTGGGTGAGGATATGCTCCCTGGACACACTAAGACGTCCATGTCTGGCCAACCTAGCTGATAGTGATATGATGGGGAGCTTTGCAACCCCCCATAAACATAAGCAATTATACCCTGAAAAGCTCTTAGGCTTATTGCCCCATAAACTCACAATGAATAGCAACCTTAATAAACGTTATAAATCTCACCTCAGAGCCAACAGGAAATTCAGACTTTGGCATGTGTGGGAGCCAAAGTGCTGCTGAAACAAAAGGGAGGGACATGGACAAGGAGAACATTGTGCTTAGTCCACCTGTGCCCTGGCAGCCCCAAAGAGCCCCAGGCCTGGGAAAGGCCCGTAATTGTGTTTTGTGAGGCAGTTCTCTGGTCACTCACTTCCTTCACTCGCCTTAACTCTTTTTCTGTCCCTGTTGCCCAAGATGCAGTCCATTCATCCACATCATCTACGGATCGAAATAAATGACGGAAAGATTTGATGGGGCCAGATTATGGGCAAGTAGCTCTTCTAGGTAAATGTTTCAGTCAGAAACAATTTTAGCAATTTGATTAAATAGTAAAACTGAAACTTAAACTCAGAGCTATAAAAAAAGAAAGAAAAGGAATATCAAAGAAGAGGAATCACTGGATATTTTGATCCACACCCTCACAAAAGGGTGTTAGTTTTAATAAACAGTCACAATTTAGGGCTGTTATGAACCATAAGGCACACTCCTGGCAGTGTTTCCAATTTCCTCTCCTGCCTTTACTGCTGTTATATTAAGGTCTGCGGTGAGGCAAAATGTTTATTAAAAAAGGTGAGAAGAGCAGTATTCCAGATTAGATTATTTCACCTGTCCGAACTGTCCACCAGCCAATCAGAGCTCTTGGCCCTAGGTTTAAGAGCGGAAGCCTCCCACCTCTGGGGCTGAGGGGGAGGAGAGACAGCCCGTGCTCACAGAGTACATGTAGATTAGGTTATTTTAATTACCCACTTAGACTGAATATGGAATACATTTTCAAGTCACGGAAAGGGGACAAATAAATGCATCCAGAGCCTCCTCCATGATGGAGATAATTACACTGGGATTGAAAGTAAAACAGCTCAGCAGCAATGGCAATGAGGGCAGAGTGACACAGGATGGTCTTCATAGAAAGTGTCCTTCACATCATGGGGAAGTCTTTGAGATGTCTTCATGTGGAAAAACACTTTTTTTTCTTTGAAGACTCAATTCTTAGAAATTCTTCTGGAACAAAATGGAGGGAAAAGTTCAGTATGTTGGAAATTACCTAGAACACAGCAAAATCCCATTAAAGCAGTGTACTTCTTTGATTCTCTTGAAGGTTTCTTTAAGGCAATAAGCTTTCTTAAAGGGAATCCTTAGGGATTTCCAAATCCTTTAATTGTTCTGAATTTCTCTAATTGTAGGAGGTGCTGAAAAGTATTTTTATGTATTGAGTGAATTGTCTCTATTCCCCAGTGTTAACTCTTCCTTTATACTTCTTTCCTTCTCTTTCATGTTGTTAGGTACTTGATGCTCCTATTCCAAGCCAGGATGGTAAATGAGATTTTGTTGAAAAATATTATTAGGATTTAAAATATGCTACTTGACCTATGGCCAGAACTATGCAATAAGTTGTGTGTGACATTATTCCAGAGAATTTGTTTTAGAAACATGTTTTAAATCCTTGACACCAGTAGTTGTCTCGTCTTCTTCCATGTTCAAATAAGTAAGGCTTCTGCCTACAAATGTCTTCAAGGCTGGTGGAAGACAATAGAAATATAACACACACCACAAATGTAAGCCACATACCTCCTATGCAATTTTACTATTCTAGCAGACAAGTTAAAGAATAGAAAAAGATACCAATGAAAATAATTTTAACAATAGGATATTTAACCCAGCATATCCAAAATATTTGTATTTTAAGATGTAATTGGCATGAAATTTTACTAATGAGGTAATTGGCATGAAATTTTACTAATGAGGTATTTGTTATTTTTCACATGAATTCTTCAAAATCGGTTTTGTATTTTATAGTGCTCACAGCACATCTCAGTTTGAATCAGCCACATTTCAGGGGCTTACCAGTCACTGTAGTTAACATATTAGGTGATGTGGCCCTAGACACTCAAAATTTCTAATTCTTGAAGGAGTTTAGCTGATTTCCTTCCCTTTATTAGCTTTGGCATACAGCAACGCTACTCTATTCCTTCAACTGCACGTGCTTTAAAACCTCACATGTCCTGTAAGATCTGAGTAAACCCAGAAACCTATCATGTGACAACAGATCCTTGTGGTCTCCACTAAGATGAACCTGATACTTTCCAGTGTTTATCACGAGAACATAAAGTCCTCTTCTTTCAAGAGGCCTGTGTTCTTTGTGTGCATTTATGGAAGTATCACCTAGAGAAGAGGGGCTCCTCCGATGAGGGGGCACCCACACTCAGTGATTGGGGTTTTAGTGAGTCATGGCCCCAGTTCCCACCTCCCCTCATTTCTGTCTCCATCCTTCAGGGTAATCATGAGTCCATGGAGTCATTCCTTGGGCTCCCTGGTCTTCCTGCTGTATATTCGCTCTGACAGGCTGTTCCTGTGAGTAATTTGACCCAGTCTTCACCTTGAGATAATCAAGAACTCTGTGTGTAGCTTTTAAGTACATGCTTAAAAAAATAGATTAAATTCCCCAAACACATGTTTCTTTCTCTCATCTTACCCCACCCGAATCACAACATCATAAAAACTCTATCTGCAATTATTTTTCTGGAAAAGAATTTTTATAGTCCATGAAACAATCTTTAAAATCTATCCATGTGAATGAATGTCCTCCTAGTTTTATAGTTAAATATCTGAAAGGTCCAAAGAACAACTTATGATATGCAGGACCGGCCAGCCAGTGAGCAAATGGAACTGGGGACAGCTTTTTTCCAAATTTCTACTTTCATGGGAAAAAAATCTAACGTATTCTAACCCACTACAAAACTCAAGTTATGCTCATAGCCCTGTTACTTCAGAAGTCCATTCTTCTAAACAGGGCCTTCTGATATCAAATTTCTTGCAATACTTGATCTGCTCAGCAAAAGCCTCAGAATATTAATTGTTTGTGAAGCAAAGTTCATGCAAAGAAGGAGCCAAAAGCAACTAAAGCAGAGGTCAAAAATTTAGAATTAGTGGGAAAAGTAGTCACAGACTTTTAGGTGCCTGTATTTTTTTTAATGTTACCCTACATTTCCTTTTTTTAAGTTGTTATATAATTATTGTTATTTATTAATTAAATGTTAGACTGACTTTTGTTTTGCAGAAAACATAAAAGGTGAGATTTAATTTTCAGTGCCTTCTTTCCCCTGTTACCTATGTCTGGATAAATGCCATATAAACCAGTGCAACCATTGTACAAGATGCCAACCCTTACGCGGTAGCAACCTAAATTTGAAGACACTGGTTCAAATAAGAAAAGCAAAAATAAAGACCAGCACTAGAAATCCAAATTTCTAAAGCAATGGCAGATGTCACCAAATGCAGTCATCTGCCTTTTCTGTTGCCTAGACTTCTGCTCTATTCTGAGTGGCATAAATAGTGCAGATCCAGGTAATGTGTTTTTGTTCAGACACAAACTACCAGCCTTCTCCCGTGATCAGGGAGCTCATGGCTCTGAGACTGCTCTGGCAGCCTAGACCCTGTCTTCCTTCTACCCTGCTTGCTGACCCATATTGCCCAGGTTGTGCCATGGTAAATGCCCTGAGGCACTTTGATGGCAATAAATTAAAAAGGAATTAGACTTGTTTGAAAGAGAATATTACAATTTTCACCTTAAAGGAAGAGATCTAATCATGAAACCATATAAAGGAAGCAGGCATATTACTTAATGAAAGAAGCCAGTCTAGAAAGCTATATACTGCATGTTTCCAATGGTGTAACATTCTTAAAAAGGCCAAACTATGGAAATACTAAAAGATTAGTGATTTCCAGGGGATAGCAGGGAAGGAAGGATGAATATACAGAGCATGAAAGATTTTTAGCAGAATGAAACTGCTCTATGCAAGACAATCATGGTAGATACATGTCATTATACATTTGTCCAAATTCATAGAATGTACAGTATCAGGAATGAAACCTAATATGAACTATGGACTTTGGGTGATAATGATGTGTCACGGGGGTTCATCAATTCTAATAAATGTGCTGCTCTTGTGGGGAATGTTAATAATGAGGGGAGCCTATGTATGTGTGGGGGAAGGGGCTATTCAGGGAATCTGTGTACAGGTACTTTTCTCTTAATTTTGTTGTGAATGTAAAACTTATAAAACAACAAAACATTTAAATAAGAAAAAACATGTTACACATCATCTAGGGGAATTTTATATATGAAGAAATCAGGGTTAGAAATGTTAGAGGACTTGTATAAGACCCCGCCTTTAACTAGTATCAGAGCTGGGTGAGGTTATTGCAGGAAATTGTATGGAACTAAAAGAAAAAGTAAATTGAGTTATACCAGACAAGGAGCAGCTTGTGGCTCTTTCGTTCTTTTGTAAGTTTCAACATCTGGTACTTCATGATGTAGTGCAAGTAAACTGCTCCTTGCTATCAAAGGGCTAGGGGGCCAGAAGTGGTTAGGTTTTCTGTATTATTCAATTACATGGAAAATATCTGTGCTCCACTTGTAGCACAAATGTAGTTGTGGACATGCATTTTCTTGGCACACTCAACTCCATGAGAGAAGAGAGTGTCTCCCTCTCCTCTGTCTTTTCCTCTATCCTTAGTTCCCAACATAAGGAATACATCAGTCTCTGTAAATAGGTTTTGAATGAAAGAATGGATAAATGAACAAATGAGTGAATGAGTCCTTGGAAGGAAAGCTGTTTACAGCAGACATGTACTCTGCTTTACATATTCATTACACTCCTGTAAATGTGTAGGCAGGCCTGTCATTGGTAACTCACATGATGTGATGTTCTCTTACTTTTTGTCATGTGCCAATTTTGCATCTAAATTATCAGTAGCCACTGTCTTATGCCAATGATCTGAACCGAACACATACAAATCAGAGGTGGAAATCTTTTACAGGGCCTTTGTAAAAGTAAAATATTATTTGTGTGTTGCTGAGGACTAACAAACCCTTATTCGTCTGGTTTTCAAGTTGGAATTTGTGCATGAACCAGTGTGGTTATTTGTTTTAATACCTGGAGTCATCTTTCCAAAGGAAGAGGACAGGCACGACCAACAAAGAGCAGAAAGCAACACCTCTGAATGCTCAGAGGCCCTCCAGCACTTGTGACAAGTGATTAAAAGCAGAGCGGGGCTACGCCTCAAGAACTCTTGCTCTCTACTGGTCCCCTTGAACCCTGGGAGACTTGGTTTGCCATCAATTCTACACAAAGTGAGGACATATTTTTCAGTTGAGAGGCAGTCAGGGGGACAGAGACAAACACCTTGGTATGTCAACCTTGAAGTACCACCTGGAGGGCAAGGGCCTTTCACAGTTTAATAGTGGACAGAATGTTATGATGATGATCTGGGTCAGGTGGTGACTGAAGCAGTCACGGATCCTGAAACAACAGATGTCACAGTGACAGCTGTAATATCCAAGACTTATTTTT
This sequence comes from Heterocephalus glaber, assembly GCF_000247695.1. The sequence goes on along the minus strand of NW_004624742.1, from coordinate 9,597,118 downwards.
CTCCTTCAGCAGCAGAACCAAATAACAAGCAACAGTGCTGATCCTGCAGAGGAGGCACCGCCTTTCCTTTATTAGTTTGCTCACTTTGGTTGTACAATGTTAACTCCTGACACCACATGTGCTAAGTTTCAAGCAGCCCAATGTTTCCTTAAGATATGAAATACAGCACAGAGTGCTCATGGTAGCCTTTTAACAGCTAAATTTACATACACACACACACACACACACACACACACACACACACACATATATATATCTTGGTGTTACTATCACCGAACTCTCCTTGGTTCCCACTGAGAAAACTTATCTGGTTTTTAAAAGCCTACTGGCAAATTGGTAGACAATTACTGACAAAGTAGCTCCCTTTCAGTAGTGTGAAATCCAGAATATCATGATTATAAATATACCACACAATTTTTAAATGGCCCAATATACTGCATAGTCTATGAGACTATAAATTTCATTGATTTATAAGTATATAGAGCAGTGTTACAATATTAAACAATGCATAGATAAAAGTGTGTCTAGCATATAATACCTGGCATAGTAGGCACTCAATAAATATTAAACAAATGAATTGTGCATGCTGTAGGGCTGTTTCTGGAACCTTAGCTAATTGTATCCTTGCTCTTAAGTGTTTACTACTCGCCCCCTCCCTTTCTGACCGTAAATACCATTCTACCTCTCTATATATACACCTTGCTAATTAATCCTGTTCTAAATAATATGATACACTGGTGTTTTTTATTTGTTTGTACTTAAAATATATGGGATTCAATAAAAGTAAATTAAATACCACAAGTTAAAAGAATTCTTAAGGAGAAACACTACTACTACCATCACCACCACCAACAAAAACTCAACTCAATATCCTTTAAAGTAGACTTCCAAAAGCCTTGCCTGTCAGAAAAAATCTCTTCTATTTCTCAACCAGTGTGGAATGGGTGACCATCACTCTGCTGCTGAGTGTCTCTGTGTTCCCAGCCTAAAGACTTATTCTGTCACTTGGGACTGATCAGCAGGCTGCTCTGGAACTTGCAAGCATACCGTTACCTCATTCTCAAGTTTCCTGGGCAAATAGATCTCAGCGTCTTCTTTCTTACTGCAGCCTTGTCTGGATTAGTAGATTCTCTGCCAGTCTTAACCTAATTTAGTTTAGGTTTGGGGATTATGACCGAGATTCCTGACTGTATTGGTGAGCGTTCTCTAGAAGAAGAGAATATTCTGTGAGTTGTTTTATCAGGCAGGCTTACCAGTGGGAGAGTCCTTGATGGCTGCATACATGCTGGAGGGCTGTAAAACCAAGTAGCTGCTCAGTCCAAGAAACTGGAAGCTGCAGGAGGAGAAGGATCAAGGATGCAGCGTCAGTGCTGCACTAAAGATCTGGAAACTCCCTGGGGAGTCATTGGTACAAATCTATATTAAAAGGTTGAAGAAGTTGAAATCTAATATTGGTAGGCTAAGACATTAGCAAAAGATGCATCTGCTCAAGAAAACTGGAGCTTTTCAAATGCAGGCTGACTTCTTTCTTCTTTCCCTTTCACTCCATCCAGGTTACAAGCCGATTGGATGGTGCCCCCTTCAATCAGGGTGGGCCTTCCCCCTCAGCTTCCTGGTCTACATGTGAGTCATCTCTAGAAGTGCCCCACAGATGCCTCCAGAACTGTCCTTTACTAATCTGATAGGCTTTTCTTAATCCTGTCAAGTTGACATAGCACAATTAAGGGTCACAGTGGTGATCCCAGCTTCCCCTAGGGAGGAGTAAGGAGCATATTGTGGAAGACATGGCCATACATCAGTGACCACCATGCTCGTAAAAGATTAACTGAACATCTACTATTTGCTGGGCCTTGGAGACATAAACATATAGAAAATGCAGTAGATTTCCTTAGAAAACTCATAAATGTACACAGGAAGACAACAGTTGTCTTAATCAGTTTTTTGTACCTGCGACAAAATAGTCAACATCTGGAACTTAAAGGAGGAGAGGGTAGTTTGGCTTACAGTTTTAGTCCATGGTTGGCTGGCTGTAGAGCAGAAACAATGGGAAAGAAACATGGTGGAGAAAAAGGTGCTCAATCTATGGCAGCTAGGAGACAGAGAGAGAAAGAAGGACCTGGACAAGAATACATCCTTTTAGCTCAAGGCCCTAATATCTACCTCAGCTGCTGAACTGATCATGGGACAAATCCGCTGATGAGTATAGCATGCTTATGATCTTTCCATAACCAAGACAGTTTGGGAGGACATTTTAGATCTAAATCGTAACAATTGAAAAAATTAAAGCAGTCCATGAAAAGAGCTCAAGTAGATGGAACAGACAGTAAGTGTTGGAGGAGGGCACACATGCAGTGAAATTAGGAGGCTGAGCTCAAAAGCTAAACAACATGGGAGAAAAAGACTTAACTTGAGACCAGAATCCTAAAGAAGTGCAACCATGAAATGTCAAGAAAAGAAGAAAGGGTTAATTCTATTTCAAACCAAAGTAAAGTCCCTGTCTCTTTTCTCTTGAAAGCAAGAGGAGAGATTTTTTTAATATTTATATCTAGCTTATCCAAAACCAAGCAGTAGAGGAACTTCACAAGACCAAGTTTGATTGCATGTGATTGACAGAATACAAACTTTCAAATAATGTTGGAAAAATCCCTGAACTTCTGGAAGCTCTGACACCAGCCTTTCCCACCTACCTGTGGGTGGCCCAATCTAATCATATGAGCGATTAGAACTGAATGTGGCAGGTCACAGCCTAGGTGAGTCCTAGAAATATAACCAAACATGCAGTGTTAAGAAGAGAAAAGGAAAAGGAAAAGAAAGAAATCCTCAGTGGGATGAAACCCAATTTTAAGCCTCCAGAGCATAGAAAAGCCCCACTATTCATTAAGGGAGGTCCCATCAGCTATTTTCTCAGGCAGCTTGTATTCACATTAATGAATGAAAGAGAGAATTTTAATGTGCACCTCTGAGAGAAATAAGACCCCCAAAAAGTTCATTTCCCAGATCCCTCTGGGTTTCCCCCCTTTTCCCTTTTCTAGTGCATGATAATGAGGTTTCATGGCTTGTCAAGGCAGAGAAAAGGGTAGTCGGGTTCTGCATTCACAGACTCAGTGCCACAGAGCTTTTCTGTAGCCTGTAGCCAGGCACTTCCATTCACATCAGGCCTGGGCTCTGAACACGGGGACTGGGCACGGACATCCAAGCCTTCCTCACTAGGCAGGGGACATCCAGACTGCTCATGAGAGGATTCTTATCTCCCCTTTGCAGCAAATCTCCAAGCACGCCCTAACCTTGACACAGTCTACCAGTATTGGATCCTGGTTTCTTTACACCCCCAATCCGAACAAATTTAAAAAAAAAAACAAAACAAACTTCTGCCAGACATTTGGAGAAAGGGTTCATACAGAAAACTGGAGGTCAGGATGTCGATCTTATTTGCCCTGAAATATCCCTGAACTTGTAGAAATTCATATTTGTTTACATTACAAATACACTAAATGAGCTAATTATAGTGATCATAACTCACAATTAAAAACAAGCACAGAGATTTCAAAGACTTTCAATATCTTTTCTTTAATCATTCACCCAGGCTCAAAATATGCATTTTTTAGATTAAAGCATTAAAGTTGCTAATTATATTCTCAGAACTAACAATTATTTCTTTACCCTTTTACTACCTTCTTCTGGCAACAAAAAATGTCAGCACTGATTTAATTTTTTGTTATTATAGGATTAAAAGAAGTTTCTAAAAATGCAATTAAATTTGCCCTATAGCTAGAGCAACTTCCCTATCAGCATCTGAAACCTCTTCCCTAAAACAACAGCATAAAAAATGATTCAGACTTTCCTGACTTTTGCAACACATTCCTTCGGTGATTATCTCCAATAACAACTCAACCGTTTTAATGAAACTCCCTCACATCACGTCCTGGTGAAAGGTAGAACATATTAGATTAATAAAGAAAATGAAAGTTAAATTGGCTGTTGTAGTGTGAAGCCCTGCCCGTGTCATGCATGGATTCTTCACCTTTGGGAACCTAGTTCAACTTCAGCCCGAGGCCCTAAGTGAAAAGTTCAGTAGTCTTGAGTATGTCCCCACTTAATATATCACAAAATCAATTATTTTATGGTAGTACACTTGGTAACCTTTGCTCAGACAGAATCAAGTTTTGTTCCCACTGGGGATTCACCAATTATCTATTCAGTGAATTATTTTCAGATAAAGCAGAAACACCTGATGTCAGCAGAGGGAGTGTCTGCCTAATACGGGTATCATTCTGAGCTTGACGTGTTGCTGCATTTGTCACGTGCAGGATGGCACGGCAAGACTTTGGATGGATTTATCACATTAGCAAGATGCTTGATGGGGCATTGGAGCATGATTCAGTGCCCAAAGTTAGAGCTAAAATGCTGTAGCGAAGACATCCAAAATGAAGCCTCGGAAAAATTGGGGAAGGGGGTAATCAAGTGTGCAGATGGTGCAACTCATCTGTCTTGCCTTATTTCCAATAAGTCAGCACAAACAAAATTTGTGATAATTCAGCACAATTTCCTTTTACTGGCTATTGACCTGGGCCAGATTCAAAGTAGAAACCAAAAAAGGGCACCACGGACTTTGATTCTGAGATTGTGACAAAGGTCAGGTTTGAGACAACCATGGTTTATGAGGGCTGCCACCCCTAACCATCTGCTCAGGTAGGACTCTCATTCTTTCAGGGTCTATTTTTTTTTCCTTTCCAGAAATCAGTCAGCCTAAAAAACACCCAAGGCACTTATTTTTCTCTTTTGCAAAATTAACAATAGTACCTGACATGGAAACAAAAGAAAAACATGACAAAAACGATTTGTCCACATGTTCTCTTGCATTTCAAAATCTCAGAGTTTTAACTCATCCACTCTAAGGCCCCATCATGAATGAGTCATAAAGCATTTGTAGGACATCTACTACTAGATGCAGGACAGTTTGACACTACAGGAAGAAGAGGACTGCCTTCAGAGGAGGCCTCTGGATGTGATGTCTGTGCTGTCATAGAGCTGTGTAGTGTCTGTGGTTATTTCTTTCAGTGAAATAACTCCCTACCAAAAGTGCCATGCCACAAACGATGGAGAAAAGGGTCCATGCCTGGTTATGAGCAGTTTCTAGAATCAGATTTACTTGGATTCGAATCCTAAATCTATCCAGTTATCAGCTGTGCTATAGCAGACATTTATCAAACTGTTTAAGCCTTAGCTACTTTAACTTCAGAATGGTAATAGTAACTTATATCATCTTCTGAGGGTTATTAATATATTAAATGTTAATATATTAAATGTTTGGCATTGTCACAATTTCTCTGAAATTTTAACTTCTTTTGCTGGGAGTGATAATTATTACTGAAACTGTATTGTTGCATTTGTTATACTATTGATAAGGAAAAACTGAATGTGAATATTTTGAATGCTGCCCAAGACTTACTTATAAAATTCTTGAGAGAATCAGTGGAAGAAACTAATAGTGACTGAGCTTGAAGCTCAAAGGAAAAGAGGTAATGGGTTTAGAACAGGCATCAATCTTGCTGCAAAGAATACTAAGTCAGCTCTCAATTATCTTTGTTAATAGAAGAGAGGAGAATAATCTAAAACAACAGCTGACTCACCAAGCTGGCATTTTGTTTTTAATTGAAATCCCACAAGATATGCAGACATATAACCTGTTAGATTCTGCTCTACATTCTGGCTCAGTTCTTGGTCCTGGTTGCTGGCAGGTGCCTGAGACTTGGCTATGTCTCTGAGAAAGAACTTTACCTTCCCAGTGATGTGCCATCTACTCTTACACACTTTGGCCATGAAAGAGTTTCAATTCATTGCTCAGTCACATTCTGCCCCTTTCAGGGGAGCACCCTTATATATTTGGTTTGTTTGTTTTGAGACAAGGTCTAGCTATAGTTGAGGCAGACCTTGAACTCACTATGCAGCCCAGGCTGGCCTTGAATTCACCATGATCCTTCTGCCTCAGCCTCCAAAGTGCTGGGATTACAGGCATGCACCACCATGCCAGGATTCCCAATTTATTACTTTCAGGCCAGAAGGTCTGCTCAGGCTAAAACAAGCACTATTTTAAACATCATACCTTATCTTAAAGGTATAACCTACAAGGAGACAAATGAATTTGCTTTAGCAAGAACAGTTACTCCAGGCCTGATCCTTTGAAGCTCTGATTCCTAAACTCCAGTTTTTTCTCCTCTGCTCCTTCACTCCTGTTATTTCCTGATGTTGTTCTAAGCCTTGGCTAGCATCATAAACACAAAGAAATTGTCTCATGAAGAAGAGGCCAACTTCCTTCTACTACTCGAGCAACCAAAAGAGGCCAATGTTAGTGAGAATCTAAAGCGAAACCACATGACAAGTTCAAGCTGCTTAGACCTTAGCATGAAGTTCAGGCAGAGTGCAAGTTTGAGAGGAAGTTTAGGTAAATATCAGCCCTGCCTTCAGTCTTTCTAGCCAACTACCACAAATGTTTGCCTCTTCTTTTAACTCAGGACTTAATAGAACAGATAGCTGAATTGTAATGATTTGACAGAAATCCATTCATTATACAAATAATTATTCAACAATGATTTATTAATTCTTTCTTTCTACAAATATTTATGCTAGCACGTACTGTCCTAGGTCCTGTGGAGAAGAGAAGCTAAGATAGATACACAAATATCTTGCTCTTACCAGGGTGCAGTTTTGTTCTTAATGGACATTTGGCAAAGTCCAGAGAAAACATTGGTTGTTATAACTGGTGGGGCTGGTGCTACTGGCATCTAAAGAGTAGAGCCCATAAATACTGCTGAACACCCTGCAAAGCAGACCACAGCAACCAGCAAGGATAGCTTATCTGGCCCCAAATATTACAGTACTGAGGTTGAAGAATGATCTCTGAAACACTGCAAGCTACATTTTAATATGACAGAGCAAAGGAAAGAACAGAAGAGTGAAATTCGCTTCTGTTCAGAGGTCTAATTAGATCTGAGAAGGTCTAGAGGAAAATAGCTTTGAACTATGCTGTGAAATTTGGATGAGTTTTTGCAAGATGGAGATTATAGAGTTAGAGGAAGTGGAGAATCAATTTCTAGCAAAGGGAAGAAAGAGTAGTTTTTAAAATGTGCTGAAGTCTAAGGGAACCTCCCTATAATAATAATTTTTTTAAAAGAATCATTTGAAAAGTAAAATGAAAAAGTAGAAAGAAGGTAACAAAATTCTCAAGACCTCAAATATTGGGCTTGAGAATTGACTTTTTGCTTGTCAGAGACCATCCATCTGAAGCACCAAATCTGCTAAATGTTGAATTAATTAGTGATTTTGGCCCTGGTGTGCATGTTGTTCTATTATTCTACAGTAAGTAACTTTAGAATTAAAATGGATTGTAGAAATCTTCTGATCTTATATCCGTATTTGACAGGTATAGATGCTGAAGCCCAGGGAAACTACGTCTGTTGGCCACACTCACAGAACCAACTGTGGCAGATCTGGGGTTTCCATTTGCTCTCAGTCCAATTCTTTTCCTGTTATTCTTTGCTGATTCCAGGAGGAGCTACCATATGCCTATTTAAGGGTTTAATTTGAGTTGATTTTCCTGGACATAATCAGTGCTCACATGTAGAATGCTGCATGGACTGGATAGAAGGATAGTGGCAACTGCTGACGATCTCAGTCCAGTGATTCTCTACTGGTCTCTGAGAGTCTATACGCAGCTGATCAAGCACATCTCATTCTTAGTGGTAGTCTTTTCAGAATTACTCCAGTGTTCTTCAAATTCAGGATAACCCATAGACCATCTACAGTATTCCAAGATATCTACCTAAAACTTTTGTGAACCACTGCTTTAGAGAACCATAGATGAATGGGAAACAAGTTTGACAGAAGTGGTATAGGCTTCAACAGGGAATATAATATTAACCTACCAGTTTCCAAAGAGATGTTATGGTTCAGCTCTGTCAGATATTCAAACTGAGGGACAATTTTAGCTCTTTATTCTTGTTAGAGTAGCTTCCTAACATATATTCTTTCAGTAAGTCCCAAAAGTCTATATAATGTATTTATTTATTTATAAATAAAATTAATGTAATTATTTTCATTTGAGTCTCCTCTCCCCACCTTTTGTGATGCAGTAGTCAAAATCTTTCAAAATACAGGAGTTCACATAGGCAATTGAAACAAAGGAGTCCTTAGCGGTGAGAAGGTTTGGATCTGCGGAGTTTCTTGTTACTTCCCTTGTGTTCTCTGCTAGATGGTATTTAGTTAACAGTCTTCTTTGTGAAAATTAGCAGTGTAATCTTATGACTTGTCTGTTCCTTACAGGAATGTTGAGATGATAAAATTAGCAAATATATATAGATTGCTTACAGCAGTACCTGGTACACAACTAGTATTATTTAAGTGTTAACTATTACTATTTCTTTTAATGGAATTTTGTGACACCTTTCATATTGAGACATACTGATTTTTAATTCATGTGCTGATCATTCAGAGAATCTCTGGCTTGAGAGTTGTACATGGAGTTATCCTTTCCCTTCACAGCCAGACCTATAGTGGTGTCCTCAGTGATCTGCTACAAGTCTCAGGCAGCTACAGTTGTCACTATGAGTTCCAGCATCCTGGGTCTCTGGAGTCCCCAAGATCCATAAATTTATTTCTCAAATCTTAATATAAGTCATCCATTTACTCACAACAAGGCTGTATGTAAATGCCTGACACATAGTAAGCCATTGTCTTTGAAACAAATGGATTATAACTGCTGGTCTTGTTTCTTTATTTTTGAACCTGACTATATCACACTGTGGCTATCCTATTCAGAAAAGATTAGTTTGTGTTAATGTTTGTCTCTTATAAATAAAAGTAGGGAAATAAACTAATCTTAACCATGTCATTAAAAACAGAGTGTCCAGTTGACTATGTCTTTTATAGTATTGGAATCCATGTTGGAGGAGGAGCTTATAGAAGGAAATTTCTCTTATGAAAGGTTTGTAAACTGATGGAATCTAATGTGTTCCTTGAATTTGTCTCTCTTTTTAAAATTTTGGTTAAATGTCTCTATTAAAAGTATGAAAGTCTCCAAAAACAGGCCCTGTAGTGGTCTGAGAAGCAGTGGGTCTGGCTTGTGCAGAATGCTTGGTTGTGATGTAATCTTCTATGTGCAAACTTAACGTGCCAGTTGTTTTATTTCAGGAGAGAAAGGAGGGGGGATGCATTAGAGAGAAAGTCCACAGCATAATTAGGAAACAATCAACACGTTTTTCTTGCTGTCCTAATTTTTTCTTCACTTTAAAATGCTCCATTGAGTTTAATTAAACTTGCCCTAGGCTTATAAGCCCAGCAAACTGGGGAACATTTTTTTTGAAACTTGCTTTACTGTCAGAAAGGTTTTCTTCAAGCTTACTCAGTACTGCTGAACTTCAAGGTTTCAGGGGATGTTAAAACAACTGCAACCAAATTAATGTAGATTATCTTTATTTTTTCCTATTGATTTGAGAAGAGGGGATGGGAAGTTGGGCACTGCCAAATAAAAGAATTCTGCAAGGTTATTAAAGATGCCTGGTTTGGGAAGCAGAGAGGGGATAGATGCTTTATGCAGTTTGTGAAGGAGAGAGGGGCTAAAGGGGGCATGCTGATAGTGAATAATGACTGCCATTGCAAGGGACCGCTGTTAGGGATGCCAGTTCTACTCTTCATCTTGGATGTCAGCATCTTTTGCTCTGGGGCATTATCACGTCCCACCCCCTGTGGTCCCAGGAAGACTGCTAGCCATTTTGGTCTACCCTTCAGCAGCCCCCACTCTCTTTGGCAAAAGATTGAATGAGCATGTGACCATTCTGGATCAGAACCAGTAAATGTCTCTCTCTCTACCTCTCTGTCTTGGTCCTAGTCTCTCCAACTCTCTCTCTCTCTCTCTCTCTCTCTCTCTTGATCAGTCCTTCCCCCTTGGGAATTGACATCTTGCTTTAAGAGACATAATCAGAAGATGCTTGATATAAATTATTCTAATTTTAAGAACATTCAGTGCCCCCCACCCCCATGATCCCAAGCTATGATTCCAGTCCTTTGTCAATCCTGGATCCTCAGTGTTTCCATTGGATGTCGTGAGTTCTTCATAGTTTGTATTTATTAAATTATATTAAATTAGACTAAAGTAAAGGACAACACCAACAACTGAATGCCTTACAACAGCAGAAATTTACATCTTGCTCATGTTAAATATAGTTTGTTGGTTTCCTGAAGCTCTACTCCATATACACGTCACTCTTCACTCTAGGTTGAAAATACAGCTTGTGTTTTGGAAATGTCCCTCTCATGGCAAATGGGAAAGAGCAATCACGTGATGGGTATTGACTTCTCTGTTTGGAAGTAACATTTGTCATTTTCCTCAGCTTCCCTTGGCTCAGACAACTACTATCAGAGGGGTTGGAAGTATAATTCTTACCAGGCAGGGAGCTGAGAAGAAGAGGCCAAGTGAGAGGGGCAGCAAACACATCAAACAACAACACAAATTGAACTCCAGCTCTGCCAATGGTGCATCTGTGGGGGAAATTCCTTTATCTCCCTGAGCTTCAGTTTCTACATCATTACAGTAATGAATTCCAATATCCAGCTCCCTTTCTCTGGGCAAACAGAAAACTGCACACATGGCACCATGGATGAGACCATGTGGCAAGGCCTGGCCAATGAAAAGAGCAGTAATAGTAAGAGTTAACTCCAGGACAAGCTGCAGGAGATCCTCCAGGATCCCTTTTCCTCAGCTGCATCACCATCTCTGTCAGTGTGGGTCTCTGAGAGACTGTGGACCAGAGTAAATTTCTTATTACTGATCCACATTAGACTTTATAGTAAGAGGAAACAGGTAGTATGTTGTTATGTTAAGCCAATGACTGAGATTTATCTGTTTCTACCATATAACCTAGGTTTTTCTGGCCAGGACAAACATTGGTAGTAATGTTTTAATTATCCTATTTCTGGTATTCAATTCATTCTTGTTAGAAATACCTTAAGTGGATTCTGTTTTCTGCACTCATCTGACTGATACGGGTGCAGATAATTGGGAGGGACCTCTTGGACAAAATGACACCTGAGCTACATTAATAAATATGAGTAGAGTAAGTGAAGTAAAGGAAAAGATGTGTTCTGAACAAAGTTTATAGGGTTTATGAAAAGCACAGATGTAAGGAACAGAAGTATGGGGATCTATATTTCATTCTATCTTCTACAGTTACAGAAAATGAGACCAGGGAGATAAATGAGAAATTTTGTATCCTGTTAAGATGATCAGAAAGAGAAGCTCTTGTGTCCATTGTCTAAGGTACGTGAAGTTAAATTACATGCAAGTAATGCAAAAAGTCATTGATGGCATTAAAAGAGAAACAGAAGAGGTGAAAATACAAGAACTTTAGATAAGTATCTTCATTTGCCACTTGAAGAATAATCTTGGGGGATGTTTAGTTGATAAAGTGAAGAATAAGAAGCCATTTAGAAGACAACTATGATAGTCCTGGGGAAAGATAAGAAAGGTTTAAATTAGAGAAGTAGCAAAGGAGATCAGACTAGAGAACACATTGCTAAATACTGTAGATATTCAACTCATAATACTTGGTAATAAATTTAGTGTGTTAGTGAAAAAAGGGAAAATCAAAGAATGGTTCTTAGGTGTCTAACTTGAATGACTGCATGGGTGAGATCACTGAAGCTGAGAAAGATATTATTGGAGGAGCTGGTTCAGGTAATTAATTCAAATTTGCACTTATTGCTGTTGAAATATTAAGGGTATATTCATAATTATATCTATGAAAAATAGATATCTGGGTTTGAAAATCACAGCAGAGTTTTACAACTGTTAATATAGATTTGGAGACCTCAGAACAATTGGGTCAAGTTAAACCAAGGAAGCAGGTATCATGAAGAAAATATTGAAAAATCCATGTCCTGAAAAACATCAAAATTAGGAAAAGAATTTGCAAATAGACAAAAGAAGAATGGGGAAGATCAAGGCAAATAAAAAAGAATATGGAGGGACAAAGTGATAATAAAAAGTGTTAGAAGCAGAGATTTGTTCCAATGTGATCAGTTAGATTTCATAATAAAGAATATTGCCATATGATTTAGAAGGGAATTAGAAATCATGAATGAAGAATAAAAGGATGATAAGAAAAGAGAAATATGGGACCAATGGGAAAAAACAGAATATGTTTCTAAGATTCAGAAAGAACCTTCCAAAACAGAAAAGATAGAAAATATTTATGGTACAGATAAGGAGAGATGTATTCAGTCCTTAGAGACAAGATGAAGAATTAGAGTCAAGGATAAAGCTGAAAGATTGGCTTAGGACAAGTGAGATCCCATGCCCAATAGAACTGGAAGAGGAAGACTAGTCAGGCTGTGGACAGAGAATATCTGCCAGCAAGGCTTAGGATGGAAAAGTCAGAGACTGGAAGGGGCTATCAGATTGAAGAAAGAAAGAACTCAAGGCATTGATATCCCTATTTAAAGAATAGTGACCTGGTGAGTAACGTGATAGTTTTAGAAAAATAGGAAGTTATGATAAGATTAAATAAAATGTTGCTTCATTGAAATGAAAATTGTGGATATGATGTAGTCCATTCTAGAGGGTTACAAGTTCAGAGAGTGAACTATGTACCACTGTGCCATAGTGAATGGAAGGTGAAATGAAATATAGACAAAAATCTTAGAAGGCAACAAGACAAGAAACTATAGCCTGTGTTCAGACTTTTAGCATGATAGCTGCATGTGAACTTAAGATAATAATGAACTCTGGGTGGAATGGAGGACTATGGGGACTGTTTGAAAGTTTCCAGTGACCAAAAGCCAGGGAGAAATGGGCTAGTAAAATAAAGTAATGGTGATGATCTCAAAATACTTTAGAATATAAAAGAATACTGGTTAATTAGTCATCTGAGAATTGAGATGACTGCTAAGCCCATTCCCAGTTTAACACAGGAGTATCCCAGCCTGAATGATAAAGCATACAGTCACCCTAACTAAAGGAGAAATGAAATTTTAAGAATTTCAAGGAGATGGGGCAAATATTTAGTACATTAAATCAAGAATGTAGCATGAAGGTTAATGAGGTGATGTTGTACAAGTCATTCCTCAAGTCCCTCAATAAGTGACTGCATAATACTACCTCCTTTCTTTCCATTCTGGAATTTCTTTTCAACGGCATGCTGTACTTATTCCCACCTCATTCTTCTCACCTCAAAGGCTTCAGTTAATCTCTACTTACATCTAAATCTTTCACTGCCCAGTTTGAGTTCTGTTTCTGTTACGAAGCATTTCCTAATTATAACCAGTTTTCTGGACATTTCTATTCTATGCACCACTGTGCACTTTTTGGATATGTCATTGTGGGGTGCATCATTATAAACTGTTCATGGATCCCTGTGTTGGCTTTGCTCCTCTAAATAGCTTTCAGGCTCTTTGAGAGCATGATCTGTGTGGTGGCTATTTATTATTTTGGCTTCGCTTTACTGTTCTATCACTATTTCTTTAAAGGATGTGTTTCTTGTCAATTTTAGCTGTATGTGTCTGTTGAAAATCAAGATTACTAGTTAAAGTACTTCACCCCCATTCTTTCCATCACAGAAATAACCAAGTGACTAGTCTAGGTCACTTATAATCCTGCATCCTGGTAGTTATGGTGATATGTCCATAGGATAGCTAATAAGAGTTCATATTTAGGATTTTCCAAACAGGAGCTGAAAAGGAAGGGAAGATTTTCTGTCTCTGTTTTCTAAGTCAGATATGTTCTTGGTGGTTAATTTTATGTGCCAATTTGAATGGGTCACAGAGAACATCGATATTTGATCAAGCATTAGTCTAGATTTTTTATGTGAGTGTTTTTGGAATAGATTAACATTTCAATTGATAGACTGAGTAAAGGAGATTTTTCTTCCTAGGATCAGTGGGCCTCACCCAAAGAGTCAGTTTTCAACGGAATAAAAAGGTTGATCCTCCCCTTAATAAGAAAGAAACCTCCTGCCAGACTGCCTTGAAACTCAAACATTTGCTATGTTTCCTCTCTTTGGATTGAAACATCAGCTCTGCTCAAATGTTATTGCTTGGGGGAAAATATCTCCCAAAAGACTCATGTAATCCCAGGTGGGGCTTTTAAAAGTGATTAGGTCATGAGACACTAACCTCATCAATGGAATAATCTATAATGAGTTCATGGCTGACTAGGCTGTTAGGAGGCGGCACCTCACTGGAGGAAGGAGACCAGTGGAGACATAACCTGGAAGGGTATATCCTCTCGCCTCTTCTTGATTTCTCTGCTTCCTGGCTGCCAGGAAGTGAGCAGATTTTGCCTGGGAGCCAAGTGTCAATGAACCTGTGAGCTAAAATAAACCTTTTCTCCTTCAAATGTTGAGCACTTTATCCCAGCAATTAAAAGGTGTCCTACACATGGGAGTCTTGAGGCTGTGGCCTTTCAGGGGAACTACGTCAGTTCTCCTGGTCCTCAGGCCTTCAGGCTCAGACTGGAATGGAACTAAGTCATCATTCCTCTTGGGTCTTCAGTTTGCAAGCCTCTAATGATTACGTGACACCTTTTTCAAATACATAAATAAATGAAAAGAAATTGAAAGTAACATCTGAAGATAAGAGGCATAGAAAAATAGAAATAGGACTTTAAGACAATTTCTGGGTTTTTATTTCATTTCTGGTGGTCCTAGTTCATAGCTATAGTACTGTTTCCTTCAATTCTGTGAGCTAACCCAGGTTCTTCCCATAAATTCTCTCTGGTGTTTTAACTAGCCTGAGTTGTGCTTCTGTGACTTGTAACCAAAAGAACATTTACTTAAAACCTTTTCTATGTTTTATATGTCTATATTCCCCTAGCATTCAGGACTGTGCAGAGCACATGGCTGGTTTCAGTAAAAACTTGTTGAATGATTAATTGATTGAATGATTGATTGATATCGGAATTAGACTACTCCTTTGCTTATGTTGTTTCTGCTAAACTCCTAGCCTTCTCATATTTTTAGCCCTATATTGCAGAAAATTTATCCATATTTCTCTTAGGAGATAATACAACTCAGAGAAAACAAGGCTACTGGTAGTAAATAGCCTAAATTCGCAAAGAATAAAACAGATTAGACTAACTAGAAACTTTTTGGCTGAAATTATAAGATTGTATTAGCCAAAGGGTATGTGGTACATGATTATTTGATCTTGTCTTGATAGTGCATGTAGTAAAGTGCTGGATACAGCATCTTGTGAAATCTTGATAGCTAAATTAATTTAAATTGGCTGAATGTATAGATCTTAAATAGAGTATCTGAATACAGCAAACATGGGATGAATATAATATAGGAAGGTGTCAGATTGGAATGTGCGGACTGGCTAATCAGATAATGGGGATCAGTTTAACTCTGTTTTATTGGAGCATCTGTAGTAATAGCATCTGAAGGGGTAAACAGCATGCTAATGAAACCTTCAAAGGATTGGAAAGAACATTAATAAATTAAACAAAGAACTTGAAGAGATATGAGAGATATACTGACAAAATAAAGGTATATTAGAAAGAAAAATATTCCTCAGATCACTGAGATCCCCAATGCTTAATTAGAAAGAAAAGTGACTAAGATAAACTTGCTGAATTTTAGAAGGATACTAGGGATCAATGTTAAGTATGTTGGAAGGTAAGGGGATGTGATAGCCCGGAAAGCAAGTAGCAATAGGACAGTGTGCATTCCACCCCACAGTTATTTTCTAAAGAGGGAAGATGCATATCAAATCTTAGAATGGGAAAGGACTTTTAAACCATGAAATCTGAAGAAGAATCCATAAAGAAAACATTTGTCAACCTAATAACTCTTGCCATTATGCATTTGTTATAAAAAGCAACAAAACATAACAAAGGAATAATAATTGTTATATATAAGACTTTTCAAATCCCAAATAATTAGAACAAATAGCCTAATAGAAAAGGAACAAATTACATGAGAAAGAATGCTCAAGAGACAAAAAGTGAATCATCAATAACATATTAAAAATTTAACCTTATATTTAAAAAAAGACATGACATTTTTGACCTTGCGAATCAACAGACCCAGAAACAATATGCTCTTATTTGCTGCTGTTAGAAATCCTATCATAAGTTGACACGGAGTGCTTCATATGTGACTTAGGTAAAAGATTAGAAGGATAGCACAAGATGCCTGCGTCAATTTAGATGCACTAGTCTTCAGTAACAGTAACACAATTCTTTTATCAGTGAATGAAAAGAGATTTGCTTATTATTTCATGGAGAACTCCTGACCTGGTGTTCAGGTGTTGAAGCGGCTTTTAGCAGTCCTCTCCAAAGCCAGGATTCAGCCATCTGTATTCCACCATGCCTGTGTGCACTATCATCATCTCTGATTCAGCCTTTGGAAGAGAAACCCCAGGAAGAAAACTGCCTGAAAAGTTTTTATAGGCTATTCCTGACAGTTTTGGTTCACATAATATTTGGAGAGATTACAGTCTTTTAGTCACCCTGAGCACGAGGAAGCTTAGGAAATGCACTTTAACTGTGTTTCAAGGCGAGAGCAGAGTTGTGCAATTAGCTAAAGGTCTCTACCACAAGATCTGAGTCAAGGTGCTGAGCTGTCATGGAACCCACTCATTGTAGTTTAAGAAAGGATTAGTTCCAGAAATACATTAATAATTTTGCATTTATTAATTCTTCGGGGACTCTTTTGTAACATCTACAAATCCTTTAGGATCTCCACAAGATAAGTATAAATGTTTCCATGAGGAAAATAAAGTTGTTAAAGTCTTTAAAAATATGTGTAAGACAGACAGCTGGAAAATGGAGGAGCTGAATCCAGGTCAGATTCTACACCCGACTTCTTTTTTAATCTATACAACAGTGAGTAGCACAATCCCTTAAATACTTAGTCTGTTCCATCTTGCACGACAATGGCTGCATAGAAGCTATCACTAACTTTATGCTCTGTCAGTCATGGTTCCAGTCAACATTTAGTGAGCTTGCTCTTTCCCAGGCTCTGAACTACTCAAATAACTATGTATTGTTTCTTTAAATCCTTGAAACTAGCCATTGAGAAAGACACTTTTATTTTCTACTGTGTCTAGACTCAGCAAAAAAGTCACACAAGTAAGCAGCAGCTCCTGACTGCAAAGCCCAAGATCTTCACCATCAGCATCAGGCAGTATTCACTCTCAAACATGCCCACTTCCCCAGTAAGCCTTCAGGGACATATATCATGAACTATGACATTTTTAGAAAGATGAGCCTATATACCCTACTGCTGCTCTCACTAAACTATAAACTTGCTGGAGGAGACTAGACACTGACATATACATATGCACCTACCACACACATACACACACACACACACACACACACACACATACACAAACACACATATCTACACAGAGGAGTGTGTAGTAAGCTCAGTGCAATGGCAAGGCTGTCAATGGTCTGTACTCTAGAAGAGGCTAAAATGAATACCTACTGGAGATATAAGATGAAGTTTCTTGGAATTAGGAAGATTTGAAATGAATGGATTGAGAGAGACCTGAGAGTCTAGGAAAATGGAAAATAGACAAAAGTCTTTCAAGGTGGGAAAACAAAGTGGCCCAGCTGGGGAATCTGCTGACAGTCAAAGTTGGTTCCATGAGAGACAATCTGGTTAAAACAAACAAAAAAACTTTTACAAACAGAAGTTAACAAGATCTTGGCTCTGTTATTTTCCTGTCCCCCATGAATGATCTGAATTTTAGCTTAGTATCCTCTGAAGGTGTCCCATTCTTAGTTTGAAGTTCCCTCCCCTCTCCATTTTTTATGAATGTACAAATGATATGGGGAAAAGGTAAGTTGAAAAGCTCTTTGTCTGCAGAGACACAAATATATTACCTTAATATTCATTGCTGATATTGCTTTTGCAACAACTGTTTTCCTGTTAATATACGTGTGGTTTACTTTAGGTAGCGAGACTTATATCAAGAGATCTTGCTAGATGGCAGAGTAGACACCACAGGGAGAATGGAAGCCAGTTATTTGGCTCCAAAAATCTTTCATTAATATATGGAGAAATTGCCTTCTATTCCTAAAATAACAGAATGTATTTTTTTTAAAAAAAATAAGCATTTCAGGAGCAATGTGTGGGACAACTTTAAATTTTTTATTTTTTTAATGAACATGATCCTCAAATTTCCCCTTTACTAAGAAGAATATGGCTTTAGAGGAACTGTTTCACAAAGTAGTGATATTTTAAAACTCTAAAGTGGCTAGTTCAAATCACACGTTTATTGGACCTTTACTAGGCATAGGTTGTATTCAGAATACTTACTGAGCAACTCAGCTTTGGTTCCAAAGGTCTCGACTGAGGACTGGAAGCCACCTTTCCCACTGATGGGATAAAGCTGTCTTCCTATATTCTTGGCATCCATCCTTTAATAAATGTTTACATCTTTCCAAGTATAAACTGGGCACTTTTCTAGGTATCAAAAACATAGCAGTGTTTGTGTTGGCACATGCTTATAGTTCCGGCACTCTGGGAGGTTAAAGCTGGAGAATTTCAAATTCAAGCCCAATCTGGGCAATTTAGTGAGACTTTGTCTCAAAAAAAAAAAAAAAAAAAAAAAAAGAAAAAAAAAAGGCTGAGGATATAGCTCAATCCCCAGTACCATATATATATATATATATATATATATATATATATATATATATAAAACAGCAAACAAAACAAAACAAAGTAATAACCTAGAATGCTACATTTTATGAAGTAAAAGAACTCAAGATAATGGGGCAAGGCCATTGAGGGGATGTTATTTTGAGTGAACTGGCCAGAAAAATCCTCTATGATGGTGTAAAATTTGAGTAGAAGTAACCAGAATGAAATGAGCAAGCATGTCCTTTAGATATTTGGGGAAACGTCAATTTAGGCAGAGCTAAGTGCAAGTTCAAAGGGCCCGAGCAAATATAGAGTGTTAGAAGAACAAAGAAGTCCATGTGGCTGGCAAAGAGTGACTAAGGAGAAGGTGACAGAAGGAGAATGCCAGCAAGTTAGGAAACCAGAAATTGTGTCAGTCTTATTCTGGTTAATATTAAAAACCTTGGAGTATTTTGATCAGAGAAGTGATATTGCCTAACTTACTTCTAGCTGCTGTTTGTGAATACACGGTAGTGGGACAGTAATTGCAATTGGGAAATCATGTGGAAGACTGTGGAAAAAATCCAGGAGAGGGCAACCCACTTTCTGGGCCCCTTCTGTCTTTTTTAGACAGAACCAATATTTCTCTCAATAAATTCTTCCTACTCCTACCCTCCGTGGTTCCTAGAATTCATTGTTCGATTTTAGAGAACACCAATTAGTGTGTCGGACATCTAGCAGGTTTAACATCACCAGTGTGAGTGAGGCCTGTTTTCTAGCACTTCTGGGATGGATACCAGGTGTCCAATGTTCAAGAACCTTAACCACCTATTTTACACACACACACAAACACACACACACACACACACACACACACCCCACCACCACCTAACAGCTCTTTGACCTTGGGGCCATGATGCTTGTGCGGCTTTTCTCAGCAAGATGTTGGACCATGTTGGAGGGAGTGACGTGGGGGGCTACATCCACACAGACTGGCCTCAAGCCCAGGGGCCTACACCCAGGCCACTCTCAGTGGGCTGTGCAGACTACACCAACCAATGGGAGCTCCTCGGAAAGAAGCTGCTATCTGAGAAGAAACTGAAAATGCATTTTGTGGACCATCGGAGAGTGGTTGTCCATGGAGGAAGTGGAAGCTCTGGCATGAGCTGCTTCCACAGCGAGCCCTTGAAAGTAGTTTGGAGGCCCATTTGGAGATCCAGGATGGAGGTAGCAGTGGCCAAGTCATCCTGAGAGTTGACCAGAAAGTCAAATCCCTGTCATTAGTCTTGTCATTATAACAGAGTTTCAATGGAGAAGATGGTGGCAGGAAAAACTGCTCTGGTGAGGTGGTGCTGCTCTCTACATCTGGTCTCCTGGGCATCTTAGTTGAGGAGGGAGAGACATCATGGCTGACCTGAGCCGACTAGGTATTGCACTGGTGGGCACAGGAGGGAAAGGAAGCCACTTTTTCCTGCCTAACGACAAACACACCCCTTGTGACTTGCACCCTGGAGAGCTGAGTAAGGAGCATATTCTTCCACCTGGAGCTTCCACCCACACTGGGATGGTTGGGTTCCCCAACGCTGGGAAGTCCTCGCTCCTCTGAGCCATTGCAAATGAATGCAAAACCCGCTGTGGTGTCCTACTCATTCACCTCCCTGAATCCCCATGTGGGCATTGTTCCTGCAGGTAGAAGTAGCAGACATCCGGGGGATCATCCAAGGCCCAGCAGATCAGGGGCCTGGGGTTCAGTTTCCTCAGGCACATGGAGTGCTGATGCTTCCTCTTGTTTGGGGGTGGCCTTTTCCTTGCCAGAGCCATGGACTCAGTTTGAGCATTTAAAATATGACCTAGAAAAGTATGAAGAAGGCCTATCTGAGAGACCTCACATAATCATTGGAAATTAGATTATCTACCTCAGGCCAGAGCTGGTCTGCACCAGCTCCAGGCCCACCTGGGACAGGAGGTCATTGGCACTGATTGGGGAGAATCTGGAGTAACTGTTGCTCCACATGAAAGTACTCTATGATCCCCATGTGGAACCTGAGCTGGGGCAGGGCTGAAAATTGGTAGCAGGAGACAGCAGCACTGGGCCCCAAGGAAGGAGGCTAGCACAGGGGCCTCCAGGCTGCTGCACAAGCAAACCAGGTTGTAAAACATGGGTGGCTTTGAATGCATAAGAGAATGTGCTTGTAAATTAAATATATCATCATCATCATCATCATCATCATCGTTGTCCAGGAGAGAGAGGAGATGGTGGCGTGGACCCCAGGATTGGGGTGAGGGTGGAGGAGGGAATAACAGTGGAGTAGAAGTGGTGAAAGAGGTAATTCACTGGATATGTTTGGACATCGAGCTGAGAGAATTTTTTTGGTCTGTTGCACTTAAGAGTATGAAGGAAAAAATATAAATCAAGGAGGAATCTCTGTTTGGAGAACTGAGTAAATACAAAATGGAGTTGGAATTTAATAATCTAACAAAGACAAGGTGTGGGATGTATGGGGAGGAACAATGTTTCCTATGTGAAGTTTGAGATGCTGATCAGATACACCAGTGGAAAGATGAGCACGTGGGTGGCTGACGGGAGAAGGCAGAGCTGAGCTGGCAGTGTGGGCTTTCAGTGTGTAGTTCATATTCAAAGCACCTGACCAGGGAAGTTCATCCAGGCAGTAAGCACAGAATAAAGAAAAGGAGGATTCTAAGGAGACGCTCTAAGGGGTTCCTTTACTCAGAAGTTGAAAGCATAGTGTGTAATTGAGCAAAGGTTGCTAAGGACTAGCAGTCAGCAAGGTAGGAGGAAAACTAAGAGAACAGTGTCCCAGAAGCCAAGTGGATAAATTATTTCTGGAGGAAGAAGGCTTGAGAAGGATGTAAATGGTACCCATGTATCCAAGAGCAAATAGGGAGAAAGAAGACTCCCCAGATTTGACAGCCCATGACAGCAACTGCTGTAGCAGTTCCCAGAATTCCTTATTCCTTATTCTGGGTTCTCACTTCCTAACAGCACTGAGCTTTAAGTTACCTGTTGCTACAGACTCATCCCCAGCTTTCCTCCTGCTCTTCCTGAATACAGCAGCTCTTGCTGCTATCTCAGACTGACACCGTCTAGTTTCTAAATATTTCCAACTAAAGAATATCAGGCAACCACTGTAAAAAAAGAGATGATTATACATCTCCACTTAATTGAGGCTTTCTTTCTACATGATCATCATGATTATATATGCATTGTTGGTGCCTTATGATCTAATCATTTTTTGTAAAGTCTACAGGTGCCACTGAACTCAGAGCTTTACGTACACATTCTTTTAATCTTGGCAACAATCTGAGAGTTAGATATTTAGTTTCCATTTTAGCACATGAGAAAACTGAGACAGGTGGGCAAAGTGCTTGCTTATAGGTAAATGGCAGATTCAGGACCCTTTCTAAATCCAGGTTCTATGCTTTTAATCACTCCCCTCCTTCTGACTGAGAGACTATCATGGGCCTGGTTTACACTCAGTAAAATCAATTTTATTTCATTTAAGGACAAAAGGTCCCATGTCCCTCTTAAGATACTTTATATGATACTACCTCCATTTCTGTCTACCACCCCCTGAATTTCTCATTATCTATTGAAGGATGAGAAGGTTTTGGTTTTGGAAGAAAATGAGGTGAGCAGATAAGTGTATCTATGGTTTTCATTACAAGTATGATATACATTTCCTCATTGTTTATATCATTTCTCTGAAATCAGACTTTCAATTATATTTGCTGATATACTTGGTTTAAAAATAAATTGTATTTATTTTGAAAATATATAAAAGGCAGAAGTTAATATTTATTCATTACAAATACCAGTTTTTTGTTTTCGTTTTTGGGTTTTTTTTGGTGGTACCAGAGATCAAACTGAGGACCTTGCACATACAAGGCCCACAAATACCAGTTTTTAATCTCTAAAAATGTCATGAGCCATCATTTCCACCCTTGATCATTATAGTTATATAATATTTAAATATGTAGTCTTCTATTTGGACTATATTGTTAATTTTTCTCCTGTATTATTTGTAGTATAATTTTTTAATGAAATTATCATAGATTTGAGATTCAGTTCACCGTTTTTTTTGTTTTGTTTTGTTTTGGTACTGGGGATCAAACTTGGTTCCCTGCGCTTGTGCAGCAGGTGGCAAAACCACTGAGCTAAATCCCCGGCCTCAGTTCACCATTTTTGATGGTAGAAAATAAGAGTAAGATTTGTGCTTCTTCTAAACCAGTGTAACTGGGCCAAACTCCATTCATTTCCATCTTGGTTTTTTTTGTACCAGGGATCGAACTTGGGACCTTGAGCTTGTGAGGCAGGCGGCGACACCAGTGAGCTAAATCCCCAGGCCCTCCATTTACATCTTTACAAGATACTCATTTCACTTCTTAGCTTAATGAAAACCAGAATAATATTTCAGTAGCCATGAAAATTGCACCCCACCATTATTTTTGGTTAATGCATGGGTTTTTTTGTTCTACTTGTAAGATTTTTATCTTGTCATAAAACTTTCATTAATATTCCAATGACTTTTTCAGAGACTATCTCTCAAAAACCAACAGGAACATGGTAATAACTTGACAGGGGTTTGAGCTCCATTGAGCATCTCATTATTTCCAACAGTTCAACAAATGTAAATTCAGAGCTGCTAACTTTAGAATTTTCTTTTCAACATATTAAATAATTTTAGGAGCTAAATTTTCATTTAAAATTTTACAACATGATTTCCAGTGCCCAACATGCCTGCTCTAAATAGTGTATGCTCACATCAGTGGACAAATATAAAAAGATACAAACGAGTACCAACCCTATGAGCTAAATTAGGAAAATTTCAGGAATTAAAAGCAAAAGTTCGGGGCAGAGGCAAGTTCTATGAACTCAAATATGTGGATCTTTTCAGTCTCATCTACCATCTTTCCTCTTTCTTTATATCTGACATTTTCATTTTTTCCCTTTAAAAATTGCAACTGATATGACTCTTCAATCATATTCCCTTCCTTCGCTACTGATTTTCTCACCTTTCAGGTCTCCACTTTAAAATGCTCTCTCTCTGCAGGGTCTGCTGTGATACCCAAATAGGAGCAGCCAATGTTGGGCTAATCCCTAGCACTTTGTAATTCTATCATAATATTTATTGACTTGAGCATCAGAGTTTCTGTGATTGAATCTCATCAACATCACATTTTAGGCAACAAGGGCAGTGATTCATCACTTTACCCAACACATTGCCATATATATATATACTTACCAACTATGTGTTGAAATAATGAAATGCAACATTAATACTGATGGATAAGTAAAACATTCATGTGGTGGTACAGTGTAGTGTGGTTTATGAATTCAGAGTTCCTTATACTTTGAGTGGTGGCTTTAAATCTCAGCTTGAGCACTTAATAATTTAATTTTCTGACCTGAGTAAATTACAGTGTTTGTATTTCAGATCTTTCTCTATGAAAATGTAGCTAAAAAATAGATATTTACTCCAAGAATTTTACTTTATATATGAAATGTTTTAGAATATCCTATGAAATGTTTTAGTTACCACTGTATATAATATTAAAGTATTCAACATATTATTTTTTACTGTTCTTATTAAATTAGATTATTTCATAATAATAAAATATGCTTATAGAGCAGGTATGAATTGCTTTTCATAGTGGTTATGAATTTCGGTTGTGATTCCAAAAATAACTAATACAAAGATTTCTGGGGTAAAATTAATAATTGTAAAATAATGTGTGAATCTAAAACCATAGATTATTAATAAAGATTAGGGTGTGGCATAACATTGACTAACCCACTAAATTCTCCACTAGGCATCAAAAAGAATGAATGTTATCTGTTTTACCTTATCTTTGATAAATTAATAAATATAGATGCATTACATATGCCATAAACTAACATGCAGTCATTGACAGAATTAAAAATAAATTGTCTTCCAAACATATATAGAAGCTTAAAAAATCAAGGTACAGTTTATTTAGCAAGACACAGAAAACTAAGGAAAAAAAAAACCAAATACATAAAAAATAAATTTTATGGAACATGATAAATGCAGACCAAATGTATTAATTACAAAAACATATGTAAATGCATTATTCATCCTACTAAAAATAGGACTTCTCAGAATGATATTTTGAAGTTTATATAATCATTAAAATGATGTATTAAAAGGAATGATTTATTAATGATAACCAGGAATTGCCTGATAATTTCAAGTTTTCTACAATAAGCAGATATTACCCCTTTAATTAGGGAGAAAATGGATTAAGTTAGTTCATGATAAGACTTCAAAAGAGGGCTTGACATAGTGCATGTTCCACTTAAAAGTTGGTTTATAGAAATAGTTATTGCTACAGCTACGCTAGCACCATCTAAGCAATATATCAAAGTCAACACCTTAGCAATAGTATCACAGTCAGGCTCCTAAGCTTTAGGGTATAGTGGGTCAACTTTGTGGAAGTCCCCAGAGTGAAATTCCATGTAGTGATTTCAGTTAGTTGTGGTGTGACTCATTCGTCACCACTGCATCCCTTATTTGTAGACTAATGGGTGGCATATAGTTACTATTTACTTTCATTATTTTCACCAAAATAGCAATAATGACACTTACATTGCTATGCAGTTCACAAAGTAGCTTCATTTCTATTTTCTGAGATAATAGAAAAATCAGCAAACTTTCATTTACCTCCCCAATCACGTAAATTCAAAAATTATATTGATTTAACTCAATCACCGATTCATTTGTCAATTAGTCATCAGGTATTACAGAGAGAGAGGGAGGGAATGAGAGAGAGGAGAGAGAAGAGAGAGGAAAGAGAAGTTAAAGGAAAGAGTGAGGAGAGGAGAGAGAAGAGAGAGAAATCGTGATGGTTCCTGTCTCCTGAAAGCTTACTTTTTATTAAGAGACAATGATCTATTTCCCAAACTGAGCAAAAAGGGCATAGTTCAATGAGAGCACGTTAGCCTACATCCAAGAAATCTATCCTCCATTGACAAGGACAAGTGTAGACCAGAGTTTTTAGAGAAGGGTTATTATAATCAAGGATTATTATTAACATATCCTCTCTGCCAGGTACCTGGTTCAATCCATCCTTCCAACACCCAGACTGCTGACTCATCAGAATAAGGAAATTTATAATATTCAGTGGATCATTTGTCCAATCATCCAAACTAACTGTGTAAAATATTGGTTTACACCATTTTTATTCAACCCTATATATTGTGTCTTGAGAAAAATATGTGTTTTGCATTCATTAATCTGTAAAAACGATATTTAACTATTGGGAAGGGGAAAAGTTAGATACACCAGAGGTGGGCTGTTTTACCTCCAAGTGAGATGTTTTCAAATAGGTTTCCTTTGGGAAGGAGATACATTCCTTCGTAAGCAGTGCACTCTGCTCCAGGCATGAATGCAGAGCTTTGTATAAGGTCAGTTGCTTTGCCCTGTCCTTAGAGGCTGGGCCGTATCTGAGAGCCTGCAGGAGAAAAGCCACATAGCGTACTGTGACAGCCCCTTGCAACTATTTTCCAATACCTGTAATTAGTTTATAGAAAACTTTCATCCAACAAATTAGGCCTGTTGTGGTTTGCGTCTAGTTGTCCCCTCAGAGCTTCCTTGAATCAATCATAGGTGGGGCTTTTGCAGAGGTGGCTGGATCTAGGGTGTGTGATGCTGAGATTTAGGGTGTATGATGCTGGGATTTACAGTGGGTGATTACTAAATCAGTCTACTGATTGGTTTGGCCCTGCCTTAATCCCAGGATCCTAGATAGAGTATAAAAGGGCAGAAAGAAGCTGCTAAGGACCCTTGTTGCTTTGGCTACCATGTGTGTACCATCCACCTTGCTTTGGACCCAGCTGATCACGGACTGAAGCCTCTCCAAACTGTGAGCTAAACAAACCTTTCCTCCTTTAACTTTAGGTGTGGAGTATTTTGTCTCGCAATGAGAGAAAAGTAACTAAGACAAGGCCCAAACACATTTCTCTTGCAAAATGAAAATATTGGAAACAAGGTTGAAGCCCTCTTTGAGAGCCACTCTAGTACTTCTGAATCATAGGTAAAATGAGTTTCTTTCAGAGCCATCCTCTGAATATGGTACTGATTTCTCTCTAGTTTTGTTTGCTTTGTCAGGAATCACTTTGAAAAATCAGAAATTAAAATGACTTGGGCATCAGCTACGGAAAAAGGAGGTAGCAAGTAGCCCTGGGCGGTGCCCGACAGAAGCGTTTGGTATGCTATGCTTGCTCCTTCTGTCCAAGTACCTAACTTAGGTTTGGGTTTTCAGTGCTGACATCCAACACTTTAAATACCTACAGATATTTATGTACAGATATTTCTTTAAAAATATTTACAGATATTTAAATACCTATAGATATAATGGTGATTATATTTGATTAGTCACACTAGGAATGGCATTCTCATTTATGCCAAAAAACCTGTAGATCAAAGATACGGTATGTGTGCATGTATCTGTGTGTGAGTACAAGTGTTTTATGGCTGATAGAGAAAGAAATACTAATTATAAGTTATAATAAAAATTATTTCAATTTTAGCATCTGTATAATGCAAATAATAACCATTTAATTAAACAATTTTAAAGGAAAATTTTTAGAGAATAAGATATTTATTTATAATGGGTAAATCTATTTCTCAGTAAATAGTAAATATGTTTTATCTATCCTAGCCTTAATGTCATATAAATATTTTGATTAAGACTTTTTCAAATCATTCAATTTTTAATTTAGACCTTTCTAGAATTTTGTATGCACCTGATGCTTCAAATCAGTTCCCCTCCAAAGCTGCTCTCACTTTTTAAATTGTAACTATGCATTTTTAAGAAATCAATCTTATGACTACTCAGTTTCCACACTTGCTAAAAAAAAATCAAAAGGTTTTGTAGTCTTCTACCTAAGAGATTTTTTTCAACCTTTCCATGGCATAGAATCAGAGAAAGAAGGAAAAGAAATATATGGGGCACTCTCTTTGCTGAGATTTCAAAATCTCCTTATGATTACTTCAAAAGGATCTGCAAGAAGTATGTTTCTGTTTAATTATTAAACAAGAAGGGAGCATTTCTTTTTCATAGTTTTTCTTTTAGAATAATAGGAAATGGGAAGAGCATGACGCGCTGTAATCTGTAAAGTGCATTCCCATTCAGCACCTGGAAGCTCCAAGCAATTTATAACAATCTATCACAGAACACTGTTCACATTAGCAGTACAGCAACAACGATGACTTCCCTTATGTGTGGTTGCTCTTCTGCCCCAAATTTTATGCTATTAGAAAAACTTTAAATGAATTAAATGGGGATTTTCAAACCAAATCAAAACTGGTCATCGGGTGGCAAGCAGAGAGGAGCCAGAGTCAATCTTATTTCCCATGACCTTTCCCAGGTCACTCAGAAATGTCATTGTTTGTACCTTCTCCATTCAGTGCAAATCAGAGCCACATTTCATTCAAACTGCTCGTAACAGAGGGATCTTGGGAGATAATGTTCAACCCTGTGATTTTAGAATCTATTAAACCTCTTGTTCTTATAATTATCTTCACATTTTCTCCATTACTTTACATAGATGGCAGAATAAAGAAGCTGCAATTTTTGATTACAGGATTGTTTTAATCTCATTACTTCCTCGTATCTACTTTTTCTCTTTAATTTCTAATTTGAACCATATTATAATAATAAAAAAATTTCAATGATTCCAACACTAATTATTTGACAGGTCTGAGATTCTAATCTCTCAAACATTTTACTTATGTCAATGAAGCACAAAAAAATGTTAAGCATTAAGAAAAAATAATTTTAATTTATTCTATAAATGAAAACATTTAATTTGATAACACACCACTCTATTCAAATTGAATTTGAAGGGGAGAAATAGCATATTTTTGGAACACTCAAATCAAAGTTTCCTACTCTTTGCTGTACAGATGAGCCTAGTGTCTTATTTAAAACTCCAAGATAAATGTGATCACCAGTCAGTTTAACTCTGATCCGGGCACTGTTCCAGGCTCAGAGACACAAAGACAAAGAAGATTCTGGCTTTCAGAAGTCCACATGTCATAAATGCAGCACAAATAGCACTGTGAGGTTTAGGAATGATGTGCTAGTGGAACATTTTAGGCATTAATCATTCTTTGTCCAATGGAACCATGGAGAGACAATCTCAAGGGAAACAGTTTATTAGAATGAATAGAATTTCAAAGCAGATATTGAGGTATATTGTAATAAATTCAATATACAATTATTTAAAACACTTTGAGGCATGCTTATTCTACATAAATATATGGACAATTCCTTCCTACTTCAGTCGTTTGGAAAGCATGTTTACAGAAAGGGGCACTAGAGGCAAGATACAGGCCAAGTTAGGTTCTGTTTTCCTTTTCTACCTTTTCTTTAACACCTGCTTCCACTTCAGCAAGAAAAGCTCTGCATTTAGCTGAATTCTATAAATGTGGCTATGCTGTCTGTATTTATCTATTTTGCAAATTCAGACTGTTGTGTACATAAATGTCAGTGTGTATATGTATGTATATATTTTTAAATTAAGCTCACCTCAGATAATAGGCACAGACTACATACAAATTAAAGTTCAGAGCATAAAAGTAAGAATAAAAGAATCTCTAACAAACACTTTTATATTATCAGTCCACCTTCAACCACAGAATTTGCATGTAGTGAAGACAATGAGGTCAAGTATAAATGGAACACACACTATTCTCCACCTTTAGTAAGAGAGTGACTTGCTAAGACTACAGCACTTCACAGTTTAAATTATTCTGTGAAATTACACCCTTGGATTTATCCACTCTTTACTTTTTCATAAATTCTTTACCATAGTACATTATTTTTAAAAATTCATAGATCTCTACTAGCCTTTAAGATACTTTTTAAAATTTTGAAATCTACCTGTGCTCAATCTTTTTCATTTATGATGAAAGTCCTTTTTCGTTTGGAGGAAGAAGAGTAAAACAATTCCTTGGAATCATCATGTATAAATTGTCTTTGAAATTGTGGGGGATGAGGATGAAGAGAAAGGCAAGTTTTCTTTCTTTATTGCCTGCAAGATCTTCGCATTAAAATGAAGAGAAAATCAATGGGTTGAGTATCATAAAAAATAAAAACTTGTTTGTTCGGATTGACAAAAGTTTTTCCTTTACTTATACTGAAACTTCCAAACCGAGTTACATTTTTACATGTGCATAAACCCATGTATTCACATACATGAAATACACACACACACACACGTGCGCGAGAGCACACACACACACACACACACACATACACCAGAATCTCTCAGATTCCTAACTTGTTTTGAGAGAAAAAATTAAGAAACAACACCAAAGGAGGAACTTTCTGGCTTCAGAGAAAAGCAGGAAATTTAAGAGCTGTTGGTAGAAAGTAATGGGGTAGAGGATTTATTTTGGTAAAATACTCCTGCTTGTCATTTGTCTTTGCCTGGTTCTTAAAGTATGGCCTGATGGATTGGTGTAAGGAATAGAAATAGATAACATATTCTACCCATGAAATCAAAGGACTTTTGGAGGAAGGAAAGCTAGCATGGGGAAAGAGTTTGAAAGTGGAAAGGAAAGATATCTTTCGTAGAGTTGCTAATAACTAAGGAATTTAAAAAGAAAATTATTGAATTTTCCTTATGGGGAGGGTACTGTTGTCTAACCCAAGGATTCTACCACTGAACCATTTCTACAGCCCTTTTTAAAAATCTTGAGATTAAAGTCTTACTAAATTGCACAAGTGGGACTTGAGCTTGCAATCCTTCTGCCTCAGATTCCCTCAGTGCCCAGCTTGAATATTCTTTCATAAGTGGATTGTGAGATATAACAATGTAATCTACTTACCTTTCACTCATTCCATGTTCCCTGCTCTCATCTTCTGACACAAAACCCTCAATGAAATTTACTACATACATAACAGTCAATAGGTAGTATTTTGGGAGATTACATCAATATTCAGTAATATGGTAGGACAAGAAAAATACAGTTGGATTACATGCCAACTAGTAGCTCAGAATTGAGCAGAAACAGCAACGTCTAGGGGAAAGATGAGTCCTTGATGCTAAGTTCATTCAGGAGTGTGCAGAGTGGAGAGACTGAGCTTCCCATCCCTAGTGGGACCAGAATAAAGGGCACTAAAGTGAACTGGGGATTTGGAGACATTCTATGGTTTGACTCCTGCATTACATTTATGATGGCCCAGTCATGGTTTACTAAAGTCTCCATTTAGAATGCAGTAGAGAAAGAGGGAAAAGAGGAAGCAGGTGGAGGGGAAAAAAAGGAAAAGAAGAGTGTGGAGGAGCTATGTTCCAATTTCTAATATTGGTTTAGTCTGATATTTTGATACCGTCTCTAAAATCAAAGCCTCCATATACCATGTAACACTATTTGCAAGGTCTGTCTCCACCCGACTACAAAAATGTCTCTTGAGCTTTACGTCCCCCTTAGTGTATGTGTTATAATTCAAGTCATTGGCTGGTGACCTCAGAAATATCAGAAATAGGGACCAATTTAAACCGAGCAGGTCCTGGCTTCCTCCTGAGGGAATAAGGCAGCAAGAAGAGCTTTGTTAAAGGGACTGCAGCTCCAAAAATGACACTGAATAACTCAAGGCGTCTGTTGTTCCTTTTCTAGGTTTGGCTGGGGTTGATATGAGTAGAGTGCAAATATCTTCTATCTACCTGACTTGATCTTTCTGTCATCTTAGGGGAGAAAATTCAAGCATGTACATTATTATGTAGGATGAAATATGACCTTATTTCAGTTATTTTCTGTCATTCACTGAAAGAAAAAGCCAAGAATGTGACGTGAAAAACCCAGGAACGTGACTTCTTTACTCTCTGAGTTTTATCTTTATTGGTACATTGGAGACTCAGGTCTGTTAACCTGAGTAAGAAGATTACAGGCTAAACAGGAAATGTGTTCAGATGAGAGAGATACATTGGTCAGAGTTTAACAAACTCATCCTGGTCATATCAGTCACTGAGAATTGTGATGATTCAGTTACTGAGATGAAAAATTCCTTTGTTAAGTACAAGGAATTTCATAAGCAAAAGGAGGCATAATTTTGTCCCTGGCCCACATCACCCTTTTATTCAGTAGGCTCAAAGCACATGACATTTCAATACAGACCTTCTTTCATCTGAGGGCTCTTTCACCTCACTCGTCCACCTCCTTGGACAGATCTTCACTTACCTGGCTTCTTCTCAAGAGTCCAGGCTCCACTCTGCCACCTTCCCCAGGGCTCTTTTTGGCTCCTGTATTTAAAACAGCACCCACCACATCCCAAAACACGTACTCAGTTTCTATTTTTTTCTGCCTTGTACTTGACATTATAAGAAGTCTATCATCCTAACAGTTATTTTTCTCTCTTTACAAAATAGCACCTGTAATCCAATTTCCACAAAAGCAAAGATCATTTGGCACTTCTCTGCTCTGTGCGCAGCATGTAAAATAGTGTATCTAACACACAGTAGGTGAACATATACTGGTATTTGAAGAGATTTTTAGGGTGAAAGTTCATCTACTGCTTTTTGTTTTCAATACATGGGTGAATAACAGTGATTCTGTGCCATTCCTCAAAATTTGGCTATTAAAACCCCTAGCAATGATATTTTTGTTTACTGTCTTGTAAAATTCTCCCTAGGATGTAGTAAGTTTATATATAATTTTCAAATGTCCAACTATTCAGGCTTTTTCACTAAATTAGGTTGGCCCTTCCCCAAATTACTATGAACTATTAAGTTTTTAGCAATGTAATGATGTATGATTCACCAAATAGCTGAAAGTCCCTTTTTCTTTGTTAAATAAAATCTAAGGGAAATGACTAATTAGTCAATTTGAATGATTTCCAAATAACACCACCAGTCTGTGTTTGTCTATACTACCAAGGTGAATTATTCATTAGCATTTATGAGAAGTGCCTGAAGAACACTAGCAGTGGGAGTAAAACAACCTGGAATGGTTTTTAAATGACCTTCCAAGCAGCTTGGATTAACACTGGCATCATTCTCCCTGTACAAATCAAGTTAAAATTTTCCATGTGTCAGGTCTCAGAAGAAGGCAGTGAAGGAGTGCCATTTCATCAAGGAATGACCTTCTGTAGCTGTGCCTGCTGGCTCCTTCTCTATGGTGTGTGGGTGAGGGAGGGAGGGGGAGAGAGAGAGAAAGAGAGAGAGGGAGAGAGAGAGAGAGAGAGAGAGA
This sequence comes from Heterocephalus glaber, assembly GCF_000247695.1. Next base: position 9,564,258 of record NW_004624742.1, on the reverse strand, counting down.
GAGAGAAATGGAGAAGCAGAAAAAGAAGCAAAGAAAGCAGTAAGAAAAAGGAGATGAAAGGAGGAACAAAGAAAATAGGTATATAAGAAGAAGAAAAGAAAGGTGACGTATGACTGTGAAGAAGAGAAGAGAAACAGAAAATAAATAAAAGCTGGAAAGCAGGAGAAAGAAAGGGGTGAAACAGGGGTGGAGACTCTCATGATAGAAATGACAGAGGCAGGGTTTCCCTGGAGTTGGCACACCAGGTTGCCAGCCTCCCAGGAGTTCTCCCAGGTGTGCAGGGTCACCTGACTTAATACTGATTAAAAGTGTAAATTGCAACAAAAAGGAAAAAAAGTAATTGTCGCATTGTTTCTCTCCTGTGAGGTCATACTCCCTGGTTGTAGCTGAGCCTGCTGCTAGGCACACCCCTCTTGTTTAATAAAATTGTATTAACTTTATCCCTGCCCTTGATTTGTGGCTTTCTCACGTTGTGAGGAATAAATAATAAATGATTGTAAAGTACTTGTACATATGAAATGCCACATAAATGCTTAATAATAATCAGCTTAGGCCAGGAAGCCAGGGGGTTGAATAGAAATCATTGCACACGGCCATTCTTGTTTCTGTGGCTAAAATCATCCTGTATGCTGTCTCCCTTTCAAATCACCCAGCAGATTTAATTTTCACTCATTCAAGAATCCACTTCTCTGCAAACTAAACAACCTTTGTCCCTCCACCCCTACAGTAATGTCATTTATAATGGTAGAATATAACTGCAAAAATCCATCTTTGCTTTTGCAATTCAGCTATTTTTGCAGTGCTCCCTTCTTCCATTTTTGCACTTCCAAATCCTCACATGCCCAATTTTAAGTCATTTTTCTTACCTGATTGGCGATGCCTGTTCTATTCTGGTTACTTTTCGTAAACTGTGTCTCCTAGTCTTGGAATTCACTAGGTTTCCTTTTCAGGAAACCAAGACTGCTAGGTTGGTCTTTTTCTAGATGGTCTTCACTTATGTGTTCATTTAATCATTTATTGACTCAATACTCATGGATGGAGCATTGTGCTAGGTATTAGGGATACAGAGGAATCCAAGATTCAAACTTGGCTGAAACCCTCCTGATTTGACCTGTGGTGTATATAGGAAGGAGTGGGTCAGGCCTGGGAAGTAGCCCACAAGTCTTCTCCCTGCCATCTGGAGGGAGGAAGGGGTCCCCTCTGCTGCCACTGTCTGCTCCAGCATCTGGTAGGTGGAATCCAGCCTTTCGGGGTTGGCATCAGCAAGGATTTCCTAGTGCTGACACAACTGGCTGTTTGGAGCAGGACTGAACAATTTCAAAAATATTTTGTCTAAACTCTTATTAGTACACTGAAGGACAAAATTAGTAGATGCTTATTGTAGAAAAATACTTGAAAATAAAGATGAGCACAGCCAAATTTACTACACCTACACCATCCAATGGGATTTTTTTTGTTGTTATTTTCTGTATTTCCTCTTAGGATCTTTTCTTTTTGTTTATATGATGTATAAATAGCCTTTAAGACACATACCTCTGACTCCAGAGTATTACATTTCTTATCAGTGTGGGATTTTACTATGCTTTGAATACATATATATTGGTTTATTATCTTTCTTTAGACAAACTATAGCAAAATATAATTTCTTATAAAAATGACTTCATCATGATCCTAATGGCTGCTTCATATTCTATTACACATAAATTATTTCAAATTTTTAGATATGTATGCATTACTAAAATAAACCTCCTAATATTGAAATTACTGGGTAGAGATATTAACTGCATTAAGATTTTCATTATGTTGCCAAACTGCACCCCAGAGAGGTTGGAGTGGCTTACATGCTCATCTCCAGTAATCAGACCCTTTTCCATGCCCCTTACTCTCTTTCTTAGCCGTGCCCCCCCATATACCCCTTAGCCAAATAAAGTTCTCCCAAGGAAGATAAGATATGCTTGCAGCTCAACAATTTAATTTTTCTTCTACTTTCCCTTCCATTCCCTTGTGGCATGGGAATTAGTGGGCCTTGGGTTTTCAAACAGGTGGAGAAGGCTGTAGGGTGTATAATTGCTTTTGGTGAAACCATCAACGTCCACGTTTAGTTCTTCCTGCTCCACTTCCTCCAATTCAATTAGGCTGTTCTTACCAGGGGGAGAGTTTTCAAAGCATCAGATGAAGTGTTACCTCATGATTAATAATTCATGACAAGAAATGAAGATTGGGAAAGGTAATAATGCCCTCCAAGCTGTTTTTCTCTACCATTCCCATGTTCTCATTCACATAAAATGCTCTGTCTCAATCGTTAAAGCAAACATACAAAGTTTCACTGCCCCATAAACCAAAGATCCAAAACAGGAATTCATAAGCTTTTTGAAGTCCTAAGCCCCTTTGAGAATCTTGCAAAGGCAGTGAATTCTCACATAAGGGGTAGGATGAATATTGTAACATGCATGATATTGTGCTTCCTGTTTCCATGGGTCTGGCAGAACTCAAAGGTCATCCAAGGACTCCCTAAGTAAAAATCTCTGGTCAAATGAACAAAAAGTAAGACAAACCCAAAGGAATCGTAAGTAAGATAGATAAGAAATTTAATGTGGCCTGCCCCTACTCTTCCTGCCCAAATTTGCAAAAAAAAAAAAAAATCTTCAAGCGTGATTTAGTTATTTAGGTACTTTGCAGAGGAATTTATGAGATAGGTATTAGAAGAATATATTTTGTCAAATGCATGTATTAAAAGGAAACTCAAATTGAGGTGAGCGTGGGGCCATGGTTGATGTTGAAATCTATTTGCAAGGCTACAATTGAAGGCACATTTTTTTTCCTTGGCAAATGCTGTCAGCCATAAAATTTCCAAGGCACTGTGTCACACCCACTACTTCATGCTCTGCTACTTGGCATTCTTCTAAGCTCTTCCTCAATTGTCATATCTCCACAGGCCATAACAAGGGACAACAGTCAGCAGCAATTCAATTTCGACCTCCATCTGCTGGCAATAAGAACATAAGGGGGAAATTAATGTACACACACTCTTGTCATTATAATAGCCCAAATTTGTTTTTATAGTATGATTTTCTTCCAAGGAAATAAAAAAATTGTGTTTAAATTCCCAGCTCACCTGATAGATGGTTAAAATAATATTTTTTTGGTTTTTGAAGGCATAGAGATGTTAAAATTTGTTCAGAGCCACAGAGTACTTGCATGGAGTAGTACAGATATCAGAAAAGTTCTCTGGAAACCATTTTGTCATTTCTAAAATTCTGACATCTAATACTTAAGCCAGAAAGCAAGTTATATTAATGGTTAATGAGGTAATATAATCACCCAGCAAAATATTAGTCTCTGCAGTCTAACCAATATTTCTTCTCTCATTTTTCTCTTTAATTAATTATCTTTTACCAAATCTAAGAAGCATAATTTCCCACTTACCAGGACTGTGATTTTGAGCAAATTACTTAATCTCCCTGTGCTTCACTTGTTCCTCTATGAGATGAAAACAATAATGAAGCCAAAAATTCTCATTGTTTATAGGAACTAAGCAAAAAAAAAAAATCTTAGAAAATTCTCCAACATATATAGGATGGTCAAAAAATTTGGAAATAGGAATGTCATTATTTTATCTATTTTTACGTATTGATGCAAGATGAACTCATTGAGCTGATACTGATAAGTGAATGTGAAGGCTGATCATAACAATGATAGCAGTGCCCTTTGCCATATGTCATTTTGGAAGAATTGCTATTTCCCATTGCACAAATGGAAAACTGGTTCAAAATTTCAAAGATATAATAATCAGCGTGTAGGACAAACTATTTAGTGAACAGCTATTTCCATCAAGGTAAAGGAAATCTCACAGCCAAGGTCATAACCAGCCAAAGATGAAAACTTGCCAAACATCCAAGAAATTGGAGGTGCTTTGCAGAACTGTTCAAGAGATTCCCCAAACACATGCCCTTTAATCAGACCGGATGCCAGTTCTACAAAGCTTATCCAAAGTTGATCTTTCCTAGCATGATGAGACAAGCCACTGAATACATCACAAAGCTACTCAACAAACTATGTGCTCTAATATGATGCAAATAATTGTTTGCTATGCATGTTTGCAAATGTTTCTTGGCTCTTAAGCACCTATAGTAAGTGCTTATTAAATATTTATTATTAATATTACCAGAATTCATCATTATTTAAGGAAAGTAACAAAAATGCATGTTCTATAATCCACTGTTTTCATTTTTGAAATAATCACATTTTGGCACTGGCAAATAACTGCAAAGGAATTATTGTTTAGTACTAGTAATTCCCCATTCATCTGCGGTGCCCTATTGACCTCTTTCTTCATTAGCTTACTAATCTGCTGCCGAGGCTTTAAGGAAACACAAATAGTGAAGTCGACCTGCACATGCTTCCTGGTCATTCTCCACAGAATCAAAGAGCTTAGACATCAAACTTGAAGAAATCTGTTAATTTTTGCTTTCCTTTCTCCTGTCAGTGTCTTTTTCATAAAGAGATATTAGTTTTAAAGTTGACTTTGATTCATAAAAATATTATACTTAGGTTTGAAAAAATTATACAAATAAGTATGAATCTTCATATACACAATAATAACAATTTTATCACTTGCATTGTGCTCTCTGGAGAGGATTTAATGATAGATTTCTGATGAGCAATTCTATAAAAGCAATTATGAACAAATTATATATGGGATATTTTGAAAAACCTGTCTTTAATCATGATGTAGAGAACTTTTCAAATAGAAGATATGCGTGCAGTGGTTTCGCCGCCTGCTATGCAGGCGCAAAGACCTGAGTTCGATCCCCGGTACCAAAAAAAACAAGAAGATATGCCTGTATTACATACTTTACATTATATATCATAGGGCTGGGAATTTAGCTCAGTGGCACCAGGCCTATGTCGCAAGCTCAAGGTCCTGAGTTTAATCCCTGGTACCCCCACCCCCCCAAAAATTATATATCCTGCTGTCATGCCCAATGGAGTTTTTTCACCAGGTACCTTAGGTTGTTTGTAATTCCCTTTGTTAGGTGGCTGAGTGTGATGCAGTCTGGGAAAAAGGGGAAATTTTAAAAGGGGTCTTGTTAATATATTAATGTATCCTAATGTCAACAGGTGTGATCAAGAGTAAAGAGGCAAATGTCACTTCAAGAGAGCACATCGAATGAGCACAGAACTATAAGATGCTTCAAAATAAAGCTAAACTAATGCTAGGTGCCATGGTGGACACCTGTAAATCCAGCTGCTAGGGAGTCTGAGGTAGATGGATCACAAGTTCAAGGCCAACTTGGCCAGTTTAACAAGAATCTGTCTCAAACTAAACAATAAAAGGGATGGGAAGTAGCTCAGTGGTACAGTGCCCCTGGGTTCAAGCCCCAGTATAGCAAAAACAAAGGAAGCCATGTTTGAAAAAGCTGTCATCTTTACTAGATTATCATTTGGGAAGTACATCTGAATTTTATGTATTATCTGACAGAAGCTGAATATTGGGAGCTAGAAAGTGGCTACATATTTGTAAGGACTGAAGTCTTGAACTTTTTTTATTAACATGGAGCTTTAGAGGAACCAGAGTGTTTAGAAATTAAAGAACAGCTAAAATTCAGGCAAGACCAAATACTAAGTACATTAGTAACTGATTGAATAACACTCACAAATGTTATACATAGAGCAAATCGACTGAGAGGGAATGTTCTAGTTAATGTCCACAGATAGTCTTCTTAACCCCAAACTGTTTACAATTTAATTAGTAACTTGGTTAAAAAAGAGAAAGTTGGATTACTAAATATCAAGATAACATAAACTGAAAAACATAATATTTTTGAAGACAAAGAGTTCAGTATGGAGAAAAGGTGGATGGAAAGTTTTGATCTAAGAAGAGTAGAAAAGATTGATATACTCAATTTCCAGTTGAAAAAGAAGGCTAGAATGAATGCTCCAATGAATATAAATTAAGAAAGTTGAATAAAGGAATTATTTACAAGGGTGTGGGTAGAGTTTAAGAAAACTACAAATATTTGTATAAATATGGTTAATGATTTGGATATATCCCAAGGCTGGAGAACAATGAATGTCCAGGGTAAACGGAGTTTTGCTCTCCTTGATGAGTCAGAACACTTTCTGTAAAGGACCAGAGTGTAAACATTTTATCCCTTATGGGTCACGCAGTCTCTGTCATAACTAAGCTCTTCTTTTGAGTTGTAATCTTAAACAATGAGCTTGTCCAGATGTGGCCCCAGAATGCTGAATTTGGCCCACAGACTATAGTTTGTGGATACCTCCTCTATTCTCTGAGGGCCTAAACTTCCATGGGATATTGTGTTCATTACTACCCTTGATTTAAAAAATACAAAATGTCTCAATATCCCACGGTGTTTGAAGATTTAAACATGTAGAACTTATACAACTTAAAAGCTGTTAAGAACATACTGATAATTACCTTTCTTATCAGAATTTATAATTAATAAAACTTAAAAGTCCTGACAGATTCTTTTGGAATCTCAGTCATACCAGAAATGAGACCTCACAGAAATCCACAAAATGACAAGCTTGTGTCCTTGGAAGGTGATCTCTTGAGATAAAACAAGGAATATTAAAATTTGTATTTATATTTACTTTTCATCACATTCATTTAAATTTCTATTTGAAATACTTTATGATGTGCATAAATATCAGGATTCTAGGAAATACAAATATTTATAAATTATTCCATTTATTGGAATAGTAAGAACCTTCAAAAGTCCGTCCCTCCATAAAAATCAATGAGAATGCTGGTAAGTAATTGTCAAATCATCTTTTTAAGTGCTCTGGAAATTAACCAAAGGCTTGCAACAATCCACAGAAACTCTATTCAAGAAAAATAAAATGGTTGATTCTCAGAACATTCAGCTTTGTGGGTTTATACTGGTTTCAGTCCCAACATTGAAAACATATGTCCACATAAAACCTTGTGCAGGGATGTTCACAGCAGTACTAGTCACAATAGCAAAGAAATTAGAAACAAACCAAATCTTCTTCAGCTGAGGAAAGAATAAACAGACAAGTGGTATATCTACAAAATGGAATATTATTTGGCAATAAAAAAGACTGACTTACTGAAACATGTACAACAGTGATGAACTCTGAAACCATTATCCTAAATGAAAGAAGCCAGTCAATCACAAAAGAACATATATGATATGATTCTATTTTTATGAAATATTGAAGATACGAAAATCTATACAGTCAGAGATTAGTTTAGCAATTTGTAGGGCAAATTGAGTTTTGGTGTCCTTGATGAATCATAAAACTTTTTTTTGAAAGGACCAGGTAGTAAGCAGTTTATGCCTAATGGGCTACAGTCTCTACTTAATTCTTCCTTTGCATAACAACTTAAAAAAATGAGTGTGTCCAGATCTGGCCCCAGCATGCTAGTTTTGCCCCTTGACAAAGCTGATGGGAAGATGAATGGGGAGGGACTGCCAATGCAGAGTTTAATTTTAAGATGATGAAAATGAACTAACTGAAGGTTTGTTGTATAATGAGTACAATAAAAATACTGAATTGTACATCTTACAAGGGTTAGTTTTATGATATATAAATCATACCTCAATGAAACTTATAAAATTATTACAGTGCCTATCATCTTTTAAAATATATATTAATGGCATGTAAGATCAAGTTAGCTTGAAGTGATTCTGGTCCCTTGAAAGACTAATCAATCTTATCAGACTGACATTCCTAAATCTATCTACTTATAACTGTAGGCAAATACAAAACCAGTAACTTCAAAAAACGTGAACATTTCAGCACTTTGGGAGGCTAAGACAGAAGGATTACAAGTTCAAGGGCAGCCTAGGCAACTTAGCAACTCAATGAGACCCTGCCTCAAAATGTAAAAAATAAACCAGGGATATGCTTAAGCTATGACTGTGTCCAATCCCAGTACCACCAAAAAACAAGTGACTTGCAATGCACTGAATTTTCTGTTTTATAAATTTAGGACAAGCTGAAGTTGATTTTAAAAATATTGTTCTATCTCTATCCTTAAAATCAATAAGATAGGGTTCTGAAAAATAATAGCAGCTGAAGAATTAGAGGGAAGCATTTGAAAAAAAAATAACTACAGCTTGGTAGAAGAGGCCTCAAGTTCTCTGTTAAACTTAGCTCAATACTAGCCGACTCCTGAACCATGCATGCCTGAGACAGATTGAGAATAGTGCAGATGAGAGGGAGACATACAGGTTAAATGAAGAACAAAACAAAAACCCTTGACTGATACTTGAGCTATGCCCCAAGAAAAGACACTTCTAGCTTCAGTATAATCAATTTAATAGCCCACTTAAATTTTTTAAAAATGCCATCACTCTTCAAAAGGAAAAAAAATTCAGGGTCTCTCCAAAGTGCTGATAACAATGCCTAGAACACACTCCAAACTCACTCAATATCAAAAGCAACAGGAATATGTGACCAATTCTCAAGACAACCAACACTGAAAACCAACACTGACCAAACTTGAAGTGATTGATGTATAGGAATAGCAGATATAGATTTTAAAGCAGTTAGCATACTTCTGTTAACTTTTAAAGTAGTAAGTATAAATACAGTTGCAATGAATATAAAGGAAATTTCTGGGGAGAAATAGAATTGCAACAAAAACTGAAGATTTTGTAACAAAGATGTTATATATAAATATCTGCTATGTGAAATGTACTATGTGCATTTAATATTAGAACAGAAAAGGCAAGAAATAGGAAACTGGAAGATACCATACATTAATATGAATTCTCTAACCTAAGGAATAGCAAGTATAAAGATTGAAAAATAACTAGAGCTATATTGGTTTATGGAACAACACTGAAAGCCCTGTTTATGCATGTAATAGCACAGACAATGTATCTAAAAGTGTACCTTGACTTAGTACAATTTTATTATATGTTTTATATGTACTTTGGCCTATTTGGTTTTCATCTGTATATATGATAATTAACTTTATAAGGTCTTATAAGATAAATAAGTGAATTGGATGTTGGAAAAAACATCACATAAATAATTTGTTAAATGGAATATTAAATTAAAAATAACTTGAAATAAATCATATACGTACATATGTATGGTATATATCACATGTGTTTATAGATATAAATATAGATGAAAGGTAGGTAGGTTGTAGAAACATCGTGATAAATGGCATGTGTTCTCATGCATCCAAGTGCATGTGCATGTGTATGTGTTGATACTTTTACTTTCAAAATAATCTTTCAAGAATTGAATGGGTGGCGGAGGAAAATTGAAGACACAGAGGGAAGAGAAGGGCAGTGTTTTCTGAACACCACTAGCAGCCCCGTTGCTTCTAATCTGGAAGATGGCAGGGACCCTGGAAAGCTCAGTTATGCTCTCTTTCCTCGATCCATTCCAAATCACTAGTGCCTTTTGGTTTCTACTCAGTATCTAATGTAGCATTTCTTGTTTCTGCCCAGATTCCTCAAAATGGAGCTTTATTAGATTTCTGCCATGAATTTGCCTCATAATTTAGTTTGCGTTTCCTTGGAGAGCAACACCTAAAATAAGGACCTATGTGCAGGTAACTTATTTAGTAGGTAATCTCAGGGAGATTGGAAGAGGAATGAGGAGAATAAAGGAGGGGAAGGAAAATAGAAGGGTATGCAGTTTAGGGATCCTATGGAAGATGAATATGGTTCAATTCCACCCACAATTTTCTGAGGAGCATAGAAAATAACTCTTACAATAATGTGACAGAGGATAAAGTAGGAGAATTACGTGTATATCAGCTTCTGTCCCCAGTTCATTAAGAGATGTCCATGAGGGCATTAACTCCTGAGCAGCCCTGGTTTTACAGACTGATTATTCCTTCCAGTTTCTGCTAAGTGAGAGAAGCTGAGGCAGCCAGTGAAAGACATGCTGCCACAGGTCTTCGATGAGCAAGACATGGTCAGCTGAGAAAGGCTCCAGGCTCAAGGAATTGTCTTACAATCATGGCTGAAGTCAGGGAGGAGGCAAAGAAGGTGTTGTTCAGGACAAAAAGAGAAGTCTGATGTTGCCTTGATAGATCTTCCAAAGTTATGAGCTGTAAAACCTACGGCTACTTCCTTTCCACCTTGCTACTCAATTGACCAGAATCTTCTTTGAAAATAGTGATTTATGTTTCTTGGGGGAGGAGTTTGCCCAAAGAAAGAACTTGTTAATGAAAGCAATAAAGATATAAAAGACAAATAAATGCATGTGTGGATGTACTACTTATGTCTTTTGTATTCTAGAAGCGCAAGGTACTAGTTCTTTTAAAAACTACAAGGTTTCAGTGGGGCGTGATGGTGCACACCTGTAATCTTAGCACTCTTGGAGGCCAAGGCCGAAGGACTGCAAGTTTGAGGCCAGCCTGGGCAATTTAGCAACTTAGTGAGACCCTGTCTCAACAAAAAATAAATAAAATAAAATAATATATAATAAAATGAAATAAAAAGTGCTGGGGATCTAGTTCACTGTGAAGCCCTGAGTTCAATCCCAAATAAAACAAAGCAGCAAACAAAACCTATAAAAGTTTTACATGTTAAATCACAAAAAGTCATTAAAAATAAACTATAGGGGAAATTTTATCACAATTCAACAAGACTAGATATTCTATATGAGTCCAAGTCTCACTTTGACGTTTGACTATAATTTCTTATTCTTGAAGTCCTTGTTGACTGGCATCCATACTATACTAGTCATTCTCCTCTTTCTGGAATACTTTTTCATATGCCAAAGAAGGCTAGATGTCTGAGTGCATTCACTCCTTCTCGTTTTCCTTAAAGCTTTCTTCCTGATGAGTTGTACTAATGGTAGATACTAGAAGGAGATAAGAAGGCAGCATGAGCAGCAAAGTAGCCTCCTGGATTTCATAGTGTGGCAGATGCTGGCATTACTGTCAGCAGCTGCAGTAGTAGTAGGGTGAGCTGATTCCACCCTTCAGCATAGTGGACACAGACAGCATCTTTCCCTTGCTTTCAGCCTTGGCCCAGGCAGCACACCCTTCACAGATTCACAACCAACTGCAACACGTCTCCAACAGGCAGCAGAAGGGGCAAGCCATTAACTACATCCCAATGGACTTAGCTTCTGATCTCTTGGTATTGCCTTGTTTTATCTTTGTTCCTCTCTCTCTCTTTTCTTCTCTTTGGTATGGTCTCCTGTGGTGTTCACACAATGTATACATTGAAACCTAATCATCAGTTTGAAAAGCACAGGTGAGGATTTAAAAAAATGATCGAGTTATGAAGACCCTGCCCTTAAGAGGGGAATTTGTGCTCTTATGAAAGGGATCTCAGAGAGATGCCTTGCCCCTTGCACCATGTGAGTATTTGGAGAGAAAGCATCATCAATGAATCAGAAGAGTCAACTCTCACTAGACAGTATCTGTTGGCACCTTGATCTGGGTCTTTTCAGCCTCTGTTACTGTAATAAGTAAACTTCAGGTGTTTATAAGCCACTCAGTCTGCAATAATTTGCAGTAAAATACGCTGACTTTATCCCTTCTCTTCTAATACATATCTACAGTTTTTACATATAAGATTAGAAGGATCTGTTGAGAGATATTTTGCTTTCCCAAATGGACCCTAATTAATGCATTGAAAAAGTGTTGTTGGGTATTGTGTTTGTTTTTTGCCTCATAACTGTGCAGATAGGCCCAGAATATTTTGTCATTTTGTCTCATGTGAGCAAAAACTTGAGCACAGCACCTGTTTAATTGTTTTGCATATATTGTTTATTTTGTTTGTTGTTATGCAGTGCTGAAGCCTGCAACTTTTCCCATCCAGTCTCCTTTCCTTCTCTCTCTTTTACAAGTGTCAGGCCTGCATCTTAGGCTGAAGGTGCACATGTCATCTGTCTCTGTACATCACACAGATAAGCCCCTCCATATATCTTTTGCACTTGAAATTCTAGGATGGCATCTGCTTGTCAAAGACCTGAACCAACACAGTCCAGTTCTGATTGGAAGCCAAATTTAATAGACACACATCTGGAAGCAGGAGGGATTACTTATAAGATCTCTTCCTAATGTATGTTTTAGATAGTTGTTTATCAAATTTAGCAATTGTAAAGAAGGCTCTTGTTCTCATAGTTTAACAAGTACATTTATTTAAAAATACAGAGATATGGAAAAAGCTACCACACATTCAGAAAAGGAATTCAGCATAATAAAGGAATGGAGTCATATTAAGAGCATGAAAAAACAAGGAAGAAGAAAACACTATGAAGCATATTAGTAAGTAAAGAACTAGAATATGAAATGGAGATCTGGCTTCATAAGGTAGAACTAGGGTCAATCAAGATGTTCTACAGGGAGAACAATTTCATCTTACTTAAAAGCAATGTTAGAATATATTTTAATCATCAAGCTATATTAACAACTAATTAAGCATTTTACAATATATTTGCAGAGCAAATAATCCCTTTGTGGGGCACTCAGGAAAGTCTCGGTAAGAGTGTGGCAGAAGCACTAGGGAGACGGCTAGAGTCTAAAACTTTTAATATTGGTCAAATAATAAAGTTGTTGACCTCATAAGAGATTTAATAAAACAGAAGTATGCATTTTTACCATTCCTTACTTTTGTAAATTTCTATTTCCTTATATCATTCTCACATGCATGGTGATGTCAATAGGACATGCTTGCAAAAAGCATATGCTGTGTGAATATGTCTGTTTACTGAGTCTTGGTGAGGGCATCAATTCATATCTCAGTGGAGAAGAACATATGGAGCCCAAGAAAGAAATAAAATATATTGGTTTAAAAACAACTAATTAGAGCTGGTGACTGAACCAGAAATATTTTCTACCTTTACATTAAAACATTTCAAATTAGTTTCTAATGGATAGAAAGTAGAAAACTTAAAAATAGTTATATTTCTCCAAGACTTACTTTTGATGTTCTTGCTGTGAAAACCATAGCCTAGACAAAAATGTCATAGAACAAATTGACACAGAATATAGTTAAATGTATTCATGCATCTTTAAAGTCTGATGCCCATGTTCGATGTCTTCTCTTAAGTTTCTCAAAACTTCATGAAGCTAAAAGGAAACACCCATTAGTACAAATTCAGTTCCTGAAAAAACAGAAAAATAGCCCAATGAGTCAATGAACAGATATTTAGCAAAAGTTCACTTTGTGATGAGCTGGTAGACAAATGTTTGTTAGCTTATGTCAGATAACATCATTGTCTTCTGCAGTTACCTAATCTAGAAAACTCAGTTATATGTAAGCCTCTCTGTTCTTTTAACCACAAGTAATCTGACTCTACCATATAAGTTATACTTCCTATATATTTTCCAAAATCTCTTCTGGTTTCCAGCTTTACATCCCCAATTCAGGGCTCTATTATTACTTTATCCCTAGATGATCAAAATAGCCTTCTGTTGAGAAGTCCTGTCTCTTCACTGTCATGTTACCCATCAGCCATCCACGTCATTTCCCAAACCACCTACGCATCTCACTCTCATTTATGAGACCCATCAATGGCTTCCCATTGCCTCCCAATCAATGTGAATTTTCAGAAAGCCCATTAATAAAATATAGATTTCACTAGACTATATTATTTCTCAATCCCTTTCACCTCTGACATGTTAGGATGTGTGTTTCTCAGTAAATCTTGACTAAGTGATGTGCAGTTTCTAGACAACCTTGTAGTTAAATAAACATGTAAATAAGGCTGGGTGGTAATTTTCTTAAATTACTGAATTCATTTTCATAACCTTACCTGTTGGTTTGTGTAGTATATTTCTTGGTAGTGTTAGTGCAGTGTGTTTGTGTGTATATTGGTATATTGAAAGGAATATTGGAAGTGGTGAGTAATTGCTTGTATTAGTTGCCTCTGATTTTTAAATACTCATATTTCACTTTAGAAAATTTGAGAAACTCTGAATAAGAATAACAACAGCAATAATGATGATGATAGTAAATCATCAATAATCTAACCATACAGAGATAACAAATGGTAATACTTTAGGTTCTATAGTCTCAGTTCTCAGTACTTTTTAAATTACAACTAAATATCTTAAAAATGAAAATTCTATGACATATAGTTGTGTCACTTCTTCAAGTATCATTATTATCACATAAATATTAGATATTTTAAATATGCTTCTAATAAATACGCAATTTATTTGGTCATTATCTTATTTTTTTATTTTTATGAAAGAGTAAAACAAAATTTCCTAACAAAACAATAAGAGAATAACAATAGTAAATACACTATGTATCACAGTCTTAAAAGTAGTTACTCTGAGAATAAGACATAGACAAAAAAGACCCTTACAAAGAAGAAACAGATAATTGCACAAAACTTTCTTTTCAGTGAACTAAGAGAAACTAGTACAAATTAGCATATATATTAAAGTATTTTTGAAACAATGGAATAGGGGGAATTATTTGAACTTCTCTCTACTTCCTACTTATCTATCTTCTATTTTTTGTTCTCTCTATCTACATATATTTTCCCATATAATAGAAACAAAGCAATATTTAAGCTTGTGTGTCTGACTTATTTCACCAACATTGTTCTCTCAAGTTGCATCCATTTACCTAAGAATGCCTCAAGTTCATCTTTCTTTATAGCAGAGTAGTACTCTATCGTGTATAAATACTACATTTTCCTTATTCATTTATCTGTTGATGGACATATATGCTGTTTCCAAGATCTAGCTATTATGAATCATGCTGCTATAAACATGGCTGTTCATGTATCCCTGTAATATGATTATTTTAACTCTTTTGGGGAGATACTCAGAAGGTGTATAGCTAGGTCAAACGGAATTTCCATTTTAAGTTTTCTGAGGAATATCCAACTGATTTCCATAGTGGTTGTACTAGTATACTTTCCCACCACCAATGTAGAATAGTTCCTTTTTTCCCATATCTTCGCCAGCATTTGTTATTATATTTATTGATGATAGCCATTCTTTCTGAGTTAAGATGTTATCTCAATCTAGTTTTAATTTGCATTTCTAAAATAGCCAGATATGTTGAACATTTTTTCATGTATTTATTGACCATTTGTACTTCTTCTGAGAAGTGTCTATTCACTTCAGTTGCCCATTTTTTGCTGGGTCTTTTCTTTTAGAAAGTTTAATTTTTGAGTTCTTTATATATTCTAGATGCTTGTCCTCTTTCTGAGGAATAGCTGGCAATTTTTTTCCCCATTTTGTGGATTGTCTCTTCACTCTGTTGGTTTTTTCTTTGTTGTGTAGAGATGTTTAATGTTGTTATGATCTCATTTGCTGATTCTCAGTACTATTTGTTGTTGCCAATGGGATTCTGTTCAGAAAGTCCTTGTCTACACCTATGTCTTCAAGATTTATACCTATTTTATCTTCCAGTAAGTTGTTTCTGTTAGCCATTATCTTATGGTTGCTTATCTCAAATACTAATTAAATCCTTAAATACATCTTCAATTATTTCCTTAATGTAGATTTCTAGAAGTAGAATTCTGAGGTGGAAGAAAAAAGCAAAAGGTAGTTTTAATGTTGTTCATATATGAAGTTTTTTTAGAAGTGTGCTAATCATGTAAGCAAATGTTCATCTTGGTAACATCCAGGCACTACTGTGCATTATCTTTCTAAAAGAGTATTTTTTGCCATTTTAATACTAGATTTAATTTTATGAGATAGTTGAACATTTTTTCTTATGGATATTGGTTCTTTGTTTCTATTGTGAATTGTCTATTCTTGGCCCACTTTTCCATAGGATTATGAACTAACATATTTTGCCAGCAGGTTTCAACACACATGGGGAAAAGATAAATTCATGGAATGTGCCTTTGAAACTTCATTCAAAAGAACTCAGGCAGAGGTTAGTGGTGAATAAAGCAATTGCTTTTGCTTAATGACACAGGTGGGGAAAGAGTTTGTAGAACATGTTTTTCTTGAAAATAAAATATCTGTGGCTAGCAATGTAGGCATACCTACAAATGGGCTTCAAAAGTGCTTTCATAGAAGGAGCTGCTGGATACATAGTATAAATATCTGCCTTTTGTATCACAACACTTCTTTAGAAAATTTTAGCTAATAGTGCTTTCAAGCCTAAATTTAGGAATTGATAAGTCACATACCAGAGAAGCTGGAAACTTCAGAGTGATCCTTGACATGTCCCCTAACCAATTGCTACCCCATTCCTGCTCGTTTCTCTGGGGTGTCAATGCAATAGATCCTTCTGGATCTATCAGCTTTGCCACTTTTATAACTCCAGCCTTGTGACACCCCACCAGGACCTTTGTACCAGCTTTCCATGTCTAAAATTGGTTTCAGTAGTATCTATCCTGGCTTTGAGTTTTATCAGAATTATATCTATTAAGTACAATTTTTTCTTTAAAATAATGAAAGCTCATCAGAGAAAATATGAATGGTAGAAAAATGCAAAAAGAAAATAATTGTATCTGTAATCCTATCTCAGAAATAAAATTAAAATACTTACATATGCTCTTTCAGTCTTTTTACTTAAGTAAAAATGGAATTATCCTGAACTTGCACATAATCTCTTTAACTCACATAGCAGTGTATTTATTGCAAACCTCTTCTTAGGTTTTTGAACATTTTTCTGCATCAGAACTTTTAAGTGGTTGATGATATGTCATTGCATGGAATTTCAGGTCACATGCAATATTTTGCTATTACAAGCAATCAATAAAGGTTGTTATAATTAAATCTTTTAAGATTTCAAAAATATTACTTAATTGTTTTCTTCTATCCAGTACAGTTATGGAGAAATCTATTAATCTTACTCTTCTTTCCCTGTAGGTAAACTACTCTTTTCTGGGAGGTAACAGAATTTACTTTCTGTCTTTGTTATTTATTCCCTGTGTGAGGTTTCCCTTATCTCTCTTGTTTGGTGTTATATAAGTCCTTCCCATTTTTGAGTCTTTCGCTGTTCAAAAATGTTGAGACATTTTTCTCCATTATTTTCTTTTATCTGACAGAACAAAATGAATATTTTGTTTTATTTTCCTATGAATGAGATTTAACAACTTAAAATATATTTAAGAACCATTCCCTTTTTTTGTTCCTGAGAAATCTTTTTACATATTTTTCCCCATTAACTTTATTGGTATATTTTAGGCATAATATACAATTACATTCATCATTGGGATCTTGTACCGTTACATGACGTATCTTGATTCTTATTTTTTTCCCTTTCCCCTGCCCTCCCTTCACCCCCTCCCCACCCTTCCCTATTTGCAAAGACCTTGTTTCCATTTTGTTCCTCTTCTCATATTTTTTCCTTTCCCTTTCTTCCCTTCCCCTACCCCTCCCAATTCCCCTGCTCTTTTAGACCTTTTCTTCCTGTTACACAGTATCAGTTATACATTTTTAAAATTACAATATTAAGATCTAGGAGACATTACCACAGATTTTACAGAATTTAAAAGGATATAGAAAGC